>JAKFHU010002549.1:4200000-4566022 GCA_023783475.1 Daubentonia madagascariensis | reverse complement strand
TTTTCTCATCTGGCCTCTTGGTGGAGCGGGGTGTTAGAGCTAGTTTTCCCCCTTTCACCAGGCCCACTTATTTTTCCTTGGCAAAGCCAGGGAGAGAATAGTGGCTTATTCCCTTAGGTGTTTTTAGCAATTTTTTGGTGGATTTTGAGTTAATCGACCTGTGGTTTTCCCTTTTCCCATGGATGTGGGGGGAATCCCCCCCAGTTTGGGGCTCTGAGCAATGGTTTGTATTGAAAATTTGGCCTCCCCCCCTTTTACTAGGTTCGTTATGCCCTACAGATCGATTCCCCTTGGGGGTAGCGAAAGCCCGTGCTTTGGGGGGGGTCTTGTAGCTCCGGGGGTTTTACTTTGACCCTCTCTCCTGAGGTTCTGGTAGAAACAAAATTTTCCTTGGTGCAGTGTGAGTGATTTGGGGAAAATTCACACGCCAGGGGTTTGTCATTACCCCGTTGGCTGCCCTTCTGATGTGTTCTCCGGAAAAAATGGTGATAGGGGGTTCCCCAAATTGTGTACCCTTTTTCCCCATAGCCCAAAAGGCAGGCAGGTGGCCGTCCATCCCCAATCCCCACCGGGGGGATGTTCCCAGGGGGAGGGGGGAGTAGTGGCGCTGGAAACCCCTCGGGGGGCGCGAATTCCCTTTTGAAGGGGGGATTAGGGGGAGCGTCGGGTTCCCCCTTGGCTCTTGAGGTTTTGGGGTTTCATGGGAACCCAGAAGTTATACCAAATGAGTCACTAGGCCACAACCTTCAAAATGAGCGATCCTGGGGTACGGAGGGCGGACCTGAGGGGGGGCACTAGGACCGGCACGGAGCGGAGTTGTCGGAGGCCAGAGCCGGGGTAGCAGAACCAGATGGACGAGCTGCAAACTGTTTCCAATACTCAAAGGTCCCACCTCTACAGTTCCGGGATCCGTCCCACCTGGAACCCACGGATGCCGCTGTCCCTGGCCACCACAGGCAAAGCGTCTCGCCCCCAGCGGATGAGCCCTGGGCCGGGGCGGGGCGAGCCAGAGACGGGCTCACGGCTCCCGCGGGCGCTGTAAGATGGCGCCGCCGCCACCTGGCGCACAGCTGGCTCCGATCGCGCCGGGAGCGCAGTTTTCCCGCCGGTAGTTGTAAGCAACCTCTAAGGGCGCGTCCCGCTCCCGATAAACTCCTGGGCCCAGTCCCCTGGACTTCTGGTGGGCAGTGCCGGCCTGCCGTTCCCGCGCACTGTCCCGGGAAGCTGAATCTCGGTCCCCGCCCAGTTCCTCTCCAGCCCTCGGCAGTCTCTGTATATTGCAGCTGCGAGTTGTGTCTGGCTCTGGCTACTTCCTCCTCTCCACAGGGCTCGCCGTCCCTAGCAACCGCCCTGTCCCAACTCTGGGATTGTCCCTGACTGAGTGGATGGGGAGGCGCGTAACCGCTTGGGGGGTAGGTCGCGCTGCGCCGACCTGGCGAGCGCGTCCTTCCCGCGCTCTGGGCTCTATTGTGCTCCGTGCGCCCTCCGATCTTTGTGAAAATTTTGTACCTGTTTTCTTGGGCTGGGCGTTCGGCGCTGTCTCTCTGTCATTCGCAATGCTGTTTTTGGAGTGAGCGGTCCGTGCTCGCAGGCAGCCGCTGGCGTTCTTCACCTCCTTTCCTGGGAGCGGTATGGTGGGAGGACCCTATCACACCGCCATTTTTTCCTATTCTGCACGTAGCCTTTTATTAAATCTTCCTCAAATGACTTGCGTCGTCACATCCTCGTGAATCCACTGACTGGTACACACATACAACCCCAAAGCCAGTTTGAAAAATATTTTTATCATAGAGTCCTAAGTTAAGAAATTATAGAAAATTATGGAAATTATAGAAAAATCACAGGAAAATTATAAGCAGAAATTACACTTTTACTGAAACCCTTATCTATTTAAAATTAGTTTTTGAACCATCAAAGTGACACATTTATGTGACTTTTAAAAATCATATAGTTTTCCTGGTCCTGCCCCTTCTCCCCTCCCGGCATCCTCTGACACTGCCACGTTCAGTTCATTTAGTTGTTTCCTCCGCCTTTATCTTCATATTTCCAGTTTTGGACAGAGTCTAATATGTGTTTGCTGATTTGTTTAGACAGATTCTCCTTACATAGGACATGACAGAAGGGCATTTGGGTCCTGGCTGTCCCTACTTCTCTCCCACTTTCCTTCCGAAAGAAGCAGATCACAACATTTCCTTATTAATGTTGAGTGAAAACACTATCTACAAGCTGTAGTTTTTCACTACAGAGCCAATCAGTGTACTATGAATACATTTCCTTTTCTGTACAGTTTTATTAATTGACTCATTTTTATTAGCTTGATTTTCCACATCTGTATCACTAATTCTTCTTAAATTTCCCACCACTATTGTTTGAACACTCCTGATCATGGTCTTCCACAGAGTCCACACCTCCAGTGGTTTATCAGTTCCAGTTTTCTCTCCCCCAGGAAGCCCCCATGCTTAGGCTCCAGTGGAAACTGGTTGCTTTCCCCAGCTCTGCTGCACAGAGGTCCCCCTGGGATGCAAGTCCCCCCTTTTCTATGTCACTTCACCTATTCCCTGTACTCTATTCTGATATATGCCTTGGTGTTGGGAGGACACACCTTTTTCCCACAGAAGTGCATCTGCCTGGCAAGCTTTTGGAGAATTCCTTTGTATACAATTGTCTTTGCTCTACCCTTACAGGGTAGAATTATTTTCCTCTTTAATTTTGAAGATATGTCTCCATTGTCTTTCTCAATCCCAGTGCTGATATTGAGAAATAGCACAGCATTCTTGTCTTCTGCCCATTGCCTGAAACATGTATTCTACTCTCGCAATGTTTTCAGGCGCTCTTCTTTATTATTCACTGTCCTGGGGGAGTCAGGTTAGGGGAAGAAGAGGCATTTAACCTAGAAATTAATGTTCTTCATATTTGGGAAAAAAAACTGTGTTTTAAAAAGTATTTTTCTCTCTTCCATTTTTTTCTCTGCTTTTAATGAAATTCTTAAAAAGTAATTGGAACTCTTTTTAAACTCTTTTTAAAAAATTTCTTATCTTTACTGCTTTTCATTTTTTACCTTTTTAATTTCTTCTGGTAGGTTTTCTCCACTCTGTCTTCTGAATCCTCAATGAGCTTTTTGTTTGTTTGTTTCAGTTCTTATATATAATCCAGAGTTCTTTGTTGTTCCCTCTTCATGCCTTTTTCATAGCCTTCTGATATTTTTTCTTGAATAAAATGTCATCTCATATTTCTCTGAGGGTCTTAAATATAATTTTATTAAGTTTTATTCTAATGTCTTTATCATTTTTTCCCACTGAGTTCCTTTACTTCCTTTCCTATTTTGTTTTTCTTTCTTTTTTAATGATTGACTTTCCTCAAATGGCTAGTGATTGTTGGCCGTTGCTTCATAATGAAGAACAAGACAACAAAAAACTTATTGAAACTTCTTTGCACCTGGGCAAGACTCATAAGCAGTGGGCTTTGGGGAGATAAATCAGCTGGGACCTGGGCGACTCCCCAGCCTCCTATCTCTGCACCTGTTCTTTGAGGCTGTTCAGTTTCTCCAGAGAGGAGTCAGCCAATATCCACACTCAGGGGAGGAGTGTGAACATTTCACCACTCACCTACAGAATTCCTGATTTGTGGACTTATGCCTTTCCAAGTCTTTTACCTTCATTTTGGGTGCAAAAGCAGCCAAAGTGTGCAATTCCACAGGACCCTAAGGAGCACCGCAGACATGCACTGTCCTCCCCCAAAAGCTTTGTCCTTCCATTTCAAACTTTCCTTTTTATTTCCATGTGAAGAGAAAGAACCTATGAATCTTGTCTTCAATTCAAATGAAAATATTAGAATTTAATGTGATTCATATGGAGATGTGTGTTGCACTGTCTTTTTAAAATTATTCTGAGAGGTTAAATAATTATTTTTCCTGTTTTGTTTCATAGAATGTTTTGCATTGAGTCATTCTTTAAGATAGTGGAAGAAAAACATCCAGAGAGGAAGCTGTGCTTAGCCAAAGGATAATACTCGATATTTTGACTGGACCAAAGGAGGGACTCTGTAGAGCTGTCACAAAGGAGAGCCAAAAGCTGGCAGTCTTAGTAAATAAAACTTTTGTATTTATATCTGAATATGAATAGCACTGCCATTCCCTCAGCTAAGGATTTCCCTAGACTCTGAGCTGCTAAACATTTGTGGAAAGCTATTCACCAAGATGCATGTGGCTTTACTGACACAATTCCTATTAAGCTGCCTGAGTGGCAGAGAGCGCAAGGTCCCTAAAAGACACTAAAAATTTACCAATGAATTATTCATCTCTAGCTTGAAGCTGTCTAGAAAAAGCCTGAAAACCAAACCAACTGACCAAACCAAAAACAAACAAACAAACAAACAAAAAACCTAGTCTCTTAACTAATCAACTTTTACTTGTGGCCTCTTCTACTACAAAACATATGAACATTTTGTGAAAAAATACATTCATGTAGTGAACAATACATAACTGGAGTTTAGATGGAGCTAGGATCCTCTTCTCTGCCATGATTTAGCTGGGCAAGATACCAACTAAAGTACCAACTAGACTGGACCATGGGGTGCCCAGATATTTGGTCAAATATTATTCCAGGTGTGTCTGTGAGGGTGTTTTGGGAGGAGATTAACATTTAAATCAGTAGGCTGAGTAAAGCAGATTGTTGTCCCTAATGTGGGTGGGTCTCAACTGATCGGCTGAAGTCCTGAAAGGAACAAAAGGCTGTTTGAGTAAGACTGAAACATCAGCTCTTTCTGGTTCTACAGTAGCTTCCTGCCCTTGGGCTCAAACTGGGGCATCAGTTCAGCAGGCTTTGGACTTGACAGCTTCCATAATCACATGAGCCAATTCCTTATAATAAATCTCTTTCTCTCTATATATATATGTACATCCTCCTGGTTCTGTTTCTCTGGAGAGACCTGACTGATACACATGGTTAATAGTACTGACCTCCCCTCATCCCTCTGGTCTCAGCCACCCACGTGGAGAGCTCTGTCACATGAGCAGTGCGGGGGAGTGGCCACAGTTTAGGGCCTCTGCAGAGCTGCATGTGGGAATCCCTGGTGCAGCTTTACAAAGTGCAGGTATCTTGGTCCCTCACAATCTCCAGGGTGGGCCCAGGGGTTAGAGGTTTAAAGCCCTGGCTGTAGAACACCCTCTGCAAAGTGTCACAGGATGACATAACCTAGGAAATCTGAAGTATCATTAACTCAGGGAGTTAACTTAGGAGGGCCTGCTCTTTCCATGGTGCTCAAAACCCAGTAAGTACTTTATTCCTTCATTTAACAAAAATGTGTCAGTCACATCCTGTGTGGCTGTTCCCGTCCTCAGTTCTGAGGAAACCTGTCTGCCTAAAGACAGAGGCCCTTCTCTCACGGGGTTTACGGTGTGGTGGAGCAGGGCAGTCCTCACTGATACGGTGACCTCCCATCAGTCTAGAAGAAGTGAGAGAGCCAGTCAGGCACAGATCAGAAGGTCAGCAGAGGAACTGGCAAGTGTCAAGGCTTTGGGATGGGAACACGGCTGGGATATTCGGGGAACAATGAGGAGGCCAAGGTGTGGCAGAGGCCCACAGGGAGAGATTGTTGGAGGAGCCATCCCAGCAGCAGCGGGGCCATCCCGGGGGAACCTGTAGGTCATAGTACGTGCTTTGGATTTTCTCTAAGTGAGAACAGGAAGCTTCTGGAGTATTTTGAGCAGAAGAGTGCTGTTATCTTTTTTGGGCCACTCAGGCTCCGGATGAATATTAGCCTAAAGGAAGTAGGGGACGAAATAGATACTATAATTATGATTATACAGTCATTATTACATTGTCATTAATATTACAGTTACTATGACTAAGATGAAGAAAACTACATTTGGCATATAAATGAGTAACTAGAACAGAAAGGTCTAAGCCAGCACTTCTCCACGTATGTGCATATCAGAGCCCCCCAGCCCTGTTAAAACACAGATTCCTGGGCTGCACCCCCAGAGCACTGCCTCAGCCCATCCGGAGTAGAGCCCAGGAATGAGGGTCAAGCTCCAAGGGTCCCTGTCCACCCACAGCAGCCTTGTCGAAATAATATTGATCTTTATGTCGTACTACCAATCATAGAATGCCCTAGAAAAAAACAAAGACAAGAAAGCTTGTTAGGCTGAAGGTAATCACGAAGTGGTCCAAATGTGAGTAGTATTAAGCAAATATTTGATTGTAAGGAAACAATAATTCCTAGTGAATAAATATTAACTTATATTTTGATAGTGATTTACGCTTCAGAAAGAATTCATGATTTCATTTGATTCTAACAACATAGGACAGATTAGGTTTATTTGGCAGATGAGGAAAAGGTGTAGAGAGAGAGGTAAACCAATTTCCAAAAGGCGCAAAGATAATAAATGAAGGAGCCTGACCTTGGACACAGGTGCTCCAGTTGACAATCAAGTGTATTCTTCCACTAGACATCGCTGTCCCTCTAGAATTACGACAATGAGAACAGAGATTACATATTAATGTAGAAAATGAAAGGTCAACTGAAATTGCCGATCAGATACTACAAGGTAAAATTCCATTTTTTCTATACAATTCTATTATATTCTCCTTCAAAAATCTCCCTGAAAATATCTCTTAAATATATACCATGTATTATGTATACCCATTAAAACACAGTAATAGCAATACTGGAGATTATTGCAAACCAGAGTAAAGCAAGGAGCCATTGTACCTGCTTAGGACACGGTCAGGGTTCAGACAGTAGATTCCACACTTTTGGATAGAGTTGACTACTTCTTTGAAATATACACTATAAACACTAAAATATCCCAATGGTAATTTTTCTTTTTTGGTAAGAATAGTTTGTGTTGCAGGAAATGTTTGCTAGAAGAATAAACGAAAGGTAAATTCCTTACTTTATAGGGTACTTTGTGATGTGAAAAACACTTTCATTCTCTTTTTGTTTAATTTGCTGTCACCGTAAGCCTGTAAAAAAGTGTATCTAGTAGTTTTATAATTGTCGTTTTACAGATGAGAAAGCCGTGGCCCAGGAGGGCTGGCAGACTGCTCCCAGTCACGCAGGAGCCAGCTGTTGTTAGACATTGATTGTTGTGCAGTGGATTGAGTATAACTACTTGACATTGCTTAAGATAATGCTGAGATTAAAATAATTTTCCCTGTAAACAAATTTTCCTATATGTATTAGTTAGGATTCTCTGGTTATAAGCAACAGGAACCCACTTTTCATAACAAGTAAAAGGGACATATTGCAAGGACCTCAGGTGGTTCCCAGAATTCAAAGAAAAACTGAAGAATTAGCCTTTGGGCAGATTGTAACCAAGGGCAGATCTGGAGACCCAGGTAGCGGCAATGAGTGGACACTTGGACATCTGGGCATGGTGGCTGTGATGAATAGAGGACATCTAGTGGGCCTAAGTAGGTCACCACTCATTGCTCAGGAGAGGGAAAAACACCTTAGTTTACAGTCCTAGCAAGACTGTGGGGTGTTAAATCCCTAATGCAAAATGAGGGTGCTATGACCAGAAGGAGGAAAAGATACTGAGCAGGCAAAATGACATCTGTTCACTCTTCCTGGTTCACAGCCCTGGCTTATTCTTGGTGATGCTGAATGCAAAGTAGCTGAAGCTAATCTGTGCAATTTCCCAATGCACCTTATTCCTAACAAGTGGGCAAATGTGGTTTCATAAATGTAGAGTTGGGTAAAATCCCAAAGAAGTTGAAATTTCCAAGCCAACAGGAATAACTATTTTATAATTGTTGCCATTTTCTTCCAGAGAATATAGCTATCAGAGCTGAATAGACCATTAGGAGCTCTGTAATTAATGGTCTGAATTAGGTTTGATTTTGTATTTAACCAAATTTCAAATGATTGAGGACCTCTGAGTTATAAATTCTGAGTTTAAAGGATAGAAGCCAGTTGTTTCAGCCTGAAAAAATTATTTTGTACAAGTAAATCAAGGAAGTAGATTTTGGGTTTCTGGATTGTCTACCTAATCAGAAGTCAAACTGAAAACACGTTATTATAAAATGGCAAGATGCAATTTTCTCACTGTGTTAGCTCTACCTCAAGTCCAGCTAGAGTTTATATACTTGATGTTAATAGAGTAGATCATAAATATTTTTAGTTGCATTCTCTATCAATGCCTATACTTAATCTCTGCTTACATACATATTCTATCATTCATCCAATAAATATTTGAGTTGACTACATGCTAGACTCTATGCTAGGTTCTGGGACACAAAGATAGAAGGATGAATAGGACCCTACAGAGATCATAATCTAGCCGGTATGAATGGAGAACAAGCAATGCCTCTGTTGATTGCCTCTTACTTAACAGCACCCCAAGATAAACATGATTGTTCTCATCGCCCAGATGAGGTTCTACCTAGAGTCTTCAGATGTAAGGGTTGTACACAAGCAATGGGGCCACAGAAGAGTGCATGATTCATTCTTCCTGGAAGGATGGTGACAGTTGACTCGGGCCTTGAAGAATATGTAACATTGTGCCATGCAAAGAAGAGAAGAAAAGACATTGCATATAGAAAAAACAATTTAGCAAAAAGAGCACAGAGGCATAGAACGCACAGAGTTTTCACAGAATGACAGATAGCCACATGGTAAGATATACACTGTGATAGGTGCTGAAAGATGATGCTGAAAAGACAGGCCAGAGCCGGTTCATGAAGGCTATAAAAGCCGTCAAAATTAGTTTCGTATTGTCCTTTCTTGCTAGCTTGCTTTTTAAGTAGAACATGATCAGATTCGTGCTTTATAAGAATGATATCACTGGCCATGTGCAAAAGGAACAGAAAGGGGAGACGTAGGAGTGAGGAAGGGCAGAGTGAGAATACTGCATAGAGAGGGCAAGCTGCCAGTGCACTAGAGACGCTGGGGAGGGAGAACACCCCAAGGTTCAGTCGAAAGGGGCCTGAGGAAGGCGACGGGGTGACGCATTCTTGGCCTACCGGGAATATGGCATAAGTGAAGAGCAGGTGCATATTCTAATTTTGCTTGTTCATTATACTCAGTGTTCTCAAAACACTGGTGACTGTGGCTAAATGTGGTCATTTGACAGGAACTATAAACAGATATTTTCATTTTCTCAATGTGAAAGATACAGATTATTAGCCTGGGAGAAGGGAGGAGAGAGGGATATTTAGAGATATGTAACACAATATAATCAAAATAGTGACAATAAACAACAATGCAGCTAATTTTACAACTTTGGTTTCTTTTAACTCTAATTTTCAGCTGTAATCTTATAGTTTTTAGAAAATATGTACATTATAGAGTGATAGGTGTGTCTATATGTACATATATTATTTCCTTTAGAATCATATTTAATTCAGACATAATGTAAGACAATCTAATATCTTACCCAAAATCTTAAGATAAAAGAAACTAGGAAAGAGAATGCTAAAGGAAGATGGTATTGTTTAAAACTGAGACCTTCCAAGACTGTTTGAAAGTAGAGAAAGAAGACTAAGAACAGAAGAAAGCAGATGCCGGGAAAGAAAAGGGAGGGTGACAAACATGAAAAATATGTATTGTAGAAATATTTATTTAGGCATCTTCCCTTTCAGAACTATTTTCACGAACTATCTTTTTTCACTTTGTAAACCATATATTATAAAATTGTTCATATTCTAGACATCTTAAATCCTGAGTAGCATATTACAATGTATGGGTCAGTGATGGAAGGAAAATAGGCAAGTTAAAATCATATAGATGTGGTGAAAATATTATAGAAATATTTGAATATTATCAACAGCACTTAAGTTAGATAGACACATTCCATCCATTTGGCATCTAATAGAATCTTTCTGTCCCTACTTCCTGTCAACAAAATCACAATTCTAAATCCATTCATCTCTAAGAAAATGTCTGAGGGTATTTTTTCTTATGGAAGTATGTTGATATTTGTTAAATCCAGGCAGTAGGCTCCTGTTACATGTTTTACTATGTTTTTGAATATTTTAAATATTTAATAATTACATTTTTAAATGATAGATATTAAAAAGGAATATTTGTGGGCACACAATGATATAAAAATTTTAGAGAAAGAAGTTGTCAGAAGACGATCTGCACATTGGTCTGTTTAACGTCCTACCCCCCAGATTGGGATGACAGGCTCAGAGACATCTCTGATAGGGGCAGCTCAGCACAAACTAAATTTCTCTAAATGCTCCTTCAATCCCAGAAAGGAAAACAAGCTTCCTTGAGCCTGGAGACTTCTAACCTCTGAGATGCTGTTCTATTTATTTGCTTGAATGTGTACCACTGGGTATTCTGATTGAGAAACTTAAACTTTTATTAAAATAAAATGGTGACTAGGCAAAATACAAATTTCTCTTTTACTTCAACAGTATAAAGTCAAGTGCCTAGTATTTTCCTCCTTCTTATCTTTTTTTTTTTTTTTTTTTCTGTTTAAGCTAATATGATTAAGTGCATTGAAGATGTCAGGAGGACCAAAGTAAAATTATTAAGACAGGATTCTCTTTTTAATTTTCAAAACTTTGGTTGAATTTTTGGTAGAAAGAAACATTAACTAAACTATATATAAAAATCAGGGTTGTTATTTCTCAGGTTGTAGTCTGTCATATTCATTAAGATACAGTACAAGATGCCTTGACAAAATCTGACCAGCAGAAAGAAGGAATATTTGAAGCCATTTTATGAAAAATTAGTACATCTTTAAGTCTTCCTAAATATATAAAAGTACTATATTGTAAAATACATTATCCATCTAGTATCCCAGGTGGTTTTTTTTAAAAAACACAGACAAAAATGGTATCCTCTGTTAAAACCATGGAATGGCTTCCTACTTCTCCCAAGCAAATACCAAACTTCTGGAAAAAAGAAACACACCACTGACATCCTGAAGCTGGCCTGGCTTTCACAGATAGGCCTGGATGCTCTCCTGTTGAGCACATCCATTCAACAGAGCACCAGCATGAGACAAGGCTATTCTGAGGCCATGATTAATCAAGACAAAAGCAAGACCACTCTGTAATCATGTCTGGACACAGTCAAAACATCAACATTGTTGAAGAGTGATGCCCAGCAAGATGGCAGAGTAGAAAGTCTTAGAACATTCTTTTCCCAAGAAATTCACCAATTCAGCAATGATTCATGGACTAATTCCCTTTGTGAGAAATTCAGAAACTAGAACTAATAATTTCAGTAATGTTGTAAGATAAAAAAAGTAAATAAAAATCGGTTGTGTTTCTACACAATAACAACAAACTATCTAAAAATGAAATTAGGAAACAATTCCATTTACAATAGCATCAAAAAGAATAAAATACTTAGGAACAAACTAAGGAGGTGAAAGATTTATATACTGAAAACTATAAAATATTGATAAAAGAAATTAAACAAGACATAAATAGAAAGACGTCATGTGTTTGTCAGATTGGAAGACTTAATATTGTTAAAAGTGTCCATACTACCCAAAGTGATCTATAGATTCAATGCAATCCCTATCAAAATCCCAAAGGCATTTTTTTAAAAATTGAAAAAACAATCCTAAAATTCATATGGAACAACAGAAGACCAAGAATAACCAAATCAATCCTAACAAAGAAGAACAAACCTGGAGGCATCATATTTCCTGATTTCAAAACATATCATGAAGCTATAGTAATCAAAACAGTACAGTACTGGCATAAAGACAGACATATAGACTGACAGAACAGAATGGAGAGCCCAGAAATAAATTCATGCATTTACAATAAATTGTTCTTCCACTAGGGTGTCAAGACTACACAATAAGGAAAGACAGTCTCTTTGGCAAATGGTGTTGGGGAAACTGGATATACACATGTAAAAGAATTAAATTGGGCCTGGCATGGTGGCTCACTCTTGCAAACCCAACACTTTGGAAGGATAAGGCAGGAGGATCATGTAAGGCCAGGAGTTTGAGACCAGCTTGGGCAACATAGCCAGGCCACATCTCTACCAAAAAAAAAAAAAAAAAAAAAATTAGCTGGGCATGGTGGAATGTACCTGTAGTCCCCAAAGATCCCTTGAGACCAAGAGTTCGAGGTTGCAGTGAGCTGTGAGGTTGCACTACTGCACTCCAGCCTGGGCAACAGAGTGGGACCCTGTCTCTTAAAAAAAAAATTAAATTGAACCCAACCACCATACACAAAAATCAACTCAAAATGTATTAAAAACTTATATATAAGATCTGAAACTTTAAACTCATAGAAGAAAGAAAACAGAGAAAATCTTCGTGACATTGGTTTTGGCAGTGATTTTTTTTAGGAATATGACACCAAAAGCACAGACAACAAAAACAAAAATAAACAAGTTGTACTATATCAAACTAAAAAGCTTCTGCACAGCAAAGGAAATAATCAACAGAGTGAAAAGGCAACCTACAGAATAAGGAATATATTTTGCAAACCATGTAAGGGGTTAATATCCAAAATACATAAGGATTCACATGACTCAATAACACAAATGCTAATGACTGATTAATTAAAAATGGGCTAGGTCAGGGGTAGGGAACCTTTTCACATTGGAAGGCTGCATTACTTTAGCTGTACTCAAGGCTGCATTCAAGAAACTTCAATAGATATACTTAAAAATGTACATTATTTTGTAAAAATCTAACTACTATGTACTTAATAACTTCAAAAAATGAAAACTATTTGTTAATTTTAAAGTGAACTAACTTTGTAATGACTTTGTTGTGTCTGCTTTTTGTTAGAAAGCATTTGAGTATTTGGTTGCAGCATGGAGGTCCGCAGTTTCATTTGATGCTCTAGATGGGTATCAGTCATTTGTGACCTTAAGGGTATCTTAATTTGGGTTAGGTAGGAGAATTCACAGCAATAGTGGTTGAAAAGCAAGAAAGCATTTTTTGGGAATGTTGCTGAAGGCATGGGTATTCTGCATTTTTCCATATTTCAACTGGATCCTTCTTAGCATCAAACAACGACTTTAAAATGTCATCTACTGAGAGCTCAATCAATTCCATCTGTAGTTCTTTAAGTGCCTTGGTGATATCAACTAGGTGAAGCTGAAATGCTAAGTTGAGTGTGATGTCATAATTCTCAAAGTCAGTGAAACTTTCATTGTATTTAATAGGTCTATAACAGCTGTGTATTCTTCAAATGATTTGCATATATCATCCTGCTCAATGACCTTTGCTAACTGGGGAAAATGTTCATCTGAAATTTCGTTTTGAAGAAGTGTTTTGAAAAAAGAGGTTTTTTTGAAATGCTTGAATTTTTTGCCACATATCATATATAGACCTAGTTTCACCTTGCAAAGTAATATTCCAGTCATTTTGGTTTCACATGATATCACACAGAAATGTCCCTGTGATAGCCAATGCACTTTAGAATGATATGACAAATCCACACCAAATACCTCATCATTCAACTTTAGCATGTTACAAAACTGACAATGCCATGTTGAACTTGCACAAATATAGTTAACAATACTTATAACTTGTTGTGAAGTGTCACTTAAAATAGTAGCTTTAGCACAGAGATTTTGCTGATGCAAGATACAATGAAAAGAAATGAGAGCATCTGGATCTGTTAATACTTTTTTTAATCTGTGCAATAAACCCTTCATGTTTTCCTGTCATGGAAGGTGCACCTATCTGTACACACTCATTAAATTTATCAAATTCAGTCCAACCTCACAACAGTTATCTTGAAAGTTGCTGACCATATCTATTCCCTTTGGGCACTCTCAAGAGTGCCCAAAGCCACTAATTCTTGCTAGTAAAGAAAATTTTCTGTTATGACCCAAATGAAGTATAAAACCTGTGCTGAGTAAGTAGTATCAGTTGATTCATCCAAAGTGACTGAATAATATATATTTTCCTTTTGAAGTATCACATGAAGTTGTTCTGTTAAGTTGAAGGCTAATTCATTCAGCCGATCAGTTATGGTTCTCCTTGAAAGAGGCAGTTGTTTGTACTTTGAAATGTTATCAGGGTCTAAGCATCCTACAACTTTGACAATGCATTCTTTCACAAGTTCTACATCACTGAATGGCTTCCCTTTTTTCCTGAGTACATAAGCTACTTTATAAGTTTCTTCAGTGGCATTGTTTCCAGGTCTTATTGCTGCTTGAAAGGATTGTCTTGGCTTTTGCTTTTCATCTTTTAATTTCTGCAATACAACCTTTCACGCCTCTCCCTCTAATTTAAAATATTTGTGGTCCTTGTGAGTGTTATAATGCTGATGAGCATTGAATTCCTTTAATGTTGATATTGCAGTATCACAAAGCAAGCAAATCATCTTATCTTTAGCAGAAACAAGATAATATTGCAATTCCCAGTCCTCATTTAAAAATCTGTTTTCTTCCTTCAGCGTTCTCTTGGTCTTCTTTGACATGATGGGCTGTTAAGCAAACAAAATTTAAAAATACTGTCGAGCTGTGCAGCTATTCACAAATTCCAAATCAAACAGAAACACAGTGCACTGTTGTCAAAAGCTGATAACAGACTGGCATACTGGAACCCCATAAATTTTCGCCAACCAGCCTCATGTGGTAGTGGCACTGGTCAGGCGGGGGAAGTTAGAACTAAATCATGAGCATAGCAGCCATCAATTTAGCCCTTATGGCTTATTAATGTTCTAAATGTGCCAGTCAATCTGGAAGGATTATTTCATTGAAACTTATTTTATTCTTTGGTATTTTAAATACATTCATTTAAAAAATAAAATAAAAATATAAAAGATCAAAAATGTATTAATAAAAATAAAAGGATTTGTTCAGTAAAATTTGGATTCAGTCAAAAGGCTGCACTTAGGGACCTAAAAGGCCATATGTGGCCTTAAGGCTGCAGGTTCCCCCCACCATGGGCTAAGGACTTGAATAACCATTTCTCCAAAGAAGATGTAAAAATGACCAATAGATAAATTAAAAATGCTCATCACCCTTAATCATTAGAGAAATATAAATCAAAACCACAATGATGTATCACCTCACACCTGCCAGGATGGCTATTATCACAAAAACAAAAGACAACCACTATTGACAAGAATGTGGAGAAAATGAAATCTTTGCACACTGTTGATAGGAATACAAAATGGTGTGGCCACTATGGAAAACAGTATGGAGTTTCCTCAAAAAATTAAAAATAAAACTACCATGTGATCCAGCAATCCCACATCTTGGTATATATGCAAAAGAATTGAAATCAGGATCTCAAAGAGATTATCTTCCCTCCTACTTTTGTTACAACATTATTCATAATAGCCCAGGAGTGAAAACAACCTAAATGTCCATCAGTGGATGAATGGATAAAGAAATGTGGCATACACACAAACACACAGACACAGACACACACACACACATACACACACAATGGAATACTATTCAGCCTTTAAAAAGAAGGAAATTCTGCAATATGTGACAACATGAAACACCTTGAGGACATTATGCTAAGTTAAACAAGCCAGGTATAGCAAGACAGGTACAGCGTGATTCCACTTATATGTGGTAGCTAAAATAGTCGAATTCATAAAATCAAAGACTGAAATGGTGGTTGCTAGGGGCTGGAAACAGGGGGAAATGGACAGTGATTAATCAATAGGTGTAAAGTTTCAGTTAAGTAAGATGAGTAAGCTCTAGATATCTGCTGTATGATATTGTACCTATAGTCAACAATAATAATTTTACACTTAAAATTTGTTAAGAGAATAGATTTCATGTTAAGTGTTCTTACCACAATAAAACTGAAAAAAAAAAAAAAAAACCTTTTTTCTCAGAACACAAAATGACCAAACATCCCCCTCTCCTGGCTAGTATAAGTAACTGCTGCTTCATTATGAATCACTGCTTTAGACTTGTTTCTCACCTTATAAGAAAAGATTTACTAAGCTACCAAATTATAAAATTGCCCCTGCTTCCTGACAGTATCAATTCTTAGCGAAGACTCACTTCCTCATACCCTCCCCCAAAATCATCTACCCCAAACCCAAATCCTATAATAGTTTCTTTCCGACACCCTCTTTCTGAGATACCCACAATTTCCCATGGTGTTTTGGTTCTCCCAACTGCAACTAGCAATAAATCCACTTTCCTCAACCAAAGCTGTGTTTCTGGGGATCTTTGGTATTTCCCCAATATGATATAGCTGTTTTTCCTTTTGCTATTAAGTAAAAACTTTTTAAAAATGCCTTCTAATCACTTTTTCACCTAATTCAATGAAATTTTGTGAAGAATTGAATATTGAATACTTTTGTGAAATACTGAGTATTGTTGAAGATAAGACCACAGTGATCACATTTAAAATCACACTGTCATTTACTGAGAGCTGTGTTGCAGGAAGAAAGGGATTATTCAGTTGTAGGAGTGGGGTGACTAACACCGGTTCTTTAATATGCCAAACTATATGCGTTCTCACAAACTAAGACCAAATCTGAGAATTGCAAGAGTCCCTGGTCCTCAGGAGGGAGCCAAGCGTATGCCTTGTAATCAAACAGACTGGCAAACTTCAAAAAGGCTATTTAGAAAGAATCACAATATTTGTCTAGAAAACGTAATACTGAAAATTATCACTTTCCATGACACGAACACAGTGAATGTTCCTAAAACCCACCAGACTTTCTGTAAGAAGTGTAGCAAGCACCAACCCCACAAAGGACACAGTGCAAGAATGGCAAGGGTTCTCCGTGTGCCCAGGGAAAGCGGGCTTATGGCAGCAAGCAGAGTGGTGGTGGTGGGCAGACTAAGCCCATTTTCTGGAAAAAGTCTAAAACTACAAACAGGATTGTGCTGAGGCCTGCGTATGTTGAGCCCAACTGCAGATCTAAGAGAGTGCTGGCTATTAAGAGATGCAAGTATTTTGAGCTGGGGGGAAGAGAAGAAGAGAAAGGGCCAAGTGCTCCAGTTCTAAGCATCATCTTTTGTTTTATTATGAAGACAACAAAATCTTGAGGTTATAGTCGTGTCATTTGGTTGCAATCAGTCTTTTGGGAGGGAATAAACTAAAGCCATCAATAAAATTGTCCTTGTGGGGAAATTTATGCTAAAAAAAGAAAATTGTCATTTATTTTGATTTTATTAATCAATTTTAATAGTTATTAATAATTTATTATATCAATTATTAATGTTAATGGCTTATTAATTACTAATATTAATTTTAATAAATTGATAATTTATTTTGCTGGGCCTATCTTAATTGACATACCTACAAAAATGTAGAGGTTTGTCTTCATGTTCTAGACACCTGTTTTGTAGATATCTGGCTATCTGTGGTGGCTTTATGCAATTATTAGCACATCTCTCCAGACATTAGGGTGGGGGTCACTATTATTGGTTATAAATGCATTTTTAAATTTTTTCTTATTGATACTCTCAATTTTTGTGTGATTTATTGTCAGGTCTGATTAGTTTTTTTCTCCACCTTGTATGTGACTGATAATGAGTTTGTTTTAGGTGTAAGAGTGACAGTTTATTATTTTCTTATTTTTGGCTTGTGTTTATGTTGGTGCCATTATCTTCAATTCAGGATTTCTTTGCAGGAATCTTTTCAGTCTCTTGTTCATTTTGTGCTGTGGGTTTAGTTAATATCAGACAATGTAATCTGCAAATACATTTAACTAGGCTCAACCAAACTGCAAAACATTGCAGTATGCTGAAAGCAACCAGGGAGAAGGTGATGCTTTTGATCCTGGGTGTGGTGGACCCCCCACTGTCCTCTCAGGGGCCTTGCAACTCATGAGGACAGAGTCTATCCAAACCAAATACTACTGAAACTCAATTGCCTTACTTAGGATATATGAAGACACGTGAAAATTACTAGTATTTTCTTCTTGCACCCAAATACAGCAGAGCATCACTTCTCATACTATCCTTAGTAGAGGGCTAGTTTTCTTTTTCTTCTACTTGGACAAATACTTTTGTAGAATACAACAAAAATAAATTACTAGGAAAATAATTTTTTTAAAAACATACAAAATACAAATGAATTATTTATTAAGAGATTCATAAAATGTAAAATTACTCTGTCATATTTCTGTACCTGTTTCTAAATGCTCCCTCTGGATTTCCTTGCAGGATGAGAGTCTGTGGGCTGGCACCAGCCCTGTTCCTCACCTAGGGGAGCTCAGCCCAGAACCCTGAAGGAGATGATAGGCTCCAAGAGGACAGAGGTAGGGCAATACCTTTACCCCCGTGTACCCAGTACCTGCTGCAAAGTCTGGGACTGAGGGTGTCCTCAGTACATATCTGTCCAGTGAATGAATGACTGCTAGCAGGAATGATGTAAGAGGAACACCATTCATTCATTGACATGTATGGAACATTATTATGGGTCAGACGTTGGTCTAGCTATTGGAGATAAAACCAGACTAAATCCCTGGCCTCATGTTGCTTGCGGGAATAGAGTATTCATTAATACCAAATGTTCATCCTAAATGTCGAAAAACAATTAGGAACATGTATCAGGTAAATGTCTTTAAAAAGTTTGTACCCTTTAATCTCATAATTTAATTTTGAGGAAAAAATTCTAAATATATATATACACACATACATATATATAATGCATATATTACATATAAATATATATACAGAAATGTATACTATATATACAGAAAATAATTTATGCTCAGTGGTAAAATGTTTAAAATTTACCACTTAAAAATCTGGCAAGCCACAAAGGAATGTTTAAATACAGGTTTAAAATGTCCACTTGGTGGAATATTATGCAACTGTTACATTAGATTTCAACCATTCTAAATGGTTGATGATATGATGTGATGTCTTAGATTTGCTTCAAAACACGCCAGGAGGGAAGAAGGAAGAGGGCAAGTGAGTGGAGGTTGAGAAGTACCTGGCCTCTAGCCAAACACTGTACCTGTATTTTTGCATTGTGATGGCAAATAATAGAATAGCAAACATGTGTAGTCCACCACATATTCAGCGCTGTGCTAAGTACTTTAGCTATTTTGTTTAATTCTCACAAAAGTATTTTGAGCTAGGTACTAATATTAGCTCCACTTTTCAGGCTGGGGAAATGAGGCACAGAGACATTAAGTAACCAGCCCCAAGTCGCATACTTACTGAGAGACAGAGAGGACTCGCAGCAGGCTCTGAAGTACGTCCCCTGAACTGCCACACTCTACAAGTGTAACTACAAAACCCATACCAGTGGCTTTTCCAGAACAGACTTGGCTTCGCCCCAAAGGTGAGTGTGAGCCTAACTTCTGGCAAAGAGGACACAGAAGGAAACTTTGAGACTATATTTTCATCTGCTTTTACCTTCCCATCAAATGTTTATTTCAAACCTCAAGGTCAACTTTTGTTTTCTGCTCAAGGTACTTGTTCCTCCTTAATTCCTGTCAAGCAGTCTCTGTGGAAAGAAGCATCTACCAAGTCCTTATTTTAGGAATGGGACTTAGCCCAGTGTTGATGACAATGAAAGTCTTCCTTTCTCTTTTACATTTAGCTTCAAGAATCACACATCTTTTTTCCCCTGCATCACATCCACATAAATGAGGGAGGGTATTGCTTTTAACAGAAGCATGCCATGTTCAGGGACCTCAGGTGGTTTGTGTGGCTAAAGCGCAGAACACACAGAAGGAAGCGGTGGCAAGAGCTTAGACCTTGAGCACCCTTCTGTACACACCATGCCAAGGAGTTTTGATTTTTCCACAGGCAGTGGGGAAAGGCTTTCTGTAGGCACTCAATGATCAGGGACAAGGGAGTAACTTCCACAGATTCATGTCTTAGAGTGATGAAATTTCTATATAGCTTGGAGGCAAATGAAGGCAGGGAGGACATTTCAGAAGTTCTTACAACAGTCTGTGGGAATTGATGAGGGTTTGAATTAGGGCTCTTTGCTAAACTTGAATGATTAGCTTCCACCTTTACAGTTTTTATTTAGAGTATATAATGGTATTTGACTTTTTTTTCTTTTCAATGACTCATTTTAAAAGTTAAGTTTATATTTTTACTACCACCATAGGTGGCATGATAGTATTACTTGTCATAATTGGTAGATAGATGGAAAAATACATTCCAGGAAATAAAGTCACACTCTTGAATCCTAACTCAGCCAACGGCCAGATTAGAAAGGCTACTAATCTCTCAAACTACCAGGCTCCTTTTCCTTTTTGGATGTTGGAGTCATCCAAGTTAAAGAGAACAATTTCAGGGGAACAATATAAAAAATGAACTATACAAAAGAGAAAAAATAAGTTATATATTATGTATATATACACATATACTTTTCTTTAACTTATCCACAGAAATACTTCACAGAAATGGCAGAGAAACAGCTACTTTAAATTAATACGTTGTAATGCTTAAGGATCTGTAAGAAGGTAATGTTCATTAATGATTGTGAACCTCAAATTCTTTAACTCAACCATGATTTAAATTGTACTTGAAACTAGGAACCACAAGTTTCTCACAAAGTAAGAAAACCTTGACAAATATGCGTTTACTGATACAAGACAGTGGATTAACCATTACTTTGTATTTTAGAAAGAGAGACAAGAAAGAAAGTTGTTGAATATTTCACCATCATTGCAAAAAATAAACTACATGTCTAGTCATTCTGTGTCTGTATATCTCATCCCTTTTGTTAGTTAATTAAAAGGACAAAATAAAACTTTTCTATAAAAATAGAAAGTTTACCTTAATAATTCCAAGGATTTGTAAACTGAAGATTCTGAAACTATATTTTTAAGTATATCAGTTACAAAAAACTGTATTTGTTCATTTAAATTATAAACAACTTTTTTCACAGAATATTGGTTTTAGTCAACTACCATGTCATAATGGACTACTGAGGTCTCACAGATTTTGTGATAATTAAGAGGCCATTAATTATTTATGGACCTGGGCATTTTCTTATTGAGTCAGAAACATCTGAAAGTATTCATTCCTCCTTGCAGATTACTATTCAAGTAAAATATATAATTACTAGAACAAATTAATCTTAATATACAGTTTAAAAACCCTCTCTTTCACAAACTAAAAAAGAACACAATATAAACAAGAATATAATCTCAATAATCTAAATCTAAATTCATTCAACCCTATCTTAGTCAGTTTGTGCTGCTATAGCAAAATACTATAGACTGGGTGGCTTATAAACAACATAAACTTATTTTTCACAGTTCTGGAGGCAGAAAGTCCAAGATCAAGGCACCAGTACATTCAGTGTCTGGTGAGGGCCTGTTTCCTAGTTCATAGACAGCTGTCTTTTCTGCGTCCTCACCTGTTGGGAGGAAGGCAGCTCTCTGGGGTCTCTTTTATAAGAACACTAACCCCATTCACGAGGGCTCCACCCTCATGACCTAATCACCTCCCAAAGGCCCTACCTCCTAATGCCTTCACATTGGGTCTTAGGTTTCAACATAAGAATTTTTAGGGGACACATATTCAGATAATAGTAAACCAATTTTTCATTCCTAATGAGTATGTTAAATGCACTGCAGGAGGCCCTGGATTAAAGTGTGTCCTGGCCCACTGGTGCCCAGCAGTGGGCAGGATAGCTGCATCTAAGTACTCCTGGAGGGCAGCTTGAACAAGAAGTAGCTGAGCCCCAGGGAAGGGGAAGCAGGTGCTGCCACCCCTCGGAAAGGATATCTCCTTACTTACCACAGAGCAGATGGGTAGTGCCTGGGGCTGCCCAATCACAGAGCTTATGCTGTTAGAAGAGAAGAGGACACAATGTCGCTACAACAGTGGAATTGAGCTGATTATGGAGAATATAGCTCAAGTCATTCCACAGAATTGTTTGCTGGGATAATAAGTGAGTTGCTAAATGAGAGCTAAGTACGTATCAATTTACTTATGAGGGAGACTAAAATGAAACTCAGTCCTTTCCTTAGATTCAGGCAAGAGGGGCCTTTGCCCCCTCAGGCCCTCCTCTGGGTGTCCTCTCCGCACCCTCCAGCTACGGGAGACTCACAATTCCTTTCTAGCTTTAAATTCTTTATACATTTGTACTATCACCCCTGACCCCACAAAAGTAATGGGCTGAGTTTCATAGGTTGGGAGTAATATTGAAAGCCTGAGGCGAGCATAGAGACAAGAATCCAAGTGGTGAGAGTGTCAGCAGGTGAGACCCACCCAGAAGGGGGCATCTGAGTCTAGCAGCCCCCAATCTAGAGAGAAATCCAGAAACAGGTATGAGCAATCCGGCATCTGCGCTAGTGCATTAGTCCACTGGGGCTGCCAAGGCAAAGTAGCACAGACTGAGTGGCTAAAACAAGAGACGCTGATTTCCTCACAGTCCTGGAGGCTGGAAGCCAAAGATCAAGATGTCTGCAGTTGGTTTTCCTGAGGCCTCACTTGGTGGCTTGTAGATGGCGTCCTCTCCCATGTCCTCACGTGGTCTTCCCTCTGCATTTGTCTGTGTCCTAATCTCTTCTTAAAAGGACACCAGTCAGATTGGATTAAGGCCCACCCATATGACCTCATTTTAACTTAATCTTTTTGGAGACCACATCTCCAAATGCAGTCACATTTTGAGGTACCAAGTTTAGGACTTCAACATATGAGTTGAGTGGGGGGCAAGGGGAGACACAATTCAGCCCATGACACCTGGGTTAGGGAAATTTTACCCTCAGCATGTGCAACACTTTCCGTTTTCATTCTATACTCTCCAGGAAACTCCCGATGTGGCCTTCTCTGTTCCTCAGGAGGAAAGAGCACTACCTGCAAATGACAGTTATCCTGCCAGCGTTGTGTCCCGTTGTAAAATAAGAGACTTATATTCTGGTACCATTCAGTCGTCTCTTTGGATTTTAATGGAATTCCTACTGTGAAAGTTCCGGAATAAATTGATAAAATCAAATTCCTGAAACTGTAAAGCTGAAGACAAGACACTAATTTCACTGCCATGGAGGTTGCGCCCCGCGCCGCTCGAGGGGGCGCAGTCACAGAGATGCTACCAGATCCCCGCCCGGGCGAGCACTGCTGCGCCCACCCGGCAGCGCTCCCCGCGTGCTGGCCACACGCAAGGCCAGCCTGCGCTGTCCCCTGCGCCACGCTGTGACTGTGACGCCATGGCAGCAACGTGGCCCTGGGGGCTTAGGCAACACCTGGAGCATAGTGATGAAGGGGCCCCTGGCATCCCGAGGTTGAGGCTCCAGCTGCGCTTGTAGGGAAGAGTGGAAGGGACCTGGCATCTGACTTGAGCTCCAAACAGACTCTGCTTCTTCCCAGCTGTACAACTTCAGGCATGTTAACGCATTCACAACCGCAGATTTGTCATCTATAGCTATGCTGTGCAATACAGTGGCCACCACCACAGGTGGCTATGGAGCATTTGAAGTGTGCCTAGTCTGAATAGAGAGGCCATAACTGTAAAATTCACACCAGATTTCAAGGAGTTAGTAGAAGAAGGAAGAATGTGAAATATGTCATTAACTATTTTTATGTTGATTACATTTGAAATAATATTTTGGATATATTGGGAAAATATATTATTAAATTTAATTCTACCAGTTTCTTTTACTTTTTTAAATGTAGTTCACCAGAAAATTTAATATTTTGTATGTGGCTCACATTTTATTTCTATTGGACAGCACCAATCTATAGCATTGTGTTGGCCATATGACCTTGGGGCACCAAGAACAGTCTTGAATTATGCCTAGTGCCCTTATGGAATCATCCAGGTTAGCACTTTTCCTGGATTTTTTTAAAATTTTAAACAAAGTAGTACTAATAGGTGCATTAAAATAAGTTGGGATGGGTTTGTAGATCTGCACTCTATGCTTCCAGCTTCTGCCATGCACTCAGGAGCATGGGAGACACATGTGTGGTGAACAGAGGCTGACTTTGACAGATGGTCAGTTCTGCCATAACCTGCCTTTTCCTGACCCTGTCCAGAAGCAGTATTACTTACACCTCCCTTTCACCAACACCTGCAGGCACCTGCAGATTAAACAAAATGCACTCAGAAAACCGCATGTTTACAAATACTTGTGCGTTTTCAGAGCTGCAGCTTCTCTGTAGATTGAGACAACACTGCAGCTCGTGTGGACACAACTGTGAATTGTCTGCACCACAACCAAATTCAAGTTCTGTCTGTGCCGAAGCTCTCTTAACTTAGTAAGATTACCATTTTTACCATGGCAATGCACTCCACCAAAAACGTTTTGTATTTTCATCCCAAAGCAATTTATTTTCCGCTAGGCAGAATTTACTCTGTGCTTACTAAGTGCTTCAACACCTATAGAGAATTTTCTCGATTAAGTTACTATAGTCCATAGACAGAAGTCAGTGGAAAGTATCAATAATTTCAACTTTATTAGCTCTAAATCCAACTTTGAAAAAGACTGTATGCAATTTTAAAGAGCTTAAAATAATAGTTACATTGAAAAAATAATTTTAGAAAAATACCAGTGCCATGGTATTTTTTAAAGTCTAAAAAAATTGATTAAAGTATTTGAATATTTACCAAGAATAGTGACCTGCTTATGTTATTTTAATGACCAGATAATCAATATAAGGTAGTTTAAATTTTTTAACATATACACATATATGCTATTTTTATTTTTTAGAAAGAATGTATATTTGAAAATCATTTTAATGTAATTATTTTATGAATCAGCCACTATAATAACACCAATGTGTTGGCCAATAAATTGATAGTTCAAAAATTGTACAATTTTTAAAATTGAGGGGCCCTTTTCCATTCTCAAATGTCTCCCAGGTTAGGTGGTCTACCATTTGGTCACCCAAGCCCAGGGACAATCATACCCCCTGGATTGACCCCAGAGCAACAATCAACCTTCCAGGGCTGTGTGGCAATTTGATGCTGGTGCTGGGAGGGATGTTTTACACATGCACTTTCCAGTTTTGTCAGTACTCTAGTGGCTTCCCAGCCTCCTAGGGCTTTCCACGATGTTCCTGTTCCCTCATTTCCATGTACTTCATCTTCAAATGTCTCAGCAATTAGTCTCAGAGTTATTACACTTTATTACTGTGTTAAAGTAGTCTATAATGAAGAACTGAATGGTTAGCATATAAAATCTCTCACTTAATTTGCGTTTTCTCAGCAGCAAAACCTCCTTTTAGGGACTTCATAATGTAGTATTGGACCAAAGGAAGTGTCCTTTTCTTTGAAATGACTAAATGATTTCAATTTATAGTTTTTATTACCTAGCAACTAGGTAACATTTCAAGTCAAGAGAAAACTAATAAAATCAAGGCCCTAATAGTATAATTTTTAATCATTACCTAACTCACCAATATATGTTTAAGTGTTAAAAAATGCAAAGTTTAATATTATCGGTTATAATTATGTTAATTATATTAATTTACTATATTAATTATTAAGACATCATCAAATACCCAAAATGGCTTACAAGTGAGAGTGTAAATGAAAAAGATGACAATGTATTCAGGGAGGTTGGAACCAAATTTCTTTTATTATTTTGGGTGAGATTCATGTTTTCTAACATGGGGTCTTTCCAGGTTATTTATTTAGACTCTATTGTTTAAAATATTAATTTAAAAAGTTAATAAATCAGTAAAACGTTATCTTGCCTTAAACTCTAAAGGACATGGGGATCAGGTGAATTCAGAGGAAAAGAACAGCCAAGTTTTCTCCATCTTCTTCACTGTTAGTTTCTAAGTCCGTGCTATGAAACCCTAAAGCTTTGGTCCCCAAACCCTGGGCCACAGACCAAGAGGGGTTCGTGGCCTGTTAGGAACCAGGCTGCACAGCAGGAGGTGAGTGGCAGGCAAGTGAGCAAAGCTTCATCTGTATTTACAGCCACTCCCCATCGCTGACATCACTGCCTGAGCTCCACCTCCTGTAAGATCAGTGGCGGCACTAGATTCTCACAGAAGCACAAACCCTACTGTAAACTACACACTCCAGGGATCTAGGTTTTGTGCTCCTTATAAGAATCTAATGCCTGATGATCTGAAGTGGAGCTGAGGCAGTGATGCTAGCACTGGGGAGTGGCTGCAAATACAGATTATCATTAGCAGAGCGGTTTGACTGCACAGAGACCATAATCAATCAATTGTTTGCAGAGTCATATCAAAACCCTATCAGTGAGTGGCAAGTGACAATTAAGCTGCATCTGATGGCAGGCTTTATAGTGGCAAGTGAGTTGATGTACTTCGATCATACAGCTGCGTCTGGTGGTAGGCTTTAAGTCAGAATCTGACACTTATTTTAGTCCGCGTGTGGCCCACCCATTATTTTATTTACCACTTCTGTCCACACCTCTTTCCCACACTGCACACTTGTCTCAGTCACAGTTGTGGTAAGCCCACAAGCTAACCCTAGCAAAAATGAGTAAAAAACAAACATCGCTGGAGAGCTTCTTTGAAAAGGGGGAAAGACCCAATGATGAGATGGCAGAAGACTCTTAAGACTTCTGCTTTCATTTCAACAAAATGAAAGCTGCATTTAAAAGAAAATGCCAAGAGTCCTACTTAAATTACAGGTTCATTGCAACAGGTGATTCACATTCTCCAAGCCCACTTTGTATAATTTGTGGTGACCAGCTATCCAACAAAGCCATGAAACCTTCAAAACTGCTTCACCACATGGAGACCAAGCACCCTGCATTAAAAGACAAGCCTTTGAAGTTTTTCAAAAGAAAAAAAAAAGTGAACACAAAGAACAGAAGCAATTATTGAAGGCCACCACTTCATCAAATGTGTCTGCACTGAGAGCATCATTCTTAGTGGCTAACTGCATTGCTCAAGCTAAGAAGCCCTTTACTATTGGTGAAGAGTTGATCCCGCCTGCTGCTAAGGACATTTGCTGTGAACTTTTAGGAAAGGCTGCAGTTCAGAAGGTGGCACATGATCCTTTTTCGGCTAGCACCATAACTAGACAAATTGATGAAATAGCAGAAGATATTGAGGCATGATTGTTAGAGAGAATTAATGAGTCACTGTGCTATGCAGTCCAGGTTGAGGAGTCTACTAATGTTGACAATAAGGCACCAATGCTTGTTTTTGTGTGATATATTTTTCAGAAGGATGTGCATGAGGATATGTTATGTGCACTTTTGTTGCCAAGCAACACCACAGCTGTAGAACTATTCAAGTCTTTGAATGATTACATATCAGGAAAACTGAATTGGTTGTTTTGTGTCAGTATATGCACAGACAGAGTGGCTGCCATGACATGATGGCTTTCTAGTTTCACTACTCAGGTCAAGGAGGTCACTTCTGAATGTGAGTCTACCCACTCTGTCATTCATAGAGGAATGCTGGCTAGGTGAAAAATGTCACCTGAACTAAACAATGTTTTGCAGGATGTGATTAAAATTACTAATCACATTAAAGTACTTGCCCTTAACTCATGTCTGTTCATGCAGCTCTGTGAGGAGATCGACGCAGAGCACATATGTCTTCTCTTATACACAGAAGTGAGATGGTTTTCTAAAGGTAGATCACTGGCCAGAGTTTTTGAGTTATGAGAGCCACTCCAGAGATTTCTTTTAGAAAAACAGGCACCACTGGCAGCACATTTCAGTGACACAGAATGGGTTGCAAAACTTGCTTACTTGTGTGACATATTCAACCTGCTCAATGAACTCAATCTGTCACTTCAGGGGAGAATGACAACTGTGTCCAATTCGGCAGATAAAGTGCCTGCATTCAAAGCCAAACTGGAATTACGGGAGTGACGAGTGAACATTGGGATTTTTGACATTTCAAACATTAGCAGAGATTTTGAAAGAGATTGAGCCAGGGCCTTCTTTCTCCCAGCTGGTGCATGATCACCTATCTCGGCTTTCAAAAGAGTTTGAGCATTACTTCCCAACCACAAAGACCCCCGAACTGGGAAGGAATGGATCTGTGACCCATTTGAGAATAAGCCAGGTGAATCGACTTTGTCCATGCTAGGAGAGAATCAACTGTTTGAGATCACAAATGATGGTGGCCTTAAAAGTATGTTTGAGACAACTTCAAGTCTCCATACGTTCTGGATTAAAGTCAAGGCAGAATATCCTGAGATTGCCACAAAAGCACTGAAAAGCCTGCTTCCATTTCCAACATGCTATCTTTGTTAAGCAGGGTTTTCTGCAGTGACAGCAACCAAAACATGATTACAGAGCAGACTGGACATAATCAACACACTTCAGGTATCACTGTCTCCCATCACCCCCAGATGGGACCGTCTAGTTGCAGGAAAACGAGCTCAGGGCTCCCACTTCCCACTGATTCTGCATTATGGTGAGTTGTATAATTATTTCGTTATATATTACAATGTAATAATAATAGAAATAAAGTGCACAATAAGTGTAATGTGCTTGAATCATGCCAAAACCATCCACCCCCCACCCCTTGGTCCATGGAAAAATTGTCTTCCATGAAACCAATCCCTGGTGTCAAAAAGGTTGGGCACTGTTGCTCTAAAGCACTTCAGCCATAGCCTCTCCCGGAGTTGAGCAGCACAGAGGCCCCAGCCAGCCTTGCCTTGGCCACACAGGCACGGAGCTCCCCCAACAGCTTGGGACTGGACCAGCAACACCAAATTCTGAGAAAACACCAAATTTCTGGACCTTTCTACAGCTGTATTCTTTCACAAATCACGATCACAAAAAGCTTTTTACAGGTGAAGCTCACTGCTAAGATTAAAACAGAGACACTAGTTTAAGAAGTTAAA
This sequence comes from Daubentonia madagascariensis, assembly GCA_023783475.1. Taxonomy (NCBI): domain Eukaryota; kingdom Metazoa; phylum Chordata; class Mammalia; order Primates; family Daubentoniidae; genus Daubentonia; species Daubentonia madagascariensis. Next base: position 4,537,440 of record JAKFHU010002549.1, on the reverse strand, counting down.
GCAATCTGTCATCTGGATGATAGAGTGTTTAAAATTTGAAGAAAAAACTGTCTTATCCTGCTTTGGTACAAACAAAAAGTAGCATAGGTTTGTGCTAGCTTATTTAAGTACCATATATTTTGCCAATAGAGTTGTTAAAATGAGCTGAATCAATGAATTGATATGAATTTGTATAAATATGTATTACTACTATTCATTGTCATGTTATTTTTTATGAGATGAAGACGAAGACTGTATCTTAGGTTTGAATCCTGGCTCTGCTGCTCACAAACTTCATGATCTGAGGCAATTTATTTAATCTTTCCGGAATCCTGTACCATTTAGGGTGATGCTTGGTTATATGCAAAGGAAAACCCAAAATGACAGCGACAAACAAGATAGACATGTATTCCTATCACAGTTAGACTCCACAGTAATCTGGGATCTTGAGACTTTCTCTTTCTGCTCTTTCATCTTCAAATTCTGAGTCCAGAGGCTTCCATCTTTGGACCATCTCATGGTCCAATATGGTACCTGGAGCTCCAACCATCATTTTCATAATCCAGAAGGCAGGAAGAATGAAGAGGAGACAGTCAGAAGCCCCACTAAATTAGGTTACTTTAACAGACTTTCCAGAAGTCCCACACAACACTTCACACCTCAATGAACAGAATGTAGTCACCTGGCCTCATTTTGCTGTAAAAGGGGGTAGAATATATAAGCTTTTAACTAGGTAACTTGTCAATTGCAAATGTAATCAGAATTATGCTCCTAAGGAAGAAAATGGATATTGGGCAGCAACTATCTCTAACACTATATTTATATGTAAAATGGGGTAAATAATGTCATATTGAATTGTTTTGAGAATGGCAATAATATATGTGCAGTACCTGGTGTAGGACATATCATTACTATATTTTGGAAATGAACAGTGCCATTTAGTATTCATCACCTCACTTAGATAATTTTGATATGCTGAGAGTCATTGCTAAAATCAAAAGTACACAACATCATCGATTTGGTATTCTTCCCTCAAATATTTAACCTGAAGTCAATTGTGAGAAAACAATCAGACAAACCCAGAAATTGGAATATTCCATGAAAAAACTGGCCTGGGCCTTTTAAAAAGTCTGTGTTACAAAAGACAAAGGGAGAAAAGGTGGAAGGAAGAAAGGGAGGGAGGGAGGGAAGGGAAAGGGGATTACAGGTGACTGGATGACACTGCGAATGTACGCAGTGACACTTGATGGAGTCCTGGATTTAAAATACAAAAAGAAACTATAAAGGACTTTTTTGGACAATTGGATAAATTTCAATATGGACTAGATAATAATATCATTGAATTAATACAAAATTTGGGGCATACAAAAATTATAATGTAAAAAGGAGACTCGGAGATATGTGCTAAAATATTTAGGCAAAATTATCATGATGGCTGAATTTTGTTTTGAACTGGTTCAGAAAAAATGTGTCTATTATATAAATATATATACATATACATATATTATATGTGTGTATATGTATGTATGTCTGTATATGTGTGTATATGTATATGTGTATATATGCATGTGTATATATGTGTTTGTGCATTTATATGTATGTGTGTATATATGTTTGTGTGTAGGTGTACATGTGTATATGTGTATGTATATGCACATGTATATATACATATGTGTGTATATATGTTTGTGTGTATATAGATGTGTGTATATGTATGTATATATGTGCGTGTATGTGTGTATATGTATGTGTATGCATGTGTGTGTTTCTATATATGTATGTGTGTGTGTGTATATATGTGTGTATATATAAAACAGCAGCACCAGCCCCCAGAGAGCCCCTCCCAGGGGTCCCACTGTGCTCTGCATCAGCACCAGCTTAGCAACCTCCTAGGCCCAGAGATCTGCATCTCTAGGGTCCATGGGACTCTCTCCAAGCTTCTAGATTTTAAAAATCCCGACTTCTTGTTCCACCAGCCCTAGGGATAGTAGCTGCTTCCTAAAGTTGCTGTCTCTGTGATGTATGGGTGTCCTCTTCTGAGTTTTCAGTTTTTCAATACCCAGTTAATTCTTTATATTAAATTCTCTGTTAAAATAACTTGAGTGGTTCTGTCTCCTGATTTGACTCTGAAAAAATGCAGAAATTTGTGCTATGAGTGATCTCAGTAAGTACACCTCCAAAATGGATCACTTGGGTTGTGACCTTAGGCCTGAGTGTGGTGCTGAGCTCCTTGCCAAGAGGAGCTGGTCATCCCCAGCAGGTAGGAGCATTGTGATAAAACATAACTAATCACCTGCACTTGGGAGTAACTAAATGACTACAGAATCAAGTGGCTGCTGCTGTTGGTGTCATGCAGAAATGAATTCTACAAAGACCATGATCTGGAATAGTTTTTTCTAAGCGCCCTGGGTAGCTCAAAGAAAGAAAATGACCAGCTCAGGGGTGTAAACTCTCATGATCACCAGAACCAGAAAGCTTCTCTAGCAGCCCTAAAAGATTTTCTTATTTCCGATAGCTACATTGTTCTGGTGCTGAAAATTGTATGCAAAACTTAATTGTGAAAGGTGTAGAATTACAGCATGAGATGAAATCACGACCTCACCGTGTCAACATTGATTGAGAAGGATTGGCATCCTAGACTTTTTAAAGGGACATCTGGGTAGACTCAGACAAAGCTGAGAGTCTTTGCCTCTCAAGTCACTCTGATTTTTCCTTGCCAGGGGAAGCAGCCTGCCCTCGCAGACCTGAGGAGACTACCCTTCCCTTAGGTGAAGACATGTAATAAGCTCACCAGGGGTAGTTTCTGTGTAAGGGGATGCCTATTTTCCTTAAGATCCAACACATCCACTTCTTGTTGCCACCAGACCCAAAGCTAGCGTCATATGCCAGCAACTCCAGGGGAACAAAACCAAAGTCTGATTCTAGAGGAAACAGTATACACACCAGAATAATTGCAAGATCTTGGTAATTTATGTTGGAAGAAAGCAGAGGAATTTATACAGGACTGGGTACTCATGATGTTCAAGAAGAAAGTATTATGACACCATATGGTACTAAATTTATTGAAATGGGTGCTCTTGCCAGAAGTTCCAGATTTAATGTGTTTGATCATGCTGTTGTAAGTAGCTCTGACAGTTTATTTGGTTGGTTGGTTGGTTGAAACTTGGATTCAATGGTGGCGTAGAGAAATAAACATATTAGAGTGACTGTATCACTCTGTGACCTATATACCCACCCACCCACCCACCACTGCTCACTACATTCCCTGAGAGGAGCCAGAAGATCCTTCCTCCATTAAGATATTGGGAAATACATAATGAGCAGAGTACCAGAATCCTTGAAAATCTCTTTGGTAACTGTCCTCTATAGACCAGAAATCATGAAAGCAAATATCACCATTAAGACAGACCCTCTGATTTTGAAGGGTATGATAAGGTTCCAGAGGGGCAAAGATCAACTAGCAGCGCATAACTTTCAAAGTGTGGTATAGTGGGTACACTACCTATAGTGAGCAAGGGATTAAGTAGTCATCAAAATGTTTTGACTCAGGGATCTTTATCAGTGGGTAAGTGATCATGGTGTCCCTACAAATGAAAGAGATAAACAGCATACTAAAGTGTTACTGGGTCTATATAACAGGAAAACCTCCAGGTTTGTGGCCAGAAAATCTTGACACCTCACCACAATGGAGAGTCACTGCCTTTTATCCAGGTCCCACAATTAGCCATTCATAAACTCAGAGTGCCTTGACTGAAGTGTAGGCAGAGCTCCTTGAAGAAGGACCCTGCAACACTAATCCAAGGGTATACTATAAATCCTTTCCTAGTTCCCCCAGGGGACCTGTGGCCATTTAATAAAGTTACTATGACCTGGGAAAATGGAAATACCTAGAACTTTTGGGGATTATTAGACACTATTTCCTGGGGAGCCAAAATGCCGTTGTGATATAGCAGTAAAGATGAGGCTTATGGTGATGAGATGATAAATAAAGTTTGGATTCAAGTGGACTTATGGATCCATGAACCAAACTTATGGTTATTTTCCTACTTTTGCCAAATGTATAATTGGAATAGACATAGTCAGCAACTGGCAGAATACCCACATTGACATTCTGACCCTTGGAGCAAGGTCCATTATGACAGGAAAGGCCAGTGGAAGCCCCTGACACTTTCTCTATAAGGATAGAAAACCAGTGGCAATACACATCATAGAAGGAATCGCAGAAATTTGTGCTACTGTTAAAGACTTGAAAGATACAGGGTTGGTGATACCTCTACCATCCCTATTCAATTTTCCTGTTAAACTTCTGCAGGCGATGAATGGATCTTGGAAAATGATTTTGGATTATCAAAAACATAATCAGATGATGACTGCAATTGGCAACTGCTATTCCTTATGTGCTATTGTTACTGGAGCAAATTAATATAGCTCCTTATATGCACCTAATGATTTTCCCAATGCTCCTTTCTCTATACTGATTAATAAGGACCACCAGAAGCAGTTATGTAAGTTTTAGTTACATAAGATGAGTAAGTTCTAGAGATCTACTGTATAAAATGGTTCCTATACTTAACAATTTTTAACTTCCTTGTGACATGTTGACTGAAAAGGGAAAAAATTTGGGCCGGTTTTCAGATGCTTTTACCGAATATGCTGGCACCAACTGGAAGTAAATGTTTTCACAATTATAGGCCCACTCAAGAGTGGTCCCACAGGAAAGTGGTAAAGGGAAACACTTCCTGTGGGAAATGGGCTTATGTTCGTGGAATTGATGGATCTCACCACCTCATCACCTATAATTAGCCGGACTAATATAACAAGAATAGAGCCCACTGAAAAACTTAGTTATGGTGCCAGTTGAGAAAACAACCCTGGAAGGATGGGGCTCTAGCTTACAGGAGACAGTAAATGCTTTGAATTCAGGACCAGTAAATCATGCTGTTTCTCTCATAAAATATGCATCAGTTTAGGAGTCAAGGAGTGAAAGTGGGAATGGCTCATCTCACTTTTATACCTAGTAACCCACTCACAAAATTTTCACTTCCTATTCCTGAAGCACTGAGTCCCTCTCCCTTGGAGGTCTTGGCAGGAATTCTTTCACCAGGGGACAGATGATAGCTCCACTGGGTTGGAAGTAGAGACTGTGATTTGGCCTTTTGAAATCCTCATGCCACTGAACCAACAGGAAAAGAAAGGGGTTACTTTCCTGGTTATTTGATTCTCATTACCAAGAAGAAATTGGTTTTCTCCCACACAATGGGGGCAAAGTGGATTAATGTCTGGAAAACAGGGTTCTCTGAGTGCCTCTCAGTACTTCCACGTTCAGTAACAAAATTTTCAGGAAAACTCTAGCAACAACAACTGCCACTATAAAATGCAGAACCATTGATGATTCAGACACCTTGGCAGGGAAGGTTTGGGTCATCCTGTTAGATAAAATACCCCAACCAGCTCAGTTCCCGTAAGAGGGAAAAAGAAACATACACTGAGTCATGGAAGAAGAAAGTCGTAGGACTGTAGCAGCTAAGGACATTTTCTTTCTTGCTTGTGTAGACAGATTAGCTACTTTCTTCTCTCTTCTTCCTCTTATTTTTCATACAAATCCATAGTGACGGTTAGCATTATAATTTTCTGTTTAGGTAACCGAATATTCACATAGGGCTTGACTGAATTTGAAGAGTATTAACAGTGCCCAGAAATACATAGTATAACTGTGGGGACTTGTGTGTTCTCGTTTTGGGGAGAGGTTGAGAAAGTCTTTTGTACAAAGGATAATTGCAGCTCATCAGAAAGATGTAGTGAGTTGTTTTGTATGGAAGTTCAAAAATGTGCGGAAAGGTGTGTGTGCATTGACTGTGCCAATACTAATGTACTTCCCTCAGCTTCAAACCCATCCTTCTGAACTCTGTAAGGACTCTGAAGACCACATTTATATTTTGGCTGCTGGCTCCAGGATAAGCTTTGCCCATCAGGGTGTAAGAAGGTGACCGGAAGGTTGGAGGAAGAGGGGACACACTACTTCCTGTTTCCTGCTTATTCCTGCCTCTGCTTCCTCTTCATGCAGTGTCACCCAGGAGTGATCCCTCACTCTGGCTGTGGTGGTTTGTTCCAATAGCATCCGTGGATTTGCAGCCCAGCCTCATCATGTCCCCTTAGTGACACCAGCACCAGTCAAGCCACCTCCTTCCCTCAGAGGCCTAACTCAGCTCTGGAAGGGCCCATCTTCCTGCATCTAAATTCTAATAATTCCAACCTCTCCCCTTTGTACCCCCAGCTCAAAAGGCAGTAGATGCCTTCTGAAGTTGTGAAAAACAAATGTCCACCTTACTGAGTTTTCAGTTGTTCAATACTAGTAAACAATTGTTACATAAATTCTCTCTGTTCAAATAACTGGTTTCTATTTCCTAACTGTCCCCTGACTGATCCGGTGGGCAAAATAACTTTGGGCCCCAGAGATCTGAGTGAAAAACCTTAGTGTACCATTTACTAGCTGTATAACTTTGGGTAAATTCATCAGTCTAAGCCTTAGTTTTCTCATCTGTAAAAATGAGATAATAATATTGCCTAAAGCTGTGAGGATTGAGTAATAAAATTCAAGTAGAACAGGTTTATTAATAAAAGTTGTAGCTCAAATACAAAAAATATAACAGTACTTTTCTATTATAGAAGTTAACTTAGCTCTGAAACATCCATTTCTATTGATGGGGGAAATAATTTAATCTTGCCAACCAGTCCCATCACTCTCAAGTTAACTCCAGTTACAGTCCTTTGTCAGAGTCTCTTTCCCTCTGTCTTCTTTCTTGGCCTGGTTGGCTCCCACATGCACAGGAAGGGTAGGTACTAGCATGCCACAAAGCCAACACGTCCTGCCCTCATGGGCCTCTCTGAGGTCTTTCATCCACCGTGTCTCCAGGTGTGTGACTCTCACCTTGGTGTCTACTGCAGGGTTATGGCCAGATCAGTCGGTCCTCATGACTCACTGCAGATAGGGCCACCTTCCAGCCACCCCCCTGTACACCTGCACCACCCAGCACCCCAAGTCAGACCCTTCCTCAGTCTCAGCTCTGCTCCCAGGGTCCTCTGCATGCCACACCCAGAGCTCCGAGGTCAGAGAGCTTGAGCCCACTGCCTCCCCACCCCCACCATCCCAGGGGCATCCTCCTCCCTGCAAGAAAGGCAAGAAAATTCTCCTTGAAGGGCCTCAAGACACTATGGCTTTGTAGAAAGAGAATGAGGTGGAAACCAATGCAAAGGATTTACTTTTCACTACAAATCACTCTGTACTTTTTCTGCCATTTGTGTAATACTTGTATTTTATTTTTAAATTGACACAGAGATTATCTGGGCAGTAAGATTATGAGTCCTTTTTTTTTTTTTTTGCTTTCTTATAATTTTTTTCTACCAAAAATGAGTAAATACATGACTAATGGAAAGAGGGGCACATTAAAAACTTTCAAGTGTTTGCTGATGCTAAAGTGTCTTTTGATGTGTCCTCTGTGTCCCATTCTGCAAGGACTCATCCCAGCTGCTAGACCACTTAAAGCCAGGCAGCCTCAGCACCATGAAGGAAAGGCACACAATTTGAGACAAGGACTACAATTCTCTGTTCCAGTAATTGTGGTTTTTAGTCACACAAAGAATATGTCAGGTTTATGCTAGATGAGGCTTGCTTCCAATTTATTATACATTATTCTGTGAAGCATTATTCATTATTCCACATTTGTGTGAAAGATGATGTCTTTAGTAGGCAAGAAGCAGAATGTGGCTAGGGAGTTTACCAAAAAGAATTGATTCAAAACCATGCTTACTGATTATTATCCTTACTGGAGCAGGGACAGGAAAAGAACTGGTTATGTATTAGCAAAACTCAAATTGTGATTTTAAGGCATTAATTTAGTTAACCAAATGTATGCATGTGATTAAAATGCAATATTGCTGTGATTATAATTCAATCAGCAAATTATTAAACTGCAATCAAAATGTAAACAAGTCCTATGTGTCTGCCAGAAGTCTCCTCATCTCATTATTTTAACTAAATCTGTAAACTAGTTTTTAGTAAATAGACTCTTTCATATTTCTCAGCTGTCACATTTCATATTTTTTCTATTAATTTGTTAGCTGAAAAACAATAGCAGAGATACATAGTTAAGGAATGTGGTGTATCTTTCCAAATGTGATTTTAAAAGGTATACAAATCAGGGTTTATCCATATTACCATATGAAGTTTGATGTGCTAAAAGAAAAAAAAATTAAATTTAAACATCGTGTTCACATGTTAAAACACAAAGATTAAACAACATGTGAATGATGATAAACTTAACACTATTTTCATGATTGGCAAATTAGTTAACTTAATTTTTAAAAGATAACTTTTAAAGTAGAACAATTTAAATTACAATTAAAGTAGTGCATTACTATACTAATGCACTTTTTCCCTTGACACTACCATTGGATATGATCACACTTTTTAAAATATTTTAATGCAGGTGATTTTTAGATGTTAAAATTATAAAATCTCCAAAATGTAACTGGCAAAACAGTGTATTTTATTTAAATCATACATGTTAATCAAACCCTAGTTCTCTTTGCTATGTTCACATTTTTAAAAATATCTTTCTGGTTTTCTGATCCTAAATCATACAAGAAAGAAAGAAATACTCCCTAAAATATTTCAACCATTCTATACCAGTACATGCCCTAAAAAGAAACCTAAAGTATTTTTTACCAATGATATCCTGATTTCTATTTAAATTTAACATTATAGTACCTATTGTTTAATACAAACCATCTTTCTTATCCATGATTCTATGGAGTCCTGTAATCTAAGCTTCAATAAAGCTTTGTTCTTCATTGGAAAAAATCTTGCTAGAAACTCTGCCTCTAGCTGTGCAGTGTTGTAATATAGGTGGGTTAGGCTGCCTTGCAAAGGTTAAGACACAAACAGCTATTTCATTTAAGTAAAATAGAGTGTCTTGGAATTGTTTTCTTAGACTAGGGCGGGTCCCAGTGGCAATTATGGTACTTGAGGTTTTGCTTCCAGACAGCCAGCAGGAGAGCAGGCGTTGCCAGCTCCCTGACTGGAAGAGTTTACAGGCACCTTACAACTGATCTGGTTGTTAAAGAAATTATGATTTCTTCTTTCTATAACTTTACCTTAAAAATAATAATTTACCAACTTCAAGTATGTTAAAGTAAAACTTTTCTGATTCTAATCTTTAAATACTCAAAAGTTATATATTTAATATAAAGTAAATTGATAAATATTATTAGACATTCTATTTTTTCTTGACTTCTTTTATATAAAAGTTTTCATAATCTACTTTTTCCACATATTTGCCTTTTAATTTACAATAAAATATTCTGTGATTTACTTATTTGTTCTATATTTATTACACACTAGAGCTGTTTCTAGTTGTTAATAATATATTATGCAACTATCTTTATACAAACAATGTTTTCATCTTTAGAATGAATATGCAAATAAAATGAATTGCTGGTGCAATCCATAAAACCAAACATGAATAAAATTATAATATTAAAAAGAAAACTCATTGAATTTTGAAAACATACTATATAAAACAATAATAACATGTGCTAGGCAATGTTCTAAGTGGTTTACGCATATTAACTTGTAATCCTTAGAACTATTTTTATCCCATTTCACAGATGGGAAAACTGAAGCACAGAAGAGAAAAGCAACTTGTCCAAGGTCACATAGATAATACACAAAAGAGCTGCTATTCTAACTGGGGCTGTCTGGAGTGAGAGTACTTGCTCTCAAACATTCTACCTCCCTGCCTCGCTACTAGCATACAAATAAGGGTCAAATACATAAGAAAGATTGGATTCACACAGTGGACTGAGAACAGGGTCCAGTTCCTCCCCCAATGCAAATCCCTCAAAAATGACGGAAAGTGCAAGAAAAAGAAGGAAGGGTGGAAGGAAAAGAGAAGGAGGGAGGGTAGGAGGGAGGGAGGCAAAGAAGAAAGAAGGAAGGCTGGGAACAGGAATTCCGTAACATGCTGGAGAACAAGGAACACGCATGGCTGGAAGGGAATCGTGAGGGATTCCCGAGGACAGACTGAGATGTGTAAAGGAAACCACGGCGCAAGCCACAGGACAGAAGAGAAGTGAAGAGCAGTGCGCTTCGGGAAAGCTTGAGCCTTGAGGCTGAGGGACCTGGAGCCGTGATAGGGGCCCGCCTGCTGGGGAGCGGTGGACCGGCTGCCCCCGACACCCGCACACACGGAGGCTGCGGGAGCGCCAGCAGTGGGCCCGCCCCAGAGCTTTGAACCTGAAGCATGCCCTCTGAAGAAAGTGAACTGCTACCTGAGGATGGTTTCTAATGGGGAGTAGGTACCTGAGAGAGGGGACGTGCATCTCAAGAGCCTCTGGCCTTTCATGACAAGCATGAAAGAGAAAAGAAAGAAGAAAGAAAGTTTCACAAGAGAGGGAGTACACAGCCAAGGTAAAGATGGCTTTCCTTTGCCCTTCGGGATGCTCACCCACCTGACTGCACCATGCCCCCCCAGCCCTAAAGTGAAGCCTGCCACCAACACACTTGCCCCCTTACAGGTGCGTGCACCTCTGCAGACCCTGCGTGCGGCCAGCTCTCACTTGGGGGAGAGGCCTCTTGAGAAAATGGACCCGCAAATTGCAGAGAAACCCACATCAGCAACCTGTGGGGAGAGTGGGGAACAACTGATCCCAACAAGTCTAAATGATTCAGGAAACAGCAAATATTCTAGAAAAAAAATTAATTTAAAAGTTATCAATTAAATGGAGATAATAATGCATAAAAAAGAACAACTTTCTATGGAAAAAAGAACAGAAATAATAATTCACAATGTGATTGCCATTTGGGGTATTGGAATTATTCCATATCTTAATTGTGGTGATGGTTCCATGATTCTATGCTTTTGTTGAAATTTGTAGAACTGTACACTGGATAGGACAAATTTTATACTTTGTAAATTATGTTAAACTTAGTAAACATGACTCTTAAAGAGGTTTGAAATGTGATTGCAAAAATCTTTTAAAAATTAAAACAACCAAGTGAAAAAAATGGACACTACTAAAGTAAATTAGTAATCTGAAACACAGAGTAAAAAGACAAAGTCGAAAATTCTCCAAGAACATAAAAGAAATACACAAAGAGATGAATAATATGAGAAAATATTTTACAAGGCAGGGAGGATAAACCCACAAAGTCTAGCGTGCTTTAGTAGGTGTTCCATAAGGATAAAACAAATGAAAAAATGGAGAGAAGGAAAAAAATCAAATAATATTTGAAACGCTAAGGAAGCACACAAGTCTTTAAATTCAAATTGCTAATCAAATGCCAAGTGGGATAAGTAGTCACAGACCATCACCTATTCCCGTCCTGATGAAACAAAAGAACCCAAAGGCCAAATAAAAACGTTAATAGCTTTCAGGCAGAAGATGGGGGAACACTAATCAGACTGGCATCAGAATCCTTCTTGGCAATTATGTTGCTATTAAACAATCGAGGGAAGAATACAAGTTCCCCACCACTGGCTTTTAATGTTTAACAGAACTCGAGCAGGTTTCTTTTGATTTGAATTTAGAGATACAGATTGAAACAAGGAAGCTGAAAGAAATACAAAGCACAAAGATTACTCTTAAGTAGCTTCTTTTGTGTGGTCATATCAAATGTAAACATGTGATGATGCAGAGAAGGGGAGAGAGAGAGAAAGCTCTTCATCACTTCCCAGAAAAAAATTTAAGGCTCCACAAACAGGCAGGCAGTGTGGATTTTACTCTCTGGAGAACTCCTGCCGCTGCCCAGGACTGAGAGCCCTGTGTAAGTAACCTCTAATAAACTCACCTAACCTGTCAAGCTGGATTTGTCTGGGTTGTTCTTTGGTCTCTTGGCACCCTCTCGGTTTGGGGTGCGGTTTTTCTATACTGTTCCAGGATTTTCCCCAAACAAGGATGAACATTATCTTCAACGTCCTGGGGAGAACATCAAGTTTCTCTACTGTAAAGATGCTGTTTTTCCCTTTCTATACCCTATTTTTTAGAAGGCAGCTCGCACTCAAGGGGAGGGGAATTAAGATCTATCTCCTGGAGGGAGAAGTACCAAAGAATATGTGCACATATGTTAAAAGTACCACAGTTAAAGAATAAATATTTTGGAGACTGTGCAAATATTTTGTTTCTCCTTAAAGTTTCACTGAGGTCTTCAGCTCTTCCTCAAGTACAGCCAGCATGTCCCTACTTCCAGGTATTGCCTGGATGCTGTCCCCCAGGAGGACAGCATGTCCTCTCCCTGCTTCTTGCTGCCTGTGCTCACAGCCTTGTCTAAACAGCACAGGCCACTGCCCAATCCTCTGACCACCTTCCATTTTCTTGGTAGCATTAACTTACCCTCCGTTGCACAATTACCTGTTGTTGACTTTTCACCTCTTCCACCCTGCCTCACTAGCAGCCTCAGCTCCACGAGAAAGGGATTTTTGCCTATGTCCTTCCTGTTCTATGGAGTGCCTGCAACAGATCCTGATAACTGTTGGTGGAACAAAAAATGAAGAGTAGGGCTATTTGGAATCAAATGATCCTAAGATAATTTATATTCACTTTAGCTAGTGTTTCTTGTCATTTTAAAACCTTAACCTACTATTCGACCAACGTCTGAGTACCTACTATATACCTACTATATGCAGTGGGTACGTGGAAGGAGAAGGGAAAAAATCATGATGAATAAAAGGTGACCTTGCTCTTGGCTCTTCTTGTGTATACATGCACAGATCTTCACGATGTTGTAAGTGATGAAGGTCATCATGGACAAAATTCCAAATGCTACTGGAACAAAGGAAAAACAACCAGTAAGTCTGTGTGCATAAACCAAGAATGATCTCTTGGATGGGGCCACCGTTTTAGAATGAATCAGCCACTTAGAGAAGAGAGTAGAAGGTATTCTGCGTGGAAGAGGAAACCTGGACACAGTCACGCTCAGGCATGGAGTCGAAGCACACGGGGAGCAATTGTCGCGCTGGGAGCTGGCGCCGGCTTCCTGTGCGGACGACCTGCACAGGTGCATGAGGTGGAGCTCTCAGAAGCGCTCGTGCTTGGCTTGATTTTTTGCTGTTACTGGTTGGAAATTCTTAATAATTTTGTCTTTGAACCTGTGTCTTGTAAACGAGGTTCAATGGAACGTGGCGCGTGTGCCTGTGCCGAGATGGAGCTGTTCCTTGCAGCCTCACTGGCATGTAGCGTCCGTGACGACCCCTGAGCGCAGAACTCCCCATGACACGGGGGGTTCAGAGAGACTCAAAGTGAGGGCCATGGGAGCGCGTTACTTCTGCAACGGACAGGTGCGACAAGCCACGCTTTCCCTGTGGACCAGAGCTCGCGCAGACTGCAGAAAGAAGGCGTGCGCCTTCCTTGCTCGTGCTCGTCCCTGTATTGGCTGAAGATAATGTCATGGAAGAAAAGGGAACTACAGGGCAACCCGCAGTTGTTTCTCCTTTCGGTTCTTCCTTACTCGTGGGTAAGCCAGAGAGCGCTGACAGAATGTTCACGTGTCAAGAAGCAAAATAGAAACAACCGAGTTCGTTTCATGCAGCGTTTCCGCTATTCTCTTAAGAATGAAATGCATAGACGTGCACAAGCTACCAAACACGAATTGTGTCATTTCAATGATTCTGCATAAAAGTTAAATGCTTTTATATCTGCGTTTAAAGCTGGCATGGCATGATATAAAGATGAATGGTAAAATTCATGCTAATATTAAAATTTTTAATTTTTCTTTACTTAAAACTATATTGAATACAAAAAAGAAAAAAGTCCAGAAAGAGATGGTAGAAGAAAGGAAAAAACTTTATATTTTAGTAACTTTAATAACACTTTTTCATGCTTTATGAACAAGGGGCATATGTTTTCAATTTGCACTGAGCCTTGTCAAGAGATAAACAAAGCAGGATACTAGTTAAAGTGGTAAGAACAGATTTTAATCGGTAATAACTATTGCAATAGGGAAAAGAGTCCAGCGTGAACTTAACTCAACTTCAATGCGTGCAGAGGTGACTGGGTGATTTAAAGGGAGAATGTGGGATTGGGGGGGGGGGGCAAATCGGGAAGTAAAAAATGAGAAGAAGTGGGAAGGGGGGTTTGGTCCCGGTGAAACCCATCTGGGTTTGCTAACTGGCGCTCACTGAAGTTAGGCTCCCACTCTCCCACAGAGGCTGGGGCACAAGGGCCTCATCTTCACCTTCAGGTGTTGGCTGGAACAAACAGTAGATTCTCTGGGCAGCCTTGAGCTTCCCCAGGCAGGCCCTGAAGCAGATTGGAGTCATCCTAGGGGCACGGCCTTGGGTTGTTAGAAACTGTGCTACAGTTTGTTCAAGTCTCCTAGTACGAGGGGTAAACAAAATCATTCGTGCTGAGGGTCGGCAGTTTTCATTTTCAAGGCCAAGGCTGAGGCCTAGTCTAGCAGAGGGTTGAGAGGAGCCTCACCAGAGTTTGGTGAGGAGAGTCTTTGTCAGCCTCAAAAATTATATACTCTTTGTGGAGTGCCTGCTGCTCGTAAGAGAACTGATTGGCGTGTGACAGGAATGAGAAGGACTCGCAAAATGGAATTTTAATTCTAACAAACATAGTTCTGTAGTACATATATTTTTTCCAAAGGAACAACAGCATATATTTAGTAAATTCCCATTAAAAGTTATCCATACATTTAATAGACATCTTTCCTCATAGTTCCTAGAAGGATTTCAGAAACCATTCCCAACTTTTCTGTTAGGAAAGAGAAAACCAGGACACTGAGAGATTGAATAGTGGGAATTAAAGGGAAAAATCTGTGTCTGTTGACTACTAATCCAATCAGTGTGATAAGCTGTGTATTCACTTTGTTTCTCTTCTTCCTTCCCCTTAAACTTGAAATGGTGTTTCATTGTTCATTTAATCTCCCTCCATAAGGAGCAAAGGGCAGAAATCAATCTAAGAATAAACAAAACACTTTATCCCTGTATGAAATTTTTATGGATTATAACGTACTTTTCACATGTGTTTCACTTGGTCCTCACAGCATTTCGTCGAGTGGGAAGGGCAGATTGTACACCTCCTCTGTAACAGCTGGAAATGCTCAGGCCCAGAGAACGGACCTAACCAGTAACACTCACCAAATGCTAGACTGCTGAGGACAGGATCGTCCCTGGGCACCCCCTAGCCCTCCTCCCAGCCCCCCTCTGAGCACATCTGATAGTGTGCTCTTGGAAGTCTGCCTTACTCAACTTGGGTCACTATAATAAATGTACCACAGACTGAGTAGCTTAAACAACACACATTCATTTCTCACAGTTCTGAAGGTTGGGGAGTCCAAGACCTAGGTGCTGACCTATTTGGTTCCTGGTGCGGGCTCTCTTCCTGGTTTGCAGACGGCCACCTTCTTGCTGTGTCCTCACCTCGCAGAGACAGAGATCATCTCCCTCATGTCTCTTCTTCTAAAGGTGCTAATCTCATCATGGGGGCTTTACCCTCATGACCTAATTACCTCCCAACGGCCCCACCTCCAAAGACTATTGCATATAAATTGGGGGGGACACAAATATTCAGTCCATAGCAAAATCCTAGCAGCACATGACTGTTAGTTGAGAAGTAAGTAGAATACTATCCCTGGCTCCCCTTTAGCATGCAGCAATAGGGAAAGGACAAATGCAGATGTGCTTTGGGTGCTGCCAAATTATAATGCTTTCAGACTATGCATGTGATATGAAAGGTATCAACCATCTTTGGCTGAATATATTTTTTCTTTTTTTTTCTTTTCTTTTCTTTCCTTAAGAGACAGGGTCTTGCTATGCTGCCCAGGCTGGAGTGCAGTGGCTATTCACAGGCACGATCCCACTACCGATCAGCACAGGAGTTTGACCTACCGCATTTCCAACCCTGACCCATTCACCTCTCCTTAGGCAACCTGGTGGTCCCCTGCTCCCAGGAGGTCACCATATTGATGCTGAACTTAGTGCAGACACTGATCAGCATAGTGCACTACAGCACAGAACTCCTGGGCTCAAGCAATCCTCCTGTTTCAGCCTCCTGAATAGCTGGGACTACAGGCACATACCACCATACCAGGCTGAATATTTTTTTTTAATGTCTTAAACCTGATTCCTGACAACCTAAAAATAATTAACACTTATTTCTTTCAGTTGCTGTATTTCGATTCTTTAAAATATCAACTTGAATATTCTCCATAACACAGAAAATATGCTATTTTAAATATATCCTTATCTATTTAAGACTTAACACATCCTATGTAATGTTTGACTCCAAATTAAGAGCATTTCCTCTAAATTCAGTGGTGGAGAAAATTTTCTTCATGAAAGTGATCTAGGATGAGATAGGAATGTTTTGGTTCTGTGTTTCAAGAAAGAAAATAATGAGTCTCCAGGATCATTAAACTCTAAATAAGAAGTTCCTCTGCTGAAACATTATTATTATTTTTAAATAGTGAAAATATTTTGAAGCCAATAATATGCTACGTAGGTTCGGAAGAAACAACTCATTAGGGGAGTGTGAATGTGACTAAAATATTTATGGAGCCACATCCCCTACCTGACATGGACCAGTTCATGACGAGTGGGTGTGTTTGCTAAAATGGACAAGCAATAGGGAGTCTAACTGGCCGCCTTTTGGAAATCTCCTGTGCTACAGTATGGCTCCTGGGGGATATCGTTCATTCAGTCATACATTTCTTCACTCCACAAAGAACCTGTTAAGAGTCAGATAAATGAGACAAGGCCTCTGCCCACCAGTCTGGCGAGGAAGACAGGCACGTTAAGACCCTGAAGTGAGTGAGGACAGTCAAGGCATAGTGCACGCAATTCTAAGTAATTTCGAAGTAAGTGCTTTCTTAACTTAGGTTCTCCCCGAACCATACTCTGAAAAAGGGCGTGTGTAAGAAGATGATTTGGGGGTGGATTGCGGGTAACACTGCTAGTGTAGGAGCTGGGGTAGTGAGACAGGAAGGGAAAGAAGCCAATTAAGGATGTGTTATCAAGCGGGTCTGCACTGGAGGGCTCCTGGAGGTGAGTCCCGTGAGGATACCAGGTGCTGGCTCCCGAGTCAGGCCAGCTTGCTCTGTGGCAACTGCTGGGGGCACCAGTAATCGTGCTACACTGACTTAAAGTGAGTTTCTCAAACTCTCCCTGTGAACATAGAGACCCTAGGAATACTGCTGGCATTTCCCTCCATCTCCCCAGGAGAAAACTTCTTCCTGCTCCTATCCTCTTCAGCCTTTAGTCCTGTCCCTTCCACCTCTGGTTTGGAAGAAGATGAAAGGATGGAAACAATCTTAAATGATAAGTTTACCTTTAATTTTATTTGACCCAGTAATTGCTATGACAGAGGCACTGGGTTGGTGTCATAGGAGCACGGCAGGGGAGAGGTGGGGAAGGCTTCTGAAGAGGTGAGGCTTAAAGGGTGAGGAGTCTGCAAGGTGCAGAGGGGAGTAGGGCTATTCCTGGGGGAGGAAGGGACACATCTGAGGCCCTGGGATGCCCTAGGAGGGGTAAACTGTTCTTTGTGCCTGGAGCACAAGGTACCAGGGATGCTAGAAAAGAGGCCTAGAGTTAGATATGGCTGGACTGCATGCTGGAGGGTAGCGGAGGACGACTGCCCAAAAATATGCTTTCCTCCAAACCTGCTGATAATGCTGAAGCCAAAATCCAATATAAGCATATGAGCACATGCTGGAGCAAAAGGGAGTTGTGGGTGGGTAACATAGCTAAATCTTCATTTTCCATAATAGAAAGTAAAAAAATAATGAGTAATAAAGATGAATGAAAAATGACAACAAAATATGATATATAAAAGTGAGATCGTTAGACATTGCTGAATCAGCCAACAATGATTGTGTCGAGCAATGGGATTTGGATAGGGAGATGGAGACAAGAAATTGATGAAGGACAATTTGACTTTTAAAACTGTGAGCATGTCAAAGTCATACAAAAGATAGAGACGAGGCTGGGCGCAGTGGCTCACGCCTGTAATCCCAGCACTCTGAGAGGCCGAGGCGGGAGGATCGCTTGAGCTCAGGAGTTCGAGACCAGCCCGAGCAAGAGCGAGACCCGGTCTCTACAAAAAATAGAAAAAATTAGCTTGGCATAGTGGCACGTGCCTGTAGTCCCAGCTACTTGGGAGGCTGAGGCAGGAGGGTCACTTGAGCCCAGGAGTTTGGGTTGCAGTGAGCTATGATGATGCCACTGCACTCCACCCAGGCGACAGAGCAAGACCCTGTCTCAAAATAAATAAATAAAATAATAAAATAAAATACAGAGATGAATCTCTAAATTTAAAACATTTTATTTGAGAAGCAAGAATTGTAATTCAGGGCATACACACAGACATCTTCGGTATGTTTGAAGAACAAAGAGAAAGTTGGACATTGTACAAAAAGGAGAAATGTTACATACTGTTTTGAAAGAAAGTTCACTGTCACTGGTAAGGTTTTGGGCCTGTAAGTTCTGACTGGTAAGCAAATGCGATGGGTAAAACTAGTCTTGGAGTTCCGGCAGGTTGTGTCAGTAGCTATTAGGTAAAACTGGTTTCAGGGTGCAGCAGGCAGTTCCAGCAGCCAGGCTTGTGGAGAATCACATTCTCAGAGTGATGCTGTGTGCCCTGAGTGCCGTTTCCCCCGGCCTCTCTATTCTGTGTTAGTTGGGTATGACAGGAATGACCCAGTCCATATAATCAACTTTCAGAAATACAAACATGTTACTTCAATAAAAGTAAAGATAATTTTGTTACAACCTCACAGTTTAATACCTAAAGAAATGTAATCAAAAATTATTATTTGTATGCTACTCTGTAAAACGTGTAATACTGTCACCTATGCCTCCCTCTAAGAGAACCCTTCCATAGTCTGACTGACTGTGGTTGCTCTGAAAATTGTTTCGCTTCCTTTAAAATTATTAGAATTATGGTCAATAAAGGCTCATAGATGTTTAGTGTGTTAAAAGTTTGCTCCATTATCTGTTTAAATAATTTCTATAACCACAGTCACGTTGAAGACCACTAAGGCCCACACTGGGAGAGCAAAATTAATAGTTTACCATTCCTTCCCCAGAATTCACCAGTCCCTTTGAAGTATTGAACTTTTAATGTAATCGAAATCTGCAAGCATGAATGCTAAAACCTTAAGGGGGAGAAGGCACTAGAAGGCACTCTCGGTGTTTGGTTTTTACACCAGAAAGGACTACATATTAAAGTGTTTCCTGCTAAAAAATCAATAGCCAACCACTGTTATGCAAAATTACTTTTCTAATTAATTTTTCTTGCCCATAAGTGAATGTTATTAACTCTTTATCCAGGTCCCCACCTCAAAAGAAACCTTGACTGCGAGGTGACAGTCCACAGCTCAGAGAGGCTTAAAGAAAGATAGCACATTCTTATGATACTCTGCTCCACAGCTTTGTCAGACACGTGTCTATGTGCTTGTATGGGTGTGTGCACGTGCATGTGAGGCTTTCCTATAATGACTGGAAAATAATTAGTGCTTTAAAGTCCTTTTATAATGTCAAATGCAAATAAAATGAATAATTTTTTCTTAAAAGTGCATCTGTCATTTACATGGACATTAGTAATTTGAAAAGTAAAGGTATCTGTTCATCTTGTACTGTCACAAATAATAAATAATCCATCAATACTTTGTTGCATAGTGTTTATTACCTTAGATTTAGGATGACAATGCTAGCTAGTTACGAAGGAGGGCAGTTGCCTGAAAATATTTTTTCTGCGGTGTTAGTGGATTTCCACCTTGTTATCGCCCCACCTGATCCCCTTGATAATGTTTCGTGCATATTTCTACAATGGTTGACCAGAGTTGATTAAAGTCACATATTGTGGTTATGAGATGATGCAAAGCTAAGTGACCTATGTAGCAACTAACAGAGTCCCACATTTTAACATTGGCTACATTTGCTCTGTTAACAAAACACATGAGCTATCTCACTCTGTGCAGCTAGCTAAAAAAGTAAGAATCATATTACAAGTGCTGGTAGCTTAAGAACCTTAAGAACCCCAAGTAATGCATTTTCCCACTACTCTTTATTACTACCACAAACAGAAAAGAAAAGAAGGAACAAAGAAGGAACTCTAGAAATATTTTGGACTGGTTATTTTATAAGTACAAGTTACTCTTCACTTACTTTTTTTTCAGTGTTAGTCATCTCACAAAAAATAGACAAATTTTTTGATTCAAATGTGATTAAGACATATGACACCTATCACAGCCTTATAATACTAGGATTATACATTAACAAATCATCTTATTTCCTTTAGGTACTCTCCCTAAATCTACAACCTGTGTCTCCAGGTGGCAGAGGTCACCTGCTTCAAGTATCCTAATACCGTGGTTTCTTGAGATTCAAATTTTAACCAAATTTTAAGAATCTTCCAGAAATTCCATATCTAAATCCAGTGTATAAGTTCATTAAAGCAGCTAGACACAACAGACATGCAGAGTACATAAGATACTCTTATGAGCATGTGATTGGGAGGAGATTTGTTTCTGTCCTTCCCTGCTGTGCCCAGGTCCTAAGGATGGTGTGACACTAAGTAGCTGCTCAACAGATATTTGTGGAGTGGATGAAAATGAATAGGAGGAGGCTTCCTGAAATGGGTATACTTTGGTATTCTTCTCAATAATCACAACTTCATCATTCTCAGCAATGGATTACTATATTCTATTCATAGACTTTTTGTTTTGGAGTCAAAACCCTCAAAGGACTTGTATCATTTCATGAATATTCAGTCTGACCTGCATTCTAGAGCCCCTCTGGGGAAATTAATTGGCTATGTTTGGCTTATTTACCTTTTCAAGGGTATAAATGTGGGCTAGATTAAAAATGTTAATTTGTATTTCTAGCAATTTTCAATACATCAGGGAGAGGAGTGGATAGGAAAGGATAGAAATGGCTAAGTGGTAATAATAATGCAATTGTTACATTTCAATTGGCATGGAAACAAGCAGTTTCTATTTTCCTTGTGCCATACCAAATGCTAAGTGCTTATCGCATGTTTTACTGTTATCCTGCTGGGTAGGTCTCAGCTTCCTTACCTCTAAAATGGGGATAATATTACCTGCCTCCTAGGGTCATATGTCAATGAGATGGTACATTTCTTAGCTTAGCACTGTATTTAGCAACACTCATCCAGCTCTAATTAATGTTCTAGACTTGCAGGCTCAGTGATATACTGGCAATGTCTTAGTCCATTTGGGCTGCTATAACAAAATACCTTAGCCTGGGTAATTTATAAACAACAGAAATTTATTTCTCATAGTTCTGGCAAATGGGAAGTCCAAGGTCAAGGCACTAGCAGATTCAATGTCTAATGACAGCTATCTGACTCATAGATGGCTACTTCTTGCTGTGTTCTTACATGGCAGAAATGGGTAAACAAGCTTCCTCTGGCCTCTTTTATAAGGACACTAATCCCATTCCTGAGGGCACTGCCTTCGTGACTTAATCACTTCCCAAAAGTCTTTACCTCTTCAGACTATCACATTGGAGGATAATTTTCATCTTATGAATTGGGGTGGGGGGGACACAAACATTCAGACCATAGCAGGGAGGCTGAATACCTTTGTTCATGTCACAATTCTAGTAAGTGATGAAACTGGACTTTGAACCCCAGTCCACCAATTTCAAAGCCTGTACCTTTTGATCACCCTGCAATGCTGACTTCTGTATTGAGAAAACCCTTTAAGACTTGTTTTCCCACCAAAATATCACCCTTCCCTCTTACATTGACAGTTTCATCTGTCGTGTTCCTTTTGTGAATTTTCTCTAATTGAGTTCTTAACTTTTTTGAGTTCACATATCCTTTGTACATTTGACAAGTTCACACTCTCTGCACTCCCAAAACAAATGCCTGGACAAGTTTGCATATAATTTCAAGAAGATTGCATGCCCACAAAGATCTTGCATAGAATGTAGGCTACAAGAGGCCATTCTAAATCCTTTTTCTAAATGCCTTATTTTTATAAAATCACTTTTCAATGTTCAACTGATACCCCAATAAGAAATGTATCAAACCCACAACTATTTATGAACTCTTTATGCAAATTAATGTCTGTTTTAAATTTTAGTTTTTTAAAAAATCTCATGCTTATAGAAAAAATGGAAATATACAATGAAGCAAAACTTTTAGCAATTTACTTTTTTCTACAGATTAAAAATAACTACCATGCAAAATGTAGTATGCCTTCTGACATATAAATTTGATCATGCTACATGTATAATTTTATATATTTTTTCAGTTAACACTATATAAAAATATTTCTCAATTTGATGGATTAAAGTAGCTACACTAAAATCCCTCAAACATAACCATTTTCCCATTTAAGTTATTTTTAATTTTTGGCATATATTTTTGAATAGTTGATGTTGCTCTTTGAATGAGTCACAGTATGAGATCATTGACTCCAGTGTATGCTCTTTGTAAAAGGCTTTTTGATACATTCTGATAAACTATTTTCCTAAATAAGAAAGTCACTTTTTATTTTTTATAGGCAATTTATGCATGTGTAAATGTATGTGCAGTTTTCACTTTGCATGGGTCCAACATGCACAAATTTTAGTTATTATGATTTGGTTAAATAACACCAGCCTAACACAGCTCAAACTTCAGTTACCATTTTATGTAGTAAAGAATTTGATACTGCTCAAAGGACATCTGGCTTTTGTCCCCAACTCCTGGGAGGTACTACCTAAAACTTTGGAGTTTCTGGAGCAATATGAGCCTCTTTGTTGTTCATGGTGGTACCCCTCAGACCACACCTAATGGTTATGCTAGTAAGTTGACTCATGGTGGGTCCATTGGGCCATGTAATATCATCCCAACCTCTGGGGAGGAGACTTAGTTCAACCATAGCGTAATCAATTAATCAATCATGCCTATACAATGAAGCCCCAATAAAAACCCTGGATGTCAAAGCTCAGGACACTTCCCTGGCTGGCAATACTTTGAGCATGTTGTCACACATCTATGCCAAGAGGGTAACATGTTCCAGGGTCAATGGAAGCTTTGCATTTGGAACCTTTCTAGAAATATCCAGTATGTGACAATATATCACAATTAACTAATCCCCTACAGATGGACATATATGGTTCTCAGAATAGTTTTGAAACACAATAAAACTATTTATTTGTATTGTGCTTTTCATTTTTTAAAGTATTTTTATATTCATGTGTTACATATCAATGAAAATGATCCTGAGGTTTATCTATTTCTGATGGCAGATTTCTGTTCTTTGCTCTTTCTGGAGCTTGGTCCTCTTTCTTTGTCTAAATACTCACAAAAGTTGGTCAAATCAACTAGTGCCAGACTTAACACTGTGGGATTCTTGACTCTCTTATTCTCTCTTCTTCTCTGAGCATAAGAATAAGGTGAGGAACTTAAAAATAACATTGCAGAGACTTGGGTCCTACCTGCAGAGAGAGCCAAATTCAATTTGTCTGAGCTAGAGCCCAGGCATCAGCACTTTTACAGAGTTCTTCAGGTGATTCCAATGTGCGGTCAGGAGAGGGAGCAACGCTCTGACTTATTATGAACTCTAGGGTTAAAATGTGAGGCCTTAGTGCAATAAAATAAGGCAGCACGTACTTTTAAAAAATAACCACCTCATATATTTAAAATAATTATTTAATATTTAATTCGAACATTTTAATAATGAAATTAACTAAATAAGGTTTACCTGTATAAACACTGGAGCTTTTACGGAACGAAGGTGATGTGGAGAGTAAGGCCGAGGGAAACACTTCCAAAGTGGTGGAGTAAGGACCTCTGAAAATCTACTCCTCCCAGAAAGCAGCATGAACACCGGCAAAAATTGTCAGAGTCAACATTTTCAAAGCTCTGGAGATTAGCCAAAGGCTCACAACACTGTAAGGAGCATTTATTCAAGAATGTGGCTGGATTTGGGAAAGAACAGTGCGTTTTGTGGCATTTTAAGCAGACTCATTTCCAGCCCCCTCTGCCCAGCTCCAAGGCAGCCTCGGAGCACAGCAGCCTCCTCGCAGATGGGCCTGCTCCGAAAACCAGCCGCCGCTGGAGGGAGCAGAACAATCATAAGGTCCCAACGAGCCTGATCTCAAGATCACAGTTGGGAAAAACAAGAGTCTGGCCAAAAAAATTAAAAGGAAAATCCAGGGAATGGATGTCCACAGGGGACTTTGGACAGGTCCAACACACCATGGGAAAAACGAAGACCCTCCCACATGCACAAGGCTGTGCATATACCCCCACAGACTTGAAAAGCCCCTAGTCTCCCACCTGTGTGTGACCTTGGGGCCTCATGCAAGCAGGAAGTAAAGATTAAGGCAGAGTTGTAACTGCCAAGCGGTGAAGGTGTGCCCCAACACGTACACAGAGCCCCTTGCCCAAGAGTAGGACACTTATTGGTTCAAGGCCTTTAGGGAAATTTCTGTCCGAGCACTAGCTGACCACTAAGCTGACCAAGCAGATACTTCAGTGGCCAAACAGAGCAAAGAATAGGAACTCTACAGAGTTAGCTCAGAAAAGTCATTAAACAAACAAAAAGCAACAAAACAACAACAGACCCTAGGGAATGAGAGGAGTGGGATTTCAAGAGTTGCCACATTATATTATTGTTTCAATTCATAGATTTTATTTTTTAAAGCACTTTCAGGTTTAATAAAAAAACTAAGTAGCTAGTACAGAGAGTTTCCATATATCCCCTCTGTCTTACACACAGTTTCCCCTATTGTTAAAATCTTGCGCTGGTGTGTTACTTTTGTTATAGTTGAGGAGCCAATACTGATATGTTATTATCAACTGAAATCCATAGTTTACATTAGGGCTCGCTCTGTGTGTTGTGCCTTCTATAGGCTTTTACAAATGTATAATGACATGTATTTACCATTATAGTATCATACAGAATAGTTTTATTGCCCTAAAACTCCACTGTACTTCGCCTACTCTTCCCTCTTTCCCTCACCCTGAAACACAGTTTTGCCCCTCCCAGAATGTCATATAGTTGGATTCATGCAGTATGTAGCCTGTTCACCCTGGCTTCCTTCACTTAGCAATATGAATTTAAGGTTTCTCCATGTCTTTTCTTGTCTTGATAGCTTATTTTCTTTTTATTACTGAATAATATGCCGTTATATGGATGTACTACAGTTTGTTTACCCATTCACCTATTGAAGAACATATTCGTTGAGTCCAATTTTGGGCAATTATGAATATAAACATTTGTGTACAAGTTGTGTGTGAATATAAGTTTTTGACTCATTTAGGTAAATATTTAGGAACACGATTGTTGGGTTATAGAGTAAGATAATGTTTTGCTTTGAACAAAACTGCCAAACTGTCTTCTTAGGTGTTTGTACCATTTTGTATTCCTGCCAATGATGGATGAGAGTTCTTGTTACTCCACACCCTTACCAGCATTTGGTACAGTCAGACGTCTGGATTTTAGCCATTTTAATGGATGTGTCCTGGTATGTCACAGTTGTTTTAATTTCCAATTCCCTAATAACATGTGACATTGAGTATCTTTTCACATGCTTATTTTCCATCTGTATATCTTCTTTGGTGAGGTGTCTGTTCAGATCTTTTGCCCATTTTTTAATTGGGTTTTTTGCTTCCTTATTATTGAGCTTTAAGAGTTCTTTGTATATTTTGGATACAAGTTCTTTATTAGATATATGTTTGGTAAACATTGTCACCCAGTCTGTGGCTTGTCTTTTCGTTCCCTTAACAGTGTCTTTCTCAAAGCAGAAGTTTTAAATTTTAATGAAGTCAATTTATCAATTTTTTCTTTCATGGATAGTGCTTATGGTGTTGCATCTAGTAAGTCCCATCTTGATTTTCTCTTATCTTATCTTCTAGAAGTTATAAAATATACACTTCCGTGGTTTACATTTAGATCTATGAGCCATTTTGAGTTAATTTTTGTGAAAAGTCTAAGGTTTGTATCTGGATTTATTCCTTTACTTTTGCATGAGAGGTGAATTTATATTTGGAAAAAGCTCATGTGATAATACTGCTATATGGAATTATCTTTTGTGTTATGAGTTGATTAAATACTAAATCCCATTTTGCAGTTGTAATGGTGTAGGGAACACTACTTTAATGTCTCTTAGTTGTCCACGAAAATTGGTAAACTGAGTGGACTCAAGGTTTCTATTAATTTAGTTTATGAGCACTAATCAGCCACTAAGGTTTCAAATAATAGAGGGACCATTTGATACAGAGAAAATATAATTGTGCATTCACGAATAATTCAATAACAGGACTTTTTTACACTGTTGCAATGTTTACAATCAAAGCAATGGCTGATCAAACTTTGTATACAAAGTACTGTGTTTTAGGAAGTAGAATCTCCCATGAGACGGATTTATCATCATTCAATCTGCAATTCAGTAAAAAGTTATTGCAAAGAGAAACACTCTGGATCTACAGGATGTTTTCCTCTGGCTTCCGCCATGCTCTTACCAAATGCACTCCCTCATGAGTTCATGCAATCACCCTATCCAAACCCTTTCCCTCCCTAATACTTTACTATGCTTTATTTTTCTTCATAATGTTATCCCCACCTAAAATAATATTAAAATTTTACTTATTTGTGTGTTCGTTTCCACCTCCCCTGTTAAACTCCATATGCAGAGATTTTGTTGTTCACTACACCAAGAGTGGCACATGCACATAGTAAGCACATATTTGCTAAGTGAATAAGTAAAAGTTAATTTCCAGTTGTGAACACAAAAAGTTGTAACCTTTCCTAGCTCCCCAGTTGTAAGGAAACATGAAGTAAATGAATCTCAAGCCCTTCACCAAGTAGGAATTTGGCTTGGCCTTCTGTCCTCAGGTAAACCTTTGTCCTTCTGAGGCCTTGCTCGTGGACACCCCTGACTGTACAGGGTCCTGGTGTCAGGTTCAGCTATTCTGAAACCCAGAGACGTGACGTGGACTGCGGAAGGTTTCAGGTTCTAAGAAAAGGTTTAACGCAAGTTGGTTCATTCAAGCACAGAGAGAAACAGAAAAAGATAGATGTGTAATTGGCAGCAGTTAACATTTGGTGAAGAGAGTGATAGATTCTATCTAAATGTTTGTGTTATTTTAAACCACTCTCAGAATTGCATGTTATTTTAATTCCTACTGGTGAGTGACACTTGCCTGGTACAATCCCATCTGCTTCCTTCTGTCTTCCGGAGCAGCTGCATGTTGCTACGGGAAATTACAAACCAAGCTGAATATTTTCACTTTAAAATGACCACAAAACTGACATGGTCCTTTGTGGCTGCACAGGAATCCTACTATATTTCTTTAGTAAGACAATGTTCCCACTTCCCCAGGCAACTGTTTCAAACTTTTTTCTCTTTTCTAATACCCTTTCCATACTTGTTTCATTGAAATTCTAAAAGCCATGAAATTAGGCAGCTTTCTACTTTCACCACCAGTCGACACACCGACCCCACCTTTTTCCCATTCCAGTACAGGAGAAGAAATGTTTTTCCCTGTTATGGGCTGTATTGTGTCCTCTGCCCCCCACCAAATAAATATGTTGAAGTTCTACTCCCAGCACCTCAGAATGTGACCATATTTGGAAACAGGGTCTTTAAAGAGGTAACATTAAAATAAGGTCATTGGGGGGGCCTGATCCAATATGACTGGTGTCCTTAGAAGAAGAGGAAATTTGGACACAGACACACATAGAAGGAAGACGATGTGAAGACTCAGGGAGGAGACAGCATCCACAAGCTGAGAAATGAGGCCTGGCACAGCTCCTTTCCCCACAGCCCTCAGAAAGAACCAACCCTGCTGACATTTTGATCTTGGACGTCCAGCCTCCAGAGCTGCAAGACTATACATTTCTGTTGTTGAAGCCACACAGTCCATGGTACCTTGTTACGGCAGCCCCAGCAAACTGACACACTCCTCCTACCAGTGGACAATCTCATCATCTGTGGTCTGGTGTGCATCCCTCTCTGTCTTCCCTAGACATCGCCTTCCCCTATCTGCTGTCTCTTCCTGTCCCCTGGATTATCCCTCATCAGTGTAGAAACCAGCCCTTTGATCCTTTCTCCAGCCACCACTCAAACGTTTTCTGTCTACTCACACACCTTCACTCTGAGCACATCTAGTCTGTCTCTAGCCTTGACCAACCACCAGGGCTTGTCGAGCTCACTGGCTTCCCTGTGGCTCTGTGCAGTGGAAGCATCTCTGTCCTCATCGTGGGCAACCTCTCTGCAGCATCCAACACCCCTCGTGCTCGCACACACACTCCCCGCAATTTCTCCCTTAGCTCCCAGACTTCACCCACTCCTGGTTTTTTCCTCCCACCGGTTCCATCCTGCCTAATCTCCTCTGCCGGCTGTCTTCAAGATTAGATCCCTGTGCTCGTTCCTCTATACACATTCATCATGGGTGGTTCCATATCATCTTATGTCTTAAATATCAGCTATACCAGAGGCCTCTTGAGTTTATCATTCTAACCGAGGACACTTGTCTAAAGTCCAGACTCATGTTTGACTGCTTACTTGATTTTTCCATTTAAATATTCCCATAAATATCCAAAATGGAACAATTTTTTTCCTCTAAGCATACCACTTATTCCCCCATCTTTTCCACCATCCTCCCAATTTCTCAAGTCAGAAACCTAGTGATCACTCTTGATTCCTAGCATTCATTACCCATCACATTCAAACCATCAGTAAGTTTCTAGATTCTTCCCTTAAAATATGTCTGGAATCACATACCCCTGTCCCCCCCACTACCATTTGCTGGTGTGGGTCCCTCTTACCTCTTGCCATAGGGTTTGTAATCACAGCAACAACTTACTAACTGGTCTCTCCCACACTCCAGTTTCCACACAGGGTAAACTCAGGACCTGAGTTAGATCATGTCACTTCCCTCCTTAACACCCTCATGTAGCTTCTATTGCACAGACATTAAAATCTCAGTTCATAGCACCCAGTGCAGCTGCCCACCTGCATGACCTCTTTCCTTCGATTCTGTCTCAGGCCCCAGACAGGCTCCTTGGTTCCACTTTAGGATTCCACATTCTGCAGACAGACAGCTCCTCTTCATCTTGCCAACCTGGGTGTATATATGGCCTTCTCAGAGAGGGCTTTCCCAACTATTCTCCATAGCAGTTTCCCTTTCCATTTTTCTCTTTCTCAGGAACCTGGCTCATTTTGTTCCTTCATTGCATACATTACCAGTTTTAGTCATGTTGTTTATATGTCCTTGTTTTGTTCTCTGTTTCCTCCACCAGACTATAAGTTCCACTTTATTATTTTATCCCTAGCACCTACCACAGAGTCTGATGAATAGCAGGAGATCAATAAACATGAAGTCACAAAGAGCACACAGTACAGAAAATGCACAAACAGCTGTACGCTAGGCTCTCAGTTATTCCTAGCCACAAAAATACTAACATTTTAGCAACTAACCCGTGAAGCTTCAGTTCTATACTATAAAATGGTGACACAGGTCACATCTTCATCACAGGCAGCACATCATGGATGTCTATAGATATGACGTAGCAAGAGACAAAAATCTCCATGAACTATTTTTTCAAGAATAACCAGTGTCCTCGACTGCATGAGATTAGGTTGTTCTATAGCAATATGATAATTTGTATGAAAGAAGAGGCCACTTCAGTGTTTTGGCCCCAAAGTTATTACATAAATGCCTAATATCATAAAAATGTGATTTGTTTATTACAATGAGGTAGACAAATCCTAGACAAGTCAGAGACGTTACTGTTTATATGGTATCCTGTCTAATGAGATAAAAGTCAAAGTTTAGCTTTGCAATAAAAGCAAATCACAGATTTAAAAGAAACACCTGTCTTAGCCCAGATCTTCTAGAAAATAGAGCCAGATGCAAGGATTAAGTTGCTAATGTTTATCTGAGAGGTGCAAGCCCAGAGCAGTGAGGTGAGGAAAAATGCAAAGAAATATGAGACAACGTATTGTGTGGCCCAATCCGCTGCAAACCACAGGGGCTGCCCCACACAGGACTCTGGCAGAGTCTGCAGCAGAGTGAAAGGAGGGGCAAGTGCATCTGCCCAGCGACCTGTGTCCCATTCCGCATTGTTTCAAGGGTCTCTCTGTAGGGAACTAATGCCCATACTTCTGGGGCTTGTCATCTGGCCTCTCAGTGGCCACACGGGAAGCTCACACACACATCTCTTAGTGTCTCATCTGGTCTGATAGTGGAGGGGCAACTCGGCACGAGTGAGCCACCAGCTCCAACAGAAAGAGGAAGGGGTCCAGGGGGCTGAAATACAGCAAGCCCTTTTGCAATCTTGAATTTTCTTTACAACTTCCTTAACAGGTCTTCCCAACTGAGTTTTAGCACTTCCAGAATGAATTACCTTCTTTTATTAGGAAGTTCTCGCTTATTTTGAGCTATAGTCTGATTCCCAGTGATTAGGCCCTGGGTGCAGCCATTTGTGGTGCTTTGCTAAGTGGCAGGCAGTGGACTGCGCACATTATAGGTATTATCACATATTTTCCCTACAATAACCTTGTGAGGTTAGCATGATTATCTTCATAACAGAGATGAGGAAATGAAGTTTAAATAAATCAGCCAGAATGTCCAAGTTCCCACACACACTGTCGAAGGGTGAACTGTCACTCCCATCAAAATACAACCATTGGAGGTGGTTCTTAGGGCCTAAGCCACAACTCCACGGCCCCCTCTTCATTTCTACAATTGTCCTGGTCATGCCGCATTAGTCCTATAAGCGTTCTTGGAGATCATCTCTCAGCCATTTCCTACCTTTGAGTGCAAATGAAGAGAAAAGAAAAAGTCTCCATTTTCCATTTTAATTTGATCTTTCTTCAAGCAACACCACACACAACCATACTTGCACCCTTAAGTCTTTTCCCATGGCATCTGGGACCAGAATCTGATATGAAGGAATTTTCACTGCACGCCACAGCTTGTTTTCTGAACATTAGAAGTATTTTTATTTTCTAGCAGGATTATCAAATGTTACTATATTAAATTCATTTACAATGTGTCTATTTTGTTTCCAGAAAACTCTAATTTCTCAAGGACTTGTAAAAACTAATTGCCAAGCCCCAGAAAGATAAAGTTAATGTTAGAATATTTTCTGTTCTATAATTTTTATTTGAAAAGTTCTAAGTTCTATATAGTCACAATCTTCATTAATTAAATCTCTGATAGATACAGACTATTAAGACTTTCAAGGTAGAGGTTACATTTTAGAATAGAGAAGTACAGGGAATAGTTGGGGTATAGAATTGTACAAACTTTACTCTGGATCACAGCTCTACAACTTCTACTAGTTGAGTGATGTTGGGAAAATTACTTCAATTATTTAAGCCTTGTTTTTGGTAAATTGAGGATAATGGTTTCTATCTCATAGGATTTGGGGAAGATTAACATAAGGTAACAATAGTTTTTGACTCAATTTTTATAGTCAGTAAATGGACTCAGTATTTTTGATGATGGCTATTCCTTCCATACCTCCATAACTTGTAAGTAAGCAAGATTTTCTGTCTTCACTATTACTGATTAATACCTTTGCCTTATCAGATTCAACCCTCAAACACTCCTCACCATACTTACTGGCTCTACCCAGCCTTTTTCAAGCAAATTAATATCACATATTTTAATATAGCTGCATATTCAAAGATGCCCCTTAGAAATACAAATAATATATTACTACATAAGAAATGTTCTAAAATGAATATATTTAGGAAAAAATGATATGCTAGCCCCTCTTGACAATCCACATTCACATTTTCATAACAAAGGCTCAAAGAATCCTTACAATAAAGGACCTGTTTAAACTTGTTTCAAACTGATGTTTTCTAAAATTATTTGACCATCAATTTTTTTTTCCTATAGAACATCTACTGTTATCTTGCTGAACTCTAGTGTTACACAGAGCATGGTCGGAAACACTTTATTAAAACATGTAAAATTATGCTAGTAAAGTACAAATGAAAAAGACTGCAAGAACAGCCACAAAGGAGGAACTCTGGAAGAGTCACTTGGGAATCATTATTTGAAGTGTGTTTCCCTGATGCTAAGGAGCTCTGAGTTACAATGTAGTTATAAGGCAGTAGCCCATTTGCACTTTTCAAGGAAGTCATTTTCGTTCAGATCATTGGTGTGAAATAAAACAGCACATTTGTGCATAAGGCAAAGAAGTGTACAATTCCACTGGCTCAGGCACTGTGAAAGCAATCTGTTCATTTTGGTAGCGCCTATATTAGTATGGTTATAGTTTATTTTTACCAACATTGATTTAATGTGATTCTATATTTTAAATACTGTATTGCCTTTAAAAAGTAAGCAATCACAAGGCAATTTTGTAAATTTTGTAAAGAGAGTTTCTGCTTCTTGGATGAGCAGTGCTGATATACTGGCAAAGGCACAGACTCGGGGCCACAGACTTGGCTGGAGCTTTGCTGCTCATGAGCTGTTGTACTCTTGGGAGATGTTTCCTCTCTGTAAGAAAGGAACAAGATAACTCACACAGTAATATTTTATACAGTGCTAAATTCTATGTACACATCAGTGTTAGTATCAAAGTTAATGTTAGAAAACGGAGAATAAAGGTTTACAAATGTGTATTAGCAAAATATATGGCTACAAGTTTGGGAGGATTCTCTTCCTCTTTGCTCTTGTTTCTAATTAGGGATTTCTGTTCCACTCCCTGAAAGAAAACTATATCTGAGGAACAATTTCAGCCTTTTGCACGGCTCTCCACATATGAATTGATCTATGCGAGCAAGGGGAAGCTGGCACCTGACTTACGTCGGTCAACTGTCATTTCTGGTTACAGTGCTCACCTAGACCTTGGTGCTCCTTACTCCCCTCTTGTGCTCCCCTGCCTCTCTCCTCCCCAAGGGGTCCTCACTGGACAGGCAGGGACTCCACAGGGTGGTAGGGGAAGGGGAGGGGAGGCTGCAGTCTGGGTGGATGACTTCAGTTCTGAGAAGACATTATCAGAAAACTTCTTTTCTTGCTCCAAGTGTAAGCCACATTCTCCAATCCAGCTTTGCCGGCAATAAAGACATCTTTGATTCCCCTGCCTCCTCCTCCTCCACGGCTGAGAGAAGGAGTATGACTGGCCCTTTAGAGAGAAACCCAATAATGAAGAGCATCACATATCATAAAACCAGAGGACAAGGCTATAATGAAAAGACAGAGCCTCGCAGGTGGCAGCAAGGATGTGGAAAACATGGAGCCCTTATACACTGCTTGTGAGAATGTAAAATGGTGCAGCTGCTTTGGAAAAGAGTGGCAATTTCTTAAAATGTTAAACATGAACTTACCATTCAACCCAACAATTCCACTCCTAGGAATCCATGCAAGAAAAATAAAAGCATACGTCCATACAAAGACATATTTGTGAAAGTTCATAGCATCCTTATTCACAATAGACCCAAACTGGAAACAATCCAAATGTCTATCAAGTGATAAGCGCATTAAAAACTGTTGTATATTCATTCATTGTAATACTATTCAGCAATAAAAAGCAACAAACTACTGATATATACTAAAATATGGCTGCGCCTCAAAAATATTATGCTACATGAAAAAAACTGATAAAAAAAGCTCACATATTATATGATACCAATGATATGAAATGTCCAGAAAAGGCAAATTCTTGGAGCTGGGCAGCGTATCAATGATGGTAGAAGGTGAGAGTAGAAGTGAGGATTGGCTTTTTGGGGAGATGGTAATGTTCTAAAATTGGACTGTGGTAATAACTGCACGACTATATTTACTAAAAATCATTGAATTCTACTTACAATGGGTGAATTTTATAGCATGTAAATGAAAACTCAATACAGGTGTTAAAAAATTGAAAAAACCACATAATAGTTGCAAAATTGGTGAGCTTAATCTAACTAATGAAATATAGGACCTTTATTTGAAAATATGTTTTCAAAAATATTATAGTTCTTTGGGGTGATTAGTGCCCTCTGCCATATGTCAGTAATTATACTAGAGCGTGTGTACAGTTGGAAACTCTGCTAGCAGTAGAATACTGTCAGTTGCTATCCCACCGGAGGAAAAGGCCCAGGTGCCCTTGTTTTCCTCGGAGCTCTTTCAACACCAGTGATTCTATAAAGATATTGAATGTGGGGAATTTTTTTTTTGGATTCTCTTACTTTTGATAAGAAACAGATATATACACCCTTACAACTACTTAATATAGTCTCTCTTACAGTGTATACTACCTTGCTTTTCTGAAAGGCTGTATGTAAATTGCTGGTAATCTGTAATGCCCTACACCCCTGCTAATATTGGCTACATGAAATATCTCATTTTATATATATATATATGTATATATGGAAATATTTCATTAAAACAACAATTTTATGTCCTACAATGCCTTGAAGATTGGTACCTTACATTTTCCATGGTGGGTTTTTGTTTATGAAACCAAGGAAATATTTATAAAACTATATAAATGATCTGCTTCAGTGAACTGATAATTTATTAAATAATACTCTTAAAGTTTAAGGGTCATATCCAACATACTTATTTTCTCCATGGGGCTTACTTGTAGGTTTAGCAATGTTAATAATGAAAGGATTATTTTAACATTCTGCAGCCTGCAGTAATGAACAATTACTTAAATACCATAGTTCTATTAGACATAGAAATAAATCAGTAGTTATTACACAGTCAACACAAAATCTGGAAAGCAGTTATTTAGTTTCAATTGTTATTTCTCTCATGCTCCAAGGCTGCAAATTCAGACAGAAACCAACACTGTAGTTGCTAAAATGGAAAGTGACCATCAGAATCAAGAGGCAGAACATTGACAACTAATCAGCCTCTGATAATTAAAACATTGTAGAACAGAACACCATGAAAAGGGAGATTCTATAATTTCTAAAACTATGTAGAAACAGAAGAGCAAAATGGCCAAGTAAATTACATAGCTCTGCACCTGAAGGATCTAGTAAGTCTTAAAACTCTATCCCAGATGATCAACCAAATGAAAAATGATTCACCAAGAGCTTCCACAGTCAATAGCTGAGTTCCAGGAAATGTCTTTGGTGAATTGAGGCAGAACATTATAGAACATATAGAACATTATAGGCACCATGTGACCTTTTCTTTTTAAAAAAAAAAAAAAAAAAGAACTTTACCCTCTTTTTTTTCTTCCATGTTCTGAAAAATTAAAAATTGTTCCCTGAGTTGCTCAAGAAAATGATTTCACATACACAGTGAAGTTATCAGATCCATTCAGAATTATTTTTTATGGGATGTATTTAATTTTCCTCATGGCAAAATAAGGCTTAAGACTCCCTAACTCTGAAATCCTTGAAATTGTTTTCTCCTTTTTAAAAAACGTTTAATAGTGTGAAATACACCTAACAAAATTTACCATCTTAATCATTTCTAACAATGCAGTAGTGTTCACTATGTTCACATAGTTGTGCAACCGATCTCCAGAACTTTTTCATCGTCCCCAAACTGAAACTCTGTATGCATTTAAACAACCCCCACTTCCCCTCTCCTCAGCACCTGGCAACCACAATTCAACTTTCTGTCTCTATGTATTTGACTACTCTGGGTACCTCATATAAGTGGAATCATGCAATATCTGTCTTTTTGTTTCTGACTTACTGCACTTAGCATAATGTCTTCAAGGCCCACCCAGGCTGCAGCATGTGTCAGACTTTCATTTCTCTTTGAGGCTGAATAGTATTCCATTGTGTGTATATACCACATTTTGTTCATTCATTCATCTGTCGATGGACACGGGTTGCTTCCACCTTTTGTCGACTGTGATAGTGCTATTATGAACATAAGTGTACAAATATCTCTTCAAGATACTGTTTCATTTCCTTTGGATATATACCCAGAAGTGGGATTGTTGAGTCATATAATTCTATTTTTAATTTTTTGAGGAACTGCCATACCATTTTTCACAGTGGCCGCACCATTTTATATTCCTGTCAACAGTGTACAAGGATTCCAGTTTCTTCACATCCTTGCCAATAGCTGTTATTTTCTGGGGTTTTTTGATAGCAGCTATCCTAATAGGTGTGAGGTGGTATCTCATTGTGATTTTAATCTGATTAGTGATGTTGAACATTCTTTCATGTGCTTGTTGGCTTTTGAAGTTAATTTCAAGTTGCAAAAACATCGCAAATCCTTTTAGGGCCAATTATTTTGTCACTAGATTCCCATTAATCAAGCTGTTTGGTGGATTTCCTGTCTTTGGAAGCATTTTCCAGAAATTATGGCTCAAAGCATCTACATATCTGCAACAAAAAACATTTCACAGTCCTGTGCTTTTAACAAGGAACACCATCATAACCTCAATAAATTCATCTTTTAAAAAGAGAATCTTTTACAAATAAGCTTGTCCTAACAGCGAGAGAGTTGAGAAAGTTCCATTTTCACCCCTGGGTTGGGGCTGTATTAGCTTGTTAGGGCTGCCATAACAAAGTAGCATGGACTGGGTGGCTTAAACAACAGAAATTTATTTTCCAATGATTCTGGAGGCTGGAGGTCCAAGACTGAGGTGTCCTTATGAGCTGGTTTCTTATGAGTCCACTCTCCTTGGCTTGTAGATAGCCGTGTCTTCATATGATTTTCCCTCTGTGAGTCTCTGTACCCAAATTTACTCTTCTTATAAAGACACTAGTCACATTGGATCAGGGCCCATCCTAATGATCACATTTAACCTCAACTACCTCTTTAAAACTCGATCTCCAAATGTAGTCACATGCTGAGGTACAAGGGGTTAGGACTTCAACATATGAATTTGGGGAGACACGGTCCTTCCCCTAACAACAACTGTGCAGAGGAAGAGCAGGCAACGACAGTACTTCTGGTAGGAGCTGGCGCAGATCAGAGGCCGGTTCCAGCTGGGAAGAAGGCTGTATGGCGAGTCCTGTTATGGGACTTACACCTGAGCCTGTGGCTCAATTCCACTCCTCAAGGATGTGTTAACTCATAAGAATAATAATCCCAGTTCTATTTTTGGACCAAAAATAGGGGCTAAGAGTGAGTTAACAAGGTTCAATGAGAAATCAAAGCAGAGACATCAGGCATTCCTCCGCTCAGGGCTTTGCTGCAGCAGCTGGTCTCTCTCCACAATTCCAGTCGGCCTCAGCAGTCTCCGATCCATCAGAACGAGGTGGCAGCAGGCTCAGTCCTGCACTCTGGAAGCCCCCCACTGCCTCTGAAGACATGGAGGGCCCAGTTTGTAGGGACTTAAACGGGATCCTGTACTACACAGACGAGTTCTTCCAATCCTCTAGGACAGGGACAACCACGTCTTCCTTTGTTCAAATTCTAGTCTGTCATTGGGAAAAGCCCCCGTGTGAGCAGGCGGACTCACTGTGGGTGGCTGTGGCAGCTGTAGTCACACTTCAACTGTCCGCTCCAGCACCACAGGGAATTAGGAGCCAGGAAGGAGAAAACTGCAGGGCGGGAAGGAAGATGGGAGGAAAAGCAGAGAGGTGGTGAGGGCCTGGCCAGCTCAGGGACATCTCCAGGGCACACAAAGAGCTTGTTTGTCAAGCCCTGCACACACCACCTCTGGGTGCTACGCCCTCCTCCCTCAGAGGCCGCCCCAGCAGTGCTGCAAGTGGACAGTAGTCTGGGGTGGGGCACTGTGCTGGGGGGCGGAGGGCAGGGTGCCCTAGAAAAGGCCAGCTCTGCTAGGAGGCTTGTGTCTGGGTTGGAAACAGGGGAGCAGTCCACAAAATGAAGAGAAAATATAATTTCTTGACAAACACACTTGTGGTATTTTGTGAGTGTTCTTATCCTTTGGGACATGGAAATGCTTAATTCTGAGAACCTGGCATCACTGTGAGGGAGGGATGGAGAAAGGGTTTTACAAGGACATGCTGGTCGGAATTGTGATTTTGTTGTGAGCATCACAATTAAAGGAGGATCTGAAACTCAGGCCTGCTTTGAATGGCATTTCCCCCATTTTAGTCTCCAAGATTAGGCACTGTTACAGCTGTAGTGTCTGTGTATTTCCTTTTTGTTTTTGTTTTTATTTTTTTTAGAGTCAGGGTTTGGCTCTGTCACCCAGGCTGGAGTGCACAGTGGCACAATGATAGCCTCAAACTCCTGGGCTCAAGCAATCCTCCTGCCTCAGCCTGCCAAATAGCCACCACGCCCAGCTAATTTCTTTTATTTTTTGAAGAGATGGGGTGTCACTCTGTTGCCCAGGCTGGTCTCTAACTCCTGGCCCCAAGCGATCCTTCTGCCTTAGCCTCCCAAAGTGCTAGGATTACAGGCATGAGCCACCACGCCCAGCTGACAAGCACTTTCTTAAGGAAAAATATGCTTCTGGTTTCTTAAACTTGGAATATGGTAAAAGTAAAAGAAAGGATCCTAGCTGACTTGAACTTACATGATCAGGGCCAGTGCAGTTTAGGAAATATTAATTGGATTTCTAATTTATACTAGGCACTGAACACACAATGAATTCATAACTAGAAGGGTGAGATATTAATAAAAATACATATAAAATAAAGAAGAATGGGGTTGGGGAAACATAATGAGTTCGTGGGTTTTTTCCCCCCCAATAGACAGCCGGATATACGAGTCTGGAGCTTAGGGAAGACATCAGGGTGGAAACACAGATTTCCAAGTCAACAGTTCTATTTCAACATGCTATTTATTTCCAGGTAATTATCTTAGGGTCCATCTTCCTCTACAAATTAGAAAGGACAAATACTCAGAAGCTAGAAGTGATGAGATTTCCACTGATTACAATCTTGTCCTGGCCTACAGGTACAGCGCCAGGTAAAAAATGCTTTTTTGACCTCTGAGTTAGTCCCCCACAACAATCATCATGGTGGTTTGACTGACATCAGTCACTTCTGTTTTTCTACCATTGGTCCCTCCTCCTTTTTCTGCTTTTCCTTTGGTTTTGTTTTGACATGAATGCCTTTGGCTCCAGTCACCTGCGGGACATCTCTCACTCTAAGAAGTGGTTAGACAGGGTGGGTCTGTGGCATTGCTGCGTGTGACGTGGAGTCTGCACGGAAATACACAGGTGACGCCCTCTGGGCAGAACAAGAGGCAGAACTTAATCACTCGTCTCTTCCATCACATCCCGAATCTACAACTTGAGGCAAGCAGCTCCGAGCCACAAGTGTCCTGATGCCTGTTCATACCAGGCAACATTTTGCTTTTAAGTTCTTTCACCGGGATTTGACATTTTAAATGGGCATTTTTAAGTGGAAAACAGAGGAATATATTTTAAACTACTAATATAATATACAAAAATATTATAATCCTATAGAAATATCTGAAAGTCTTATATTTGACTGATGTATCTTATAATCATTGCACATTAAATAAATAAACAAATAAACAAACAAGCTAATAAACTTGAATATACAACCCACAAAACAGCTGCAAAGTTTCACATCTTCACTCAAGTAGAAAATGAAAATGAAAGGTTAGGCTGTTATTTGAGTTGCTTTGGCAGCTCTCAGCGGCTGGAGTAGCCATATGGCATCGGGAGTCTAGTGGAACATGGGTTTCCCACCATTAAAACGTTCACCAAGAGGAGGGATCAAAGATCAAGAGTCACTTACAGATAGGCGCTAACAGCTGCAGGGGCCTTTGAATGTGCTCAGGCCTCTCTTGCATTTTAGCACTTTGGCCAACCTAGTTTCCTGGACAGAAGCTCTTCTCACCTTCTGAAGAAGCCCTTTAAGAATAAATAGTCAGAGCTTTCCAACATCCATTTAACTCTGAATAGAAAGAGAAGTTGACTGAAGAGCTGTCAGGGATCTTAAAGAGAGAAAACTAGCAACACAGGAGCCTGGAGTTCTACGTTCACTAACAGTGTATAAACCCCAGGTTCTGGATGTGCCACCAGTCAGCAAAACGGGAATAACAGTAGTAATCCACTAACAGTAAATGTTCTAAGACTGATCAATACATGCAAAGCGCACTGACCTCTACACACTTGAATTTGAACATGGCTTATCCTCAATCTACCATCATTTATACACTATAATGTGAAATTTCTAGTGTTTTAAGACAGTATTGGTGGGCACTGAAAAGTAATTTAAGCAAGGAGAAATTGCAATTCAAATATCAGCATCATAATGTGGAATATTAAATGCTTATTAATTAAAACTGCCTTTGGAAGTTATTAGCAATAAAGTTTTAATAACTTGTACAATGTTAATATTGAATAAAATTAATTTGCTAATAAAGTTAGTATACTGGGTGACCTAACATGAAAGAATATAAAAAATTTAGTTACAAAAGATATTTATGGCACCACATAATATTTTAAGATTATAAGAAAAATATGAGGATGGAAAGAGAAAGAGGAATAGAGAAAGTAATGTGAGTAATGACTCTGGATTTAACTCATTCTGAAAGTACGATTTGAGCTACTGCAAGTCATGATAGTATTCTCTACAGATCAGGTTGGATTCTCTTGGTGAAGTGGATTTCTTGGAATGGCCTTTTCAATATTAAGAAGAAAAACATGAGTGCTAGTTCTCTACTCAATCCAAATAGAAATCAGAATTAAATGAGAGCTTAGAGATGAAAAAAATACAGCCCAAGGAATCTGAGTGAGTTTCTGGAGGTCACAGAGGGAACCAGGCTGAGGGAAGACTTGAACATGAATCTTCAGACAGGTGTCTAGTTAGCCTTTTGTGGTACCAGACTGCTTGCAATGAATTAAATCATTCCCTCTTCTCTCCAATTGGAGAAGTCCTGCTTTACAAAGAGCTGGGTTGAAACCTTCCTTCTTAAGATGATAATTGGCTTTTTTAATGCCGTGAGGCAAGATGGTGGCTGCCTACAAGCCAGGAAAAAAGTCCTCAGCAGGAATCTAAGATCCTTGATCTTAGACTTTCTAGACTCCAGAACTGCGAGAAAATAAATTTTTGTTGCTTAAGCCACCCAGTCTATGGTATTTTGTTATGGCAGCCCTAGCTAAGGCAGCCACCCATAGAATGAGAGAAAATATTTGCAAATTATTTATCTGATAAGGGATTAATTTCCAAAATATATATATGTATTTTAAAAACTCTGACAACTTAACAACAAAAAACAAACAACCCAATTCAAAAATGGGCAAAAGGTCAGTGGTGGCTCTCATTTAAGTGCGTGTAGTTTCAGCTACTTGGGCAGCTGAGGCGGGAAGATGGCTTGAGCCCAGGTGTTTGAATCTAGCCTGGGAAGCATAGCAAGACCTTGTCTCTAAAAAAAATAAATACATAAAAATAATTTTTTAAATGAGCAAAGGACTTAAATAGACATTTCTCCAAAGAAGATATACAAATAGCCAATGACCATATGCAAATATGCTTAACATCAACATCACTAATCGTTAGGGAAATGCAAGTCGAAACCACATTCTGATACCACTTTATACTCATTAGGGTAGCTATTATTTAAAAAACAGAAAAAAACAAGTGCTGACGAGGAGATAGATAAATAGGAACCCTTGTGCATTGATGGTGAGAAAGTAAAACGGTACAGTTGCTAAGGAAAACAGTATGGCAATTCCTCAGAAAATTAAACATAGAATCACTGTATGATCCAGCAATTCCACTTCTGAGTAAATACCAAAAAGAATTGAGAGCAAGGACTAAAATAGATATTTGTACACTCCTGTTCATAATAGCATTATTCACAGTAGCCAAAAGATGGGAACAACCCTAATATCTATCAATAGATGAATTAATAAACAAAATGTGGTATATACATACAATGAAATACTATTCCGCCTTAGAAAGAAATGAAAGTCTGACATATGCTACAACATAGATGAACCCTGTAGACATGATGCTAAGTGAAATAAGCCAGACACAAAAGGACAAATATTGTGTGATTCTACTTACATTAGATATGGGTACCTAGAGTAGTCAAACTCATCGAGATGGGAAATGGAATGGTGGTTGCCAAGGGCTGGAGAGAAGGGGGGATGGGAATTTTTGTTTAGTGAGTACAGAGTTTCCGTGTGGGAAGATGAAAATTTTCTGGAAATGGATGTCAGTGATGGTTGCACAACAGTGTGAATGTACTTTTCGCCACTGAACTGTACACTTAAAAATGGTTAAAATGGTAAATTTTATATTATGTATGTTTTATAATAAAAAATTATAAAAATAAAAATATATGTAGATAAATACCCAGTAAAATTATCTTTTGAATATTATGATCACAGAGAGTAACTAGAAAGGAATGAAAGTGGGCTCTTATATAATACCAATTTATTAATAATGAAGGATAAAGAAGAGCTCTAAAAATGTTTGACACCCACAATTATTTGAATAGAAGACTGCTTAATTTCTCAAAAACATCTATGTCTTTAACTTCTAAAATACCTTAGCCAATTCAAAACATGGCTTTCTGCCATAATATTACAGATGTTAAGCGAGAAATATTTCTTAGGATCATTTAGTGACCTGTTTGCTGTGTCTAGATAGTTTTTCTATCACAAAAGTCTTCTGCTT
This sequence comes from Daubentonia madagascariensis, assembly GCA_023783475.1. Classification (NCBI taxonomy): domain Eukaryota; kingdom Metazoa; phylum Chordata; class Mammalia; order Primates; family Daubentoniidae; genus Daubentonia; species Daubentonia madagascariensis. The sequence continues at coordinate 4,494,997 of JAKFHU010002549.1, read as the reverse complement.
AAATTAAATCTCTTACAATGCAATTCAATCTCATTTAAAGTGTGGTCATTAAACCATCTTTAGGGAAGCAATCACTTTATTTTAGATTTGTACATACTTTCATTTTCCTCATAGGGCAAGAAACAATGACTGGAGTACGGCCAATTGAATTCCTACAGGTGAAGCTTTTCTATCAGGAGCTTTGGTGGATGCTAGTCACAGTGGTGTGGGTAAATCCTGTGATGTGACCAAAATGAGGACCATCTTCTCTGAGTCAACACTCATACCCTGGTAGGGAGCTGTGTTTATTGGTTAAATTTAATTAAGGTATAGGTTTAGCTTTCTGTGACCAATCTGTTTTATATTTAATTATAACTTGCCTTCTTGATGTGTTATTTGGTTAATGAATAAAAGATTCAGAACTGTGGAGTTGTGAAATTAAAAGAAAATACTTTTATAAGTTTTCCTTTTAGAATGCTCAATCCCAAAATGTATCTAATAGAAGCAATTAATCTTACTGGAACTAAAATAACCTCTGGGATGTAGTTTCCTTCTGGTCAAATATTCCCATAATGTGAAAAGTTACATAAATATCAATGGGGAGTCAGAGGAAAACCCTTTTCTGTTCTTATCTAGTTTCTTACTTTGCCAAATAATCATATTACACTGAACTTTACAAAAGAAAAGGCACAATGAAATCAGTACGTTTATAGGCAATTTCTTATTTTGATTCATGAATGATAATATCAAAACATCTCACAAATACATATTTTTAGCAAGACATCATTCTAGTTAGTACATGGTCATCAGCATAGGGTTTGCTTATTGTAAATCATTCTTTTTGTTGTCATTTTTTAAATGCAGTAAAAACTGACTTAAGTAAATGGTAATAAGTAGCCAAATTTTGTGAAAAATAAGCTCGTGGTTCTGATATCTTTGCCTTCTGGCTTCAAGTTTACGTAGAAAGCTCTGTGGTGTTTGAGAGTTTGCCTGGAGCCTGAGATTTGAATGGAACTTTCCACATCACAGAGACAGACACAGAGGCAGAGCCACCGGAAGGGGACAAGGTTGGCCAGAGATTGTCACTTCCCAGCCTTGTCATCTCAGATGACAGCCGTACTACCTGGTGTTACATCTTTAAACAAGCCACAGTTATTTTTATAACACTTAGGGAAGTTATGTGGGCTAAAGGAAAAAAAAGTTACAGTATTAACTGAGAACTACTACAATTTAATCATCCATTCATCCAGGTACTGGACAAAGCAGTAGGGTTAAAAAGATGCATAGTCAAGTCAGGGTGGCACCTGCTCACAGCTCTCTGGGATCTTCCGAATCTGTGACCCTGGGGTGCCAGGCCCATCCTGGGCTCACCTACCTGAGTTGCCCTCATCTCATATCCTAGCATTCCCCCAGCCCTCAGGACTCTGTGCTCTTCCTCAAACATGGTAAGCACGCTTTTCCCTCTAGACTCTTGCATTGGTGTTTCCTTGGCTAAACATTTACCCTCAGATATTATCTTCACATCATTCAGGTCTCTGCTCAAACACTATCTCTTCATCCAGGCCTTCTGGCAGCAACTCTGTCAACATTTGGAGACCTCTCGTTCTGACACAGGCCCTCTCTCAGCCTGTTTCCTCTATCTCTGCAATACTTATCCCTGCTGGATACATCATAAATCTATTTGTTCACCAATATATTGTCTCCCTTACTAGAATATAAACTCCATGAGGGCAGGGGCTTTGTTTTGTCAATGCCGTGTTCCCATGGATTTGGAACAGTGCCTGGAACATAGAAGATAATAAATATTTGTTTGGGTGAATGCATGAATGAATCAATGAAGACATAATTCCTGCAAGGAGACAGATATGCCACGACGTAATGACCACTTGGAAGCAGAGAGTCCAGGTCTTTCTGGGGAGCGGACAAGAGGAAAGGCTTCCCAGACAAGTGACACTTGAGAGGGAGCTTGAAGACAGAGATTGGTCCTAGGCGGAAAAGGAGAAAAGGGCCTCACATTGCAGGAGGGAACCAAATAAGCACAAAGGCATGAGTTTACAACTGCTAGGTTCAAGGAAAGGTAGGACATATGGTGAGAATGGAAACATAAAGTGGGGCCAAACTATAAAATGCTACACTATGTGCTATCAAATAGAGAAATTAACAACTACCACAGTAGTAGGCACCAGAGTCCCTCACAGGAAGTCAGGGTCTTGGCACACTCAAGCTGGGTAATTTGAGGAGCATTAACAGACAACAAGAAGGGATAATGCCACCCCCTAGAAAGCCTTTGCCAGCCCTAGGCCTGGAGCAGCAAAGGAAGAATGGCCAGAATCCAGAGAAAGTGACCAGAAGGGACACAGCCAGCCCTTCTGGAGCTGGGACCAGAACTCATACCTAGATCTTGCCCTCCCCAGGCCCCTGTCATCCCTTGCTGCCTCCTGTTGGCTGAAACTAACTGGAAGCCTAAGATGATAGACTTTTGCTGACGCAGTTCCCAGGCTTCCATCCAGAATGAGAGAACTCTCTTTAGTGGGAAAAATGCTTCAATTAGCACCTTGGGATGGATGGTGAGACCCAGAAGTCATGCCCAGGCAGCCACAAACATCATTAAAAGCCTCACATGCAACAGTGAGAAAAGGTTTGTTTTGCCCCAGAGAAATAGGTGAGGGAAGAGTGTGGGGAGAGAAGAGAAGGGAGAGGGAGAGACCCACGGTGTCTGGTTCGTGCAAGTGTAGCTTCTCCCCGAGAAAGAACCACAGACCTCCAGTGATTCTGTACATCCCCGACTAGATATATTATTTGTGTGAGTAGATCATTTATTTATTTTCTAGTGGAAATTCATCAAGGAACTAGGTTTCACATATAGGATGACTTGGTGGTACCCAGAGATAGCCCTTGTAGAAATAGAGGTATGAAGGCAGAGCAGGCCCTGAAATTCCTGCAAATCTTTCAGGCCTATTAGTCTTCTGGAGACTGTGAAGTTGCCAGGTTGTGCCCAATTTTACCTAGATCTTGCAGTTCCAAAGAGTTGTGGCTTACCATTATTAAGAAGTTTCGAATTTGTTCTCCAAGCAATGGTCAAAATGTGAAGGCATTAACATACAGGGCTGCCATGGTGGCCATGGGGAAGGTGGGCCACGGTGGGGACAGACGAGGGCAGAGCAGCCACTTAGAGGTTGTAGAAGTAGCTCAGGCAAGAAAGACGATGCCTTCACCATTGATGAGGCCGTGAGTTTGCTCTTGGATCTTCCTGGTGTATTGTTCCAAACTTAGGTCATGAAAATCCTCCTTAATAAAACCACTCATAGCCTTTGTGATTTCACAGTCTTAATCCTTATGCTGTTTCATTTAACATGTGCCATTTGTTCGATTGCCACTGGTCACTTCCTCTGTGCATTTTCTGAGTTTTTCTTCTCTCTTTCCTCTAGTTTATTTTAAATAGGGTAACAACTTCTCTTTTCTCTCCCACACAGTGTGACAATGTGGTTTCTCTGGATCCCCCATCTTCCATACACACTCCTTACCATCTGCTGTTTTTGTGAATTAATCATCCAAACCAGGGAATAACAGTTTCACCTTACTAGTTATAAATTCCTTCAAGGGTCTGTTATGTTATATTGGAAGACAAAAGACAATATTTTAAAACTAAATGGCATTCTTTTTCTTTAGGAAAAAGTACTTCAAGAAAAGGAATGCTGATTTTTTTCATTGGTATGTTCCTTTTTATTTTCAACTGAGACACAAGTAGAGCACTGGATTATGACATGGTAAACTTGAGCATTTGAAAAGGCCAGAGCTTTTGTAATACCAACAATGTAACCAAAATTCATTGTAGATAACCACCCACTGCCCCACAAGCTTATCTGAGAAGGCACAACTTAAAAAGAATGTCAAGATTTAAAAGGCCATTGTCTTTGGTATAGACAACAACTTCCTAGAATTCAACAATCCTGTTTCCTGTAATTTTCATCCTTGGGAAAACTATGATTTCTATGAGATGTGACATTTATTTATGGCATTGTTTTTTGAAAATTGTCGGATATGAACCACTTTCTAATACTTTTATATAAGGACAAAGTTATAAATTAAGCCTCGGATAAAATTTAAGTGCAAACACTCTCACATTTATCAACTCAAAAAAACAAAACACACTTTCATGTATTTAAATATATCCTATGGCTATAAGAATACTTATTTTAATAGCATGATCCATCATGAATTTTTCCTTATTTTTGATATAACTATTTAAAACATTGTTGGATTTTCTTCCATGGTATATTGCAAACACATTGAACAAAATCCCAGTGTACAAAAGTATACTCATTGCATATATGCTATGCTAACACCCAGACAAATGCTATTTTTTTGGGAATATATGCACCAAGAATGCTTGAGCCATTCAGTTGCTTCTCAGTAGTTTATAAAACAGTAAAAGAATTAAGGATTCTAACGTGATGTTTAAGGATTAGGTCAGAAATGTTCCATAAAAGAATCTGCTCCTATTCAAAGAACATGAATTTGCATGTAAGAATCTAGCATAACTTTTACTAAGTCCTTTACTTTCATCTCATCTAAAATTACAAACAATGGAAACTCTCAGGCAATTTATTCAATTAAATTATAATATGCATTTAAAAGTTATGAGTTTGATTAAAATCTAAAAAGAAGACTGTTTCTCAAAATGTAATCTTCAGACCACCTACATCAGAATTAACTGAGATGTGTATAAAAAATACCATTTCCTAAATGTGCCAGGAAACCCTTGGACACCCTTGGAACCCACACCTTAAGCTCCTAGAACAGTGCCATGTGACAGTGCTTCCTTCACCTCTGCAAATCTGGCCTTGATAAACTGCCATAAGGAATATGTGGTGGTACCACTATTCTAGTCTCATGAGAGAAAATCCAAAATGGGGAGGGATGTTCTTTGGTCTTTACACTTTGCTCTCACACTTCAATATGCTTGGGACTTTGCTGTATTTCTTTCAAAAAACAGATAAAGTTCTCCCCTTAATGCCCCCAAATAAGAAAGGTAGGGTTGCAATTTAATGCTAGTAATGACAATAAAAGAGGGCGGTGGCTCCTCTTGCCTGGGGCAAAGCAGCCTGTATAGAATTTGACCAGGGTTTACTTCACGAACTGATATCTGGCAATTGCTATGGGCCACACAAAGTTCTGAGTGCTTTAAAAGTAATGTTGACTTATAGAATCCTCTAGATAAGCCTATGAGGTAGGTATTATTGTTATGATAAATTATGAATTTAATTATGGATTATGAATGAACATTTTTTTGTTACCTCTCCTGCGAGCTTTGGGTCTCAAGTTCTCAGAACTTTGAAACACATCACCAAATAAAAAAACACTACAGACAAAAAAATATTGCATCAGTAGAAGATGAAGAAATTGGTGCAGAAAATACCTTATCATTTCTAAGTGTCACTTTGAGTGGAAAATAAAAAGACTATTGAAAGACTCTTTTGTAAGGGGTCCCTTGGAGCTCTGAAGGAAATTTTGGACAGAACAATGAGAAAGTCACCTCCCTTCCTAAGATGTCCCTAAAACTCTGGGTGCTGTCTGAGACCTTGTAACTCTGAATGTCTAGGAGTGGAGCCTAGGACACTTGGGTGGAGGCTGTCACTCCCCTGCTACCATGACTAAGAAACTCAGAGCCAGATCTTAGTCCTCTCTGCATCCCAATGCCAGGCCAACAACAGGTAGGAAATAAGTTAATTTTCAATAAAAGAAGAAATGTTTTTCAATGTGGTCATCTTCAGAAACTATAGTTCACCTTTATGGTGGTATAATATCTCTAAATGGTTCTGCATGGGTGAGAATTGGACTTCAAATAAGCAAAGAGATGAAGGACGCAGCCCATATGAAAGTTCCTCTAAGGAGGATGCAGCTCAAGCAGCCAGCTTGGTGGCAGCCTTTCATTCTGCGTGGATAGAAGAGCTTATCTGAAAATAAAACCTCAATTTGTGTGGGACTTTTTTCTTTTAACTCCTCACAATATTCATATTTAGTAGGAAAGTGGAAGGCTGTGAGATATGGGAGGGAATTAGCAGCTACTAACAGTTCCACATACACATTCTCACCTCCTTGGTAAAGACTTGGGCAATTAGATAAGATAATACAATAAGTGCAGTTTCACACATCAGCTGGTATCTACTACATTTTAACTCATGTGATCTCGCATATGATCCCCAAACATAGGGCCCATAAATTCATTTTGGTAAGTATGTTAGCTAGGGTTCTCCAAAGAAACAGAACCAATACAATGTGTGCATGTATGTGTGTATACATATATACATACAATACAACGTGTGTGTATGTGTATATACATACATACAGAGAGAGAGAGAGAGAGAGAGAGAGAGAGGAAGAGACTGATTTATTTTAGGGAGTTGGCTCATGTGATTGTGGGGCTGGGAAGTCCAAAATCTGCAGGGTAGCCCAGCAGGCTGGAGACCCAGGGAAGAGTTGATGTTGCAACTAAAGTTTGAAAGCAGTGTGGGGGCAAAATTCCCTCTTCCTTGGGGGACCTCAGTCTTTTTCTCTTAAGGCCTTCAACTGATTAGATGTGGCCCACCCATATTACAGAGGATTCTCTGCTTTACTCAAATTCTACTGATTAAAATGTTAATCACATCTGAAAAATAGCTTCACAGTGACATCTAGCCTGGTGTTTGACCAAATATCTGGGTACCATGGCCAATCCAAGGTGACCGATAAATTAACCATCACGGTAGGAAAATGATCGAAATTATATTGATGAGTGCTTTGTCAATTTAGCAATATTTCCCTTTTTAATAGAATTTTAGAACCAAAAACACTTTTAAAGATGAAACATCTGAAAAGTAGAGCTTAAATTGCTTAAAAATTAGGTGCTTAAATTGATGACCCCCAAATCACAGTTGGTAACTGTCAGAATCATAAAGACCCTGTGTGCCTTAGTTCACTGCTAAATCCCCAGCAACAAAAGCAATCCCTGACATTTAAGAATAATAATAATTGCGAACACATACAGCAGTACTATGTGTCAGGCACTGCTCCAAGTGCTTCACAAATATTATCATGCAATCCTCATAACAATGTTAGGAGGTGGGCACTATGTTATTCCCATTTTACAGACAAGGAAACAGAGGGCTGGAGATGTTGAGCAACTCACCCAAGATCACAAGGCACAAGCAGAGCTCACATGCACAAGCAGAGGTCACATTCAAACTCAGTCCCTCTGAGCCCTGTATCCATTCATTGAACAAATGAGTCTAGTAGCTGTTCCTTTATCCCCCAAGTTTCAGGAGACCGCAGCTCCCTGAGCTGTTCTCTTGAGGTCTCCTCACTTGGCCTCTTATAGGGGAGGGAAAGAGAAGCAGTCACAGCAAACTGCCAACTCTTCCTAAAAATGTCTCTAATGCCACCCAGAATTCTTCACTGTCCTTCACACTGCCTGGGGTGGGCAATGGGTTAAGGTTGGGAGAACTTGTTTCACAACCTCTTAACATGCCTTGCAGTGCTCTGGCCTTACTTTTAGGATCTGACAATAGCTTTTAATTTTTAAATTTTATTCATTATTTTTAAAATTACATTATTGAAGTATGACTGACATATAAACAATTGTACATATTTAATGTGTACAACTCAATGAATTTGGGGATAAGTATATACCCATGAAATCATCACCACCACCAAGACATATCCATCACCTCCCAAAGTTTCCTCCCATACCCTACCCTTTATTGTTATTATTAATATTTGTCTGTGGGGGGCGGGGTAAGAACACAACATAAAATTTACTTTCTTAGCAAACTCAAGTAGACAATACAGTATTGTTTACTGTAGTGACCTTGTGGTACATGAGATCTCCAGAACTTTCTCATCTTGCATAACTGAAACTTTGTACTTTTTAAATATCATCTCCCCATTTTCTCCTCCCCTCAGCCCTGTGCAGCCACCATTCTATTCCCTGTTTCTACAAGTTTGACTATTTTAGATTCCACATACAAGTGAGATCATGTAGCATTTATCTTTCTGTACCTGGCTTATTTTACTTAGCAAAATGCCTTCCAGTTCCATCTATGTTGAGGGTCTAACAATACATAATGCATATTTTACAGTTCATATTCTTTTGAGTCCCCTGCGAAAACTAGATAAACAAAAGTTGCTTTTCTATCTTTTGCCTTATTTTAGCAAGATTTATAAGACCCATGGTTCAACTTTAAATTTAAGGTTGTTGGAAAAAAAATTATTTCATGCTGTTCACTTAATCCTGAGTGCAAAATGTTAAATAATAGTACCTTATCTGTTTACTCACCACTTCCCAACTTAATTAGGATCTATAGTCTGCATTTACATAGGGATTTTTGTGGGGGGGGACCAGGAATCCTCATACCAAGAGATCCTAAGGGACTCCCGAAGAACATGGCTTTGATCTCAGAATAACTCATGAGGCCTGTTTAGGACTGGGATTAAGACTCTCACAAGAAGACAGTATGAAAACCATCTCAAATGTTTGCCATGTGCCTCAGGTCGGCAAGTACTTGTCCTCAGACAGAAGAAAGATGAAACACTTGGGCTCCATTCTGGGAAAAAGGGGAAGGTGGATTTGAAACCGTGTTAGAGAAAAAATATTCAATGATACTTGTTAAAGGACAGTAGAGAAAACTTTATTCAGGACCATCTTGATAGGTATGGGGACCACTGCAATGGGGTCTTGCAGTGGGAGAGAAAGATTGGGCTCAACTGTGAATATAGCACGGGCAAGTGGGAATTTATAGCCAAGCAGCAATGTGGGGTCAGTGGACGGAAAATTACCAAGAGGACACATCAGGAGTAAGGGGGATTCTGGCTAAACTGACCTAAGAGGATTCTTGCTGAAGACAGGCCAGGGTGAGCCGACTTCACCTGGGGGATGGTGGAGGATAAGGAACCTGATCAGGTATCCAGGGTGATCAGATATGGAAGGGGAGGCTTTTGCTAAACTGACTTAGCAGGGTTCTTTGCTAAAACCAGATTTTACAAGGAAGCATACAGATGGTCCTAAAGGAAGTTTCAGAAGCCTGACTAAAGTTTGGCCAAGCAAAGAATCTTTGGCAATGGACAAGGTGGACCTTGTTACTCAAATATCCTTTGACCTAGTCCTGAGTACAGTCGTTTCATAGATCTTGATAGGAGAATGCAATATGTTATGCTCCCTTTGGAGAAAATTATAATGTGAAAGTATTAAATAGTTCAGTAGTAAAACAAAACAAAACAATAAAACCCCTCTGTTCTCGAAGCCACAGATGTATTGACACTAAACAAAACATATGGTTCTGCCTTACATGGTCCTGTGAGATTGCTAGAAGGCAAATTCACACACCACTCAGACATGCTAGATCAGAATCTCTGAGGATGGGGCCCAGCAATGAGGGTCTTTCTTAATGAGTTCTCTGCCTGGTTATTATGCACCTTAGAGCTGGGGAAGACTTCCTTAGCAGATACTTTTGGTCATACCTTAAAATCAATCTAGAAGTGATACTTTGCCCATTTCCCATCCACAGAAAGCATGGTATAAACTCATTCCACCAACACAATCCAAGCAGAACACAGAAACACTAACAAGTACGTCTGAGAGATGTCAGAGTGTAGAGCTGAGGTTCCCAAAGTGTCGTCCCTAGTCCAGTGGCATCAGCATCCACTGGGGCCCAGCAAGTGATCCAAGGAGCTATGCAGGTGATTGTCACATGGCTAAGGCCTGAGAAAGAACTGTTAGTGCAGAGGATGTCATGGGCTTTGGAATTTGATATGGGATTACATCCAAAACTAGGTGACCTTGAGCAACACCTACAACTATCTGCTCTGTTTCCCCAACTATAAATGGAAATGTCATCGTTCATTCATTCATTCAACAAATATTTATTAAGCACCTACTTTGTTAGGGTAAAAAGCTAAGCTACTGTTAAAAAGAGTCCCAACAATGCAAAGACATACAAAAAACCTACTGCTCTTTACATAATAGTTGCAAGCTGTGAGCTGTCTTTGTCGGTGGAGCAGCTGTGCTCCGGGAGGCCATTCATATTTAGGAACCCCCACTTCTTCTCCTGGGGCATTGTTGACTTCTCCTGGCTGAAGGTGGATCACTGGGGGAAAGGGCAGGGGTGCCTGGAGAATACACAGACACCACCGCTCACATTTCACTGATGAACACTTAGTTATTTGGCCAAACCACTGTGCAGGTTGCTGGGAAACATAGCCTGGTTCTGTATCAGGAAGAAGGGAGATTTTGTTTCTCATCAAGAATCTTCACTAAGCCACTCTGTGCCAGTCACTGCTCTGGCTTTCAAAATACAGAAGGGAGAGAGAGAGAGAGGAACAAAGTGCCTGTTCACAGGGAGCTCACATTCTGGTGGGGTGAGAATCATAAACACATACATGGCATCATTTCACAGAGCGATGAGAGCTATGAAGAAAATAAAACAGGGACCTGGGATGGGGAGTGACTAGTGCTGGGACAAGAAGGAAATCCTTTCTGAGTAGTTGATGTTTCAAATGAGAATAAGAGGGAATAAAATGGATAGTAAAATGCAAACTGCATAGCATGTAATAGGCTGAATATCTACCAGAATTCTAAGTACTAAAATTCAGGAAAGCATACACACATAATTAGAAAAAGAAGCCTTCCTGGATTACATAAAACCAAAAGCAAGTATTTTATCCACCCTAAGGTAGAAGCAATACATTCTTAGGAGCAAATGGAATCTATTAATAGAAATTGAAATCTGGAGACATTAGAGGTGCAGAGACTGACAACAGCTTTAAGTAAGCACTTGAGATTGTCATCCAAAAGACCACCAGGATGATCTAATAGCAGGCTAATAGCAGAAAGGAGAGCTTTCTTGGCAATATCAGTTTGCAAACCAGGAAGAAACCATTTCTGGTGTGTATTGGAGATGCTCGCTTTTCAAAGAGGGAAGGGGTAGACTGGGTTTTATGCCTCACAGGGCCTGTATCACACAATAGAGTCATACATATTCAGCAGGTTTCTGGAAAAGCTATACATATTTATGAGGGGAGCCAAGCACATGCACAATGAGTAAACATATATGTAACATACATCACATGTTCACTTTGGGGTGGTGTTTTAGCATTGAAATGCGGTGGAATTTGGCTCTTTACATGAAAAGGTGAACTACAGGATTCAAAGGCAGTTTGTGCACAGCATGAAGCTGGCTGAAAGTGGTGTAAGGTCTGTAGTTGCTTATCAGGGAAGAGTGTTAGTAAGGCAGGTCTTCTGTCCATCAGAGTTGTAGTGGTCTGGTTTGTAAATCAGAGTTAGGAGGGGTCTGATAATTTGTCTGATAGCCCCTACTGTTAAAGAGTTTAGCAAGAGTGTGGTTTTTCTTATAGCCATAGGAATTTAGAAATTTTCCATGCTAGCTGGGCCTTGAACCCTCGACCAAGCCATAGATAATTTTTGTTTCCTTAACCTTAGGGTCTGGCTTACTTGATAAAGGTGCATCTACTTTGGCCTCTCAGATCACAACATTGACAAAGATTCTTTGCTTGGCCAAACTTTAGTCTGAACCTTCTCCTAGGCTCACCTGTACACTTTCTTGTAAAACCCAGTTTTAGCAAAGAACCCTGCTAAGTCAGTTTAACAAGAACCTCTCATCCTTGATATCTGATTATCCTGATCAGTTTCAATCTCTGATCTGCATCTGATCAGGTTCCTCATCCTCTGCCATCCCCCAGATGATGTCTGATCACCCTGGACTGTCTTCAGAAAGAATCTTATTAGACCAGTTTAGCCAGAATCCCCCCTTACCTCTGATGTTTCCTCTTGGTAATTTTCCATCCACTGATGCACACACTGCTTCTTGGCTATAAATTTCCACTTGCCCATGCTGTATCCAGAGTTGAGTCCAATCCCTTTACACCACTGCAAGACCCCATTGCAGTGATCCCTATACCTATTGAGATGGTCCTGAATAAAATCTTCCTTATTGTGCTTTAACAAGTATCACTGAATAAAACTTTTTCTTTAACAAGTTTCAGCTACAAAGAAGCAGCAGTCATTCAGCACAGATACACATGAGGCAAAACCAGGAAGATTGTCAATAGAACTCAAGCAACAAGAGAAGAACAAAAATCTACAGCAGACAGACCTAGCTGGCTAAAGTTTTTACCACTTCTAAATGAAGAAAGATTCAAAACTAATTTAAGAAATACCATTTAAGTGTACTAATGTATGTTATGCATAATTTGTTGCATAAAATTATTACACTTAAACTGCAAACTACACAATTCTCATTTCATAGTAATCCTTATCATTAAATCCTTGTTATTGTCTATATTTATAAAGTCCCAGGTTGAATAACCCTTCTAATTTAATTAGAACTTTAATTTTATTATATATAATAAAAATGACATTGACCTTGAGAGCCTACACAGATTGGAAGGTGGGAAGGGAAGAAGAGGTGCAGGGACAGTGGGGAAGTGAATGCCATCACCGTACAAAGTGGGACATCAAGAGAGACCATCTGTGCTTGATGGAACTGGAAATGTTGGCTTAAGTAGATTTTTCTAAAGATAGAAGATATAGTAGAAGAAATAATTTCAAAGGAATAAAAAATAGGAGAGCAGCAATAGTGAACTAAGTGAACAGTCTCTGTATCCATCACTGGAAGAGGATGACAGTGTCTAAAAATAGGTAATAAACAGCAGTTCACATAATTTTGCATAAAGAAATAAGCACCCCAAGAATTAAAAAAGGAATGATTAAAAGTGGGGCCCTCTGGGTTAGACTGGGCCAGGAGGTGTGGAAGGACAGGTGAAGAAACTGCTGATTTTGTTATAAGTCCTGCAGCAAGATATGATTTTTATTAACCAGGACACACATGTTACTTTGTTATAATTTAAAAATGTAAATTAAAAAATAACCACTCTTGGTATCATTATAAATAAATATCTGAATCAGGTGAAAGCTCAGGTGAATATAAGCACTATTCTAACACTTACAACAGGTAAACAGTGATGATACTAATTATCAATTTGCTGGCCATGCATAGCCTGTATCAGAATCACCTGAGGCATGTGTCACAAATTAAAATTCCTGGGCCCAACTCAGAACTATAAACTCCGATTCTAAGAGAGAGAGGATGGTGAGAATTAACATTTTTGACACAAGAAGTTTCAAGTCTTCTCACACTCAAGAGTTAGGAGACTAAAGAGTATTTTAAACACCAGATTCTATAAAAATCTGAGATGTTAAGGCCACCTTTGTTTGGGATGCAATGATATTTCTTAAACCAAGAAATTTTTTAAAATGTAGTCACTGAAGTTAATGCTTGAATCCATATGCAATAGAATGAATGTGTCCTTCCAAACTTCATATGTTGAAATCCTAACTCTCAATGTGATGGTATTAGGATGTAGGGCCTTTGGAAGGTGATAGGTCTTGAGGGCACAGCTCTCATGAATGGGATTAGTGCCCTTATAATAGAGACCCTAGAGAGCTCCCTTGTCCCTTCTATCATGTGAGAATGAAGCAAAAAGGCAGTCGTCTGTGAACAAGAAAGTGCACCCTCACCAGACACTGAATCTGCCAGTGCCTTGCTGTCAGAATTCCCAGTCTTCAGAACCGTGAGAAATAAATTTCTGATGTTTTTAAACCTCCCAATCTATGGTATTCTGTCATAGCAGCCTGAACAGACTAAGACACTGTAGCCATTAGATGCCTGAATCCATAGCTACCAGAGCCCCTGGGTCAGCAGTGAAATGGAAGCATGGACACTTGGGATGATGTGGACAGTTACAGGGAGAAGTGACACATTTCTAATCTGCAAGAGCAAGAGGAGCAGCAGCAGTTAAGGCCAAGACAGCAGAACAGCATGGCCCCAGGGCTGCAGCAGGCAGACATGCGAGGCGTCCATCCCAGTACATTGCCAAGGGAATGAATATATTTGGACATGAAGTAGCACCTCCACTTATTAAAGTGGTGGAATCTGGAGACTGAGGACTATTTCTCTTATTGCAATTATTTTTGCTGACAGTCTTTGGTTACCCTTACCAGGGCTGGTATTGCCTGAGAAAGGAAATGTTGTTTCAAGCAAAAAGCAGAAAACTGTTAGTGTTTTCTTTAGACCCAGACTCAGAAGACAGTTTTAATCGATACTTGTATTTTTTGCAAGCTCTTATAAAGTTTGTGGTTCACTTAACATTTGTTGACTATGTTCTAACATTATGGTACGAAAGGTGAATGACAGAAAATGTTTACCTTCAAAGATTCAAGTCAGTTGAGAAAGCAAACAAGTAAACAATCATGCAAGTGGTAAAGAGATAGTATGACTCTCCCTGGAAGTGCCAGTAAAGGTAGTATACTTTTCATTGAAAGTTCAAAGAGGTAATGAATCCACAGGCAGACTCTGCAACTATAAGTAGTTTGATATAACTGGAGGTATTGTGGCCATAGGTGACAGTGAAGAAGGGGGCAGTGGCTTCAGTGCCTAGGCTAGGCTGCTCACTACGATCAGCTGGGGAAACTTTTAAAAAATAATAAGAGGTCAGTAAAATGTCAGAGTATGCAGCTCCAAGTGCTCCTTCCTCCACAGAAACACCAAGAAAAAAAATCAGGCAGAAACTTTCAGAATCAACTTTGCCAGAAACGTGAAACTGAACACTGATGAAGAAAAAGCCAACTTACAAATGGTACAAAAGCTTGGTGACATTTTTATCTGCACTTGCCACACCCTGTCCCTGGCTCAGGGTGGTCTCAAAGAGAGCACCACACATTCCCAGTGTGGGAAACTGGTCCCTGACTCTGGAGAGAGCAGAGCAGACCTTATTTGCAAAGAATTGTATATGTCTGTTCTAACCTGTCTGGGGGGCACCTGAAGGACTGAGGCAGAGCACTTGTCTTTGTTTTGCCTAACTTGGAACTCACTTACGCTGGAAAAGCAGCAGGCATTCCTGAAAACATTGTAAGGTGAACAAATAACCTGTAGTGACCTAGGTCAAAAGATTATGTTTGAGGTATATGACAGAGTACCAAAAGCCTGGAAGTACCAAAAACTAGGGAGAGAGTTTCTTTGGAAAATTAGGGCTATGTGAATATGGTCATGTGCCACATGACGTTTTGGTCAATGACAGATCACATATCAACAGTAGCCCATAATATTATAATGGAGCTGAAAAATTCCTATTGCCTAGTGCTGTCATAGACATTGTAATATTGTAGCTGTCATAAAATCATAGTGCAAGGCATTACCTTTTCTGTGTTTAGCTATGTTTAGATACACAAATACTTACCATTGTGTCACAAATGCCTACAGTATTCAGTACAGTAACATGCTGTACAGTTTTTTAGTCTAGCAGCAATCAGCTATACCAGTGGTCCCCAACCTTTTTGGCACCAGGGACCAGTTTCGTGGAAGACAATTTTTCCACAGATGGGCTGGAGGGCGGCAGGGCAGGCAGGGGGAGGGGAGGTGGACCTCAGGTGGTGATGCCAGTGATGGGGAGCTGCTGTAAATACAGATGAAGCTTCTCTCACTTGCCCGCCACTCACCTCCTGCTGTGTGCCACCCCCTTCCTAAGTTTCATAGAAGACACTTTTTCCACGGGATGGGGCGGGGCGGGGGCAGCAGAGCTCTGCACCTGGTCCCTAACAGGCTACGGACCGGTACCAGTCTGCAGCCCGGGGGTTGGGGATTGCAGGGCTATACCACATAGCCTAGGTGTGTAGCAGGCTATACCATCAAGGTTTGTGTAAGTACACTCTATGATGTCCACACAACAACGAAATCTCCTAAATATCCCCATCTTTAAACAACTCTATTTTGAATGCTTTTTTTATACTTAGAGAAAAGGAAACCATTGAAGATTTATGGCAGCAGAGTGAAGTGGACTGCAGTCAGGGAGATTAGATGGGGTGAGATCACCAGGTCCAACTGGGCAAGGCCCGTGAAGACTGGGAGAACTCAGGATATGGAAACGCACGTGGAGGCTATGAGCAGGATGGAGTTTTGACCTGCATTTTCTGGCTTGGGCAATTGAGTAACTAATCAGTGCCATCATTAACTAAAAGAAAGAAGTCTGGGGAGATGGAGGTGAGAAGAAATACTGAATCCCAGGTTTGCCTTAATTTAGGATATGTTGAGCTTGAGGTGACATGCCCGTGGGATGTGTGGGCAGGGCCATGCAAAGGTGCCAGTTGGCTTTTTATAACATAACCTCAGTGATAGATATGAGAGTCACAAAGCACAAGGTAAATTAAAATTGACAACAAACCTCAATAATTTAGAAGGAATTTCCACAAACTGGATATTTGAAGCATCAGTAGAATTAAAATCGTAAGCAACAAATGCATGTTTTGTCATCAAAACAAAGTAAAACTTATTCCTTCCCCTACTGCTTAACAGGTGACACTGAAACTCAGAGTTTCTAAGTCTACTAGTTTATACTAAGCCCTCTACTTTGAGGACCCATCTATCCTTCCCTCTTAGTACTTGTCTTTCTACCATTTGGTAGTCCCAGAAACTACCAAAACAACAATCAGCAGGGAGAGAAAAAAAGAGGGAGCTTGACTGTGATGTGCACACAATCCTAGGAAGAATAGCCCCAATTATAGCAGGCCATCTCAGCAGGAGACCTAGAGGAAAAAGGATTCCCAAGTACTTGGCACAGTAGCCATATGTGGAGACATCACTTTCAATACTTTGCTTGAAAATCCCCTCAGTTAGATTTCCAGGTTCATTGCTTACAAGTTCTGCTTTCCACATAATGATAGGGAACAATTTGGCTAAGCTTACTGCCACTATAGAACAAAAATACCTGTTCCTCTCATTTCCGGTAACATTTCCCTTATTTCCTTCTGAGCCCTTACCTCAGTATCTTTAACGTCCTTATTTCTACTAGCAGTCTGTTAATGATGATTTACGTATTCTCTGAAACAATATCGTTTTTCTCTGCCATGTTCCTCACTTCCTTCTGAGTCCTCACTAGCAGAGTCATTAACATCCATATTTCTACTAACAGTCTGGTCAAGACAATCTAAGGTTTTTCTATCATGCTCCTCAAAATTCTTCTAGCCTCTACCTTTACCCAATTACAAAGCCACATTTTCAGGTATTTGTTGCAGTAGTAACTCACTCCCAGTACCCAAATCTGTATTAGTCTCCTATTGAAGCTATAAAAAATTACCACCAACTTAGTGGCTTAAAATAACACAAATTGATTATCTTACAGTTCTGCAGGGCGGGAGTCTGAAAGTGGGGCTTTTTGGGCTAAAATCAAGTTGGGAGATGGAAGGAGAGAAAAGAGGTGCAGGGAGGGGCAAGAGAGTGAATTTTCATCTTTGCCAGTGCAGAGTAGGGAGAGTCTATCTTTGTGAATAGAACATGAAAAGGATGTTTCAGATTGAAACATTTCAGGATATGATTTTGAGTTACATTGGTAAATACAAAAGTTACAAAGGTACAAAATAAAAAACCCCAAATGCTTATAAAGCTGTATAAGGGCATTAAATCTAAATCTTCATAATAGCCTAAAGTTGATAAAAGCTGATACATCAAGTTGGTAAATTAAGAAATAACGGCATAGAATCCAGATTGCAATATTCAGGCAGCACAATGTCAGGGAAAGAACAAGTGTGGGGCTCTGACAAGGGGCCGGGCCTGTGCAAAACACTCTATGCTAGTTTCACAGACAGCTTCCGCGTATAGCTCATGTTGCCCCTTTCCTCGCAGACTGGGAATAGAATAAGGACAGGCTATTTGTATACTCAGTGACACACCGTGATCCTAAATCATTATCTTGTCAAACATTTAATAATTTGCATCTGTTTTCTCATCTGAAGAGACTGACTGCCTAGACAGATAAAAATACATGCATGGAAAAGTGTAGCCAAGTGGTTCCTCTTGACAAAATCTTCCCTTGTTGACAGTTTAGAATAGACTTGCTCTTTGGTGACTAGTAGACTCCAATGGGCTGCTTTAATTGCTATTCTAAAGACTAGAACAAAGTATATTTGATCACTTATTTTACCCATATTGCAATATAAATCAACTTTATTTGGCTTAATGTTTTAAATCCTTTATATCAGTTATATTGTTATTTGATAATAAACCAGCATCTTTCCTATGACATTAAATGCCATTTTTTAGTAAAAAAAGAAAAAAGAAATAACATCATAAGCACCTAATTTAGACATATAGAAGTGATCATAAGAACTAAAAGCAGAAATGATTAAAAGTTGTTTATTCTGGGGAGTGGATATAAGGATGGGGTACATTCAAACAGGGGAATGATTATATTTTAAGTCCTGTACTATATGCTTGTGTTACTACAATAAAAAAAAGATGAATGCTTCCAATTCCTTTGTACAGTTCTGTGTCCATTTTGGATGGCTGCATATTTAAGCTTTGGGAGTGGAGTAAGGAGACCAGAACGTACCCATCTCTCCTAGGGAGGAATGCTTCAGGTTGTTGATCCTCTCTGACAGGGGTGAGCCATTGCCTCCTCCACTTTCCCAAGTGAATACTCAGTGATCTCTGATGAAGGTTTAAGTACTTTAGGAATTAAATTATGTCCCTAAGCACGGAAGGATCAGGATCTACGATTTTATTTAGCATTTGTTTCCTTCTTGCACGTAAGAGAACAAAACTATAACATGTCAGAGACAAGGATGGTCTCTTATTACTTGGTGGTAAAACTCTCCAAAATCCTCTATTATTCCCCTTGCAATCTAGACTTTTTTTCATGAATAGGCACCACCCATTCCAACATTTCATATCCTTGCCTCATTTCCTTGGGGACATTTACTCCTCAGGATAACAGAATCCCAGTCACAAGCCCCTTCTTATGTATTGCAAATTCTGCTACTTTGTTTCAGAACTGGATATCAAGATTCTTCCTCTGCCTGGCTTTCTGTTGGCCCCACCAACAAAGAAAGAGTTGTAATCCAGTAGACAGGAGGTAAAGGGGCTCTTTAACTCCTAGGTGACCCCTCTATAAATGTGATGTCTGTGGCAAGATTTCTTCTGAATTTCCTTGTCACCATGAATATTAATTTCCTTCTTAACTCCATCTAGTCTGGTTTTACATGATTAATGTGAATCTTCCCATACAACTTATAAAATAATTGATCCTGGCTTAAAAGGGGCACTCATCTCTTTAAGTCCGGTTTTCATTACAAAAAGTATTTCCTAGGGCATATGAGACCAGTGATGCCACCATTCTAAAATAATTTCTTTGGCTACCCATATTTTTCTTAATAGTGAGGTAGAAGACTTTCAAATCATCTTGACACACCAATAGGAAATCGTCATTTGTTATTTTACGCTATTGTAACACAGGGAACAGCCTGAAAAAGGGTAAAACGTTTTTCAAGTTGTCTCTTTAACACCTCCCCCTCCCTCTTTTTGGGAATTAAAACCTGCATCCCTGCCCGAGGCCAGTACTCAGAGGGCCAGGGGATTGTCCTTTGTTTTTTGTACCACAGGAGATGGCTCAATGGAATTGTCTGCAGAGGTCATGAGATTGTCTTCTGGAGATGGGGTCGATGAGGACCATCAACCATAGTTAAACAGCAATAGTCCCAAGCTGAAAACTCCTTTTAAAAGCTGTGTATTTCTGCTTATAGAGAGGACAATGGTACTTTAAGACAAGAGTCTGCTGTTGTCCTTATTTGCCGGCAAATCAATAAAATTCTCTTTCCTTCTCCTCAAATCACTTGTCCTCGTTCTTTGTTCAGAGGCAGGGACAACTACTGAACTTTCGGTAACACTACCATATACAGACGGGAAGATGCATGCATTTTCAGGTACTCTCAAGTGCATTTGAGGGTAAGGCCTTTATCATATATATGTCCTTGCCTTCTTCATAGCACCAAATACTATTCCAGTAATCAATAACTATTTGGTGCAAGAGATGGCTAGATTATTTTTTGTTGTTGTTACATTATAGTAGACAATCATTGACTTCTAGTCTGATGATACTTTTCACTGATCAGTTAACATTTCATAGGTATTTTACAATTTCAAATGTACTGAATGTCATACCTGAGAAAAGAGCCTCGGGCATATTTTTTATATACTGACATCTTAGTCTTTAATAAGCCAATAAATGGTTAATTTTCACACAAGATATACTATTAGACCATTAATGCAAGTGCATGAAGTAGATTATGTTTTTTATTCCTAGCTACTGTTTAAGTTCAGGAGTGTCAAAGAAAAAATGCACCAGACAAGTTAGACAGGAAAGGAAGACTTTATTCAAGACTTTGCACTAGGGGTCAAGACTATTGCACTAAGGGAGAGAGACTGAATTCAACTCCAAACACAATGGGCAGCTGGGGATTTTTAGCCAATGGGTAAGGTGAGGAAGTCAGTGGTTGGAAAATCATTAAGAGGAACTAAGTTAAGTATTGTTATGGACTGAATGTTTGTGTGCTCCCCCTCCCAAATTCATTGGTTGAAGCCCTTACCCCCAGTGTGGCTATATTTGGAGTAAGGAAGTAATTGAAATTTAAAAATGTAATAATGGTGGGGCCCTGAGGTGCTAGAAGAGACATACTCTCTCTCCCTGGTCATGTACAAAGAACACAATGAGAAGGTAGCCATCTGAGCCGATGGAGAGAGACCTTACCAGGAAATGCCCATGCTGGAGAACTGATTTTGGATCTCCAGAACTGTGAAAAAGTATGTGTTGTGTAAGCCTTCCAGTCTACAGTATTTTGTTACGGTAGCCTAAGCAGAATTCTTGGGGGAATTCTTGCAAAACTGTGCTCAGCAGGTCAAGGACAGAGGCCCAGTCAAGAAGAGGGCTCAGAGTAGCATGACTAAAGCTTAGTCAGTCCCTCCTCTTGTTCAAGGAAAGAAGAGACATTTTTCTTTCACCTAAGCAAAGTTATGTCTATTTCTCACTTGGTTGCTTTTTGTTCATTAAGGACAAGCTACACCATCCTCTTGAGACTTGGTAGTAGAGAATTTTTGCTCGATGATGAGAGTATTTAATGAGGTGTAGTTCTATGAAAATAAAAGAAAAACAAAGATTAATTGTTGGAGCAGACTATCGACCCAGTTTGTGGGTCTACATGTTGGCTGGAAGTATTTTTAGAAGATGGAGTAAGCATGACAATAGCAATCCAACTGCCACTGCAAACCAATTCCTGGTTTGCAATTTGAACATTTTGGTGATGACACAGACATCCGAGAGGGTTGGTAAGAATGTCCATGATCATGGATATTTCCCACATGGCAGATGCTGGAGTTCTAGGGAACTTCCTGAGTGGCCAACACAGCAGTAGCTCTGGGCATGAAGGTTGCCCACACAGGATCTTCTGGGATGACAAGTCCTTTGAAATTTATATCAATTCCTCCAGCTTCAGATTCCAGGGCTTCAGTAGGTCCAGGGGGAAAAGGCTAGCTACAAGACAACCTAGAGTCCCAGTAAGGATCTGGATAGTCAGGTTTTAGTTAAATAAAGAAGGTGGGAGGAAAATTGGAAACATTAGTTTGGAGAGTTGTAGCCAGATATTGAAGGCAACTAGAATTGAAAATTTGGTAAGGAATGACAAAATGTGTGAAATAGCAGAATCCAGTCCAATTTATGGGTAGGTAACAAAACCATGTAGGTTACAGAAGTGAAAAATAGCTCAAAGAAAACGAAAAGGATTAGAATGTGATAATAAATAAGGATATGCTATAGTTTTCTATTGAAACATAAAATTTGCCTCTATAATCACAAATGATTAATTTTGACAATGTATATGCTAATAAACCCTTAAGGCATGTGAATGAATTAATATATGGTTTTTATTCCTGACTACTATTTAAGTTAGGGGGCTATAAAATATACATATTTATGAAGTATGCATTTCTGTTTTATGACTTTTTATTGTTAAGGTTTTCAGACTAAAGAGATCTTGAATCATATTTTAGATTTTGTTTTCTTGTCTGCCATTGATTCTCTTGTTTAGTTTCTTTAAATTTTATCTTGACTCTCGAAGAGCTGTTTTAAGTTAGGGTCCTCAGAGAGTCATCATTACCAAGATTGTGACTAAGGCAGTGGAAAAGGAACTTACTTGCCCATATAATAGTATATTTTTCAGCTTCATTATCCAAACAATAAATAATCCCCTTGGTACTTGGCTTCTTTTTTGAACATCTAACATTGAGACTTTTCATGCTTATACTCTGTTCTTCTTGGAAAATGGGAAAATTACGTGCCTCCTTGCAGAGAGCCTGAGCCATCAAAATAGTTCTGGGCAACCAGTGTAGGCACAAGTGATGCGTGCCACTTCCAGGCAGGATCATTTATTTGTTGGCATAAGACACTCTAAGAGATCTCTTTCCATCATAACAGTTGTGGAAAGGGGTCAATATCATGGTATCTGGAATGCTGAGCCAATCCATGGAGGATAGCTTCCCTGGAATGTTACCTGATAAACTTTTATTGTGCTAAAGCACTGCAATTTTGTGTTGTTAGAGCAGCATAATCTAGCCTATCCAGACTGATATAGTTAAAGGAGTTATGTATCAGGGGACCATATAATTTATCATCCAAACCTGGTCACTTTTGACAGTTAAAGGGGACACTATTAATAATTACATCAGGATAACATTCATGAACTAGGACTGACCTGAGCAAACCAGGCTGTATGGTCACCTTAAGTATGTGTAAGTAAAAGTAGAGGTGTTGAGAACATCTGACCACCAGTCAGCTTTCTAAGAATATTTTCTGGTGGCATGTTGAAATCTAATTAAAACCACAGCAGATTGTGCAAGTTTAGATCATAAAATATACAGCCTGGTCATAGAGGATATAAATCTCAGTTTTGAAAATTTGATGAGCCAAGAATATCTTATTTCTTTAATTTTTGTCTAATTAAATTGATTTTGACCTTGAACTCATATTCTATGAAACTAATGAGAAACTGAGTTATGCTGTCAGGATTCCTGTCTCCAGGATGATTAAAATATTCTGGGGTCTTACATATGGTCAAATCATTGAGGAGGCTCTGCTGGTCATGAGATGTGAGTTGTCCATTTGTGAGATGACCACTATTCCAGTTGGTGTGGACCCTTCACTTCTGGAGGTTCTGCTGATTCCATTCTATATTTGAGGCAAGAGGAAATGTGGTGAAGCTAGAAACCCCAAGTCTAAAAATTCTGCCTCCCTAGGTGTAGCATGCATTCATTTCCCATGAGGTTTTGCGACCTGCCTGTGGCACTGCTTGTTAACAGGTTTTACTGCTCAATGGACCCATAGTCTTTCTAGTCTATAGAGGGTTGGCATGGAGGGTGGAGCAGTTATTGTTGCACAAAGTAAGTCTGCTTTCTGCCCTGCCAAACACTTCATTACTTCACCATGGCAAGGAATCATGCAACTTGGCTACCTGATAAAATAGACTAAGGGAAAAGAAAAAGGTGTAGGATAAAAATACAGCCATCCCTTGGTATCTGTGGGGGACTGATTCCAGGATCCACCTCGGACATCAAAATCCACGGATGCTCAAGTCCCTTATACAAAATGGCATATTTCCATACAACCTATGCACATCCTCCTGTATACTTTAAATCATCTCTAGATTACTTGTAATACCTATACAATGTCAATGCTATGTAAATAGTTGCTATACTGTATTGTTTAGGGAATAATGACAAGAAAAAAGTCTGTACATGTTTAGTACAGATGCAATCGTCCATTTTTTCCCCAAATATTTTCAATCCGTGGTTGGTTGAATCCAAGGATGTGGAACCCAGGGATACAGAGAACTGACTGTATAAACTAATATCTCAGAGATACATCGCATCTTTCAGCCTTTTAATTAGAAACTGAAGGAAGCTAAGAAGACAAAAAGTCCTATTGCTTAAGACAATCTAGCTATAGCTTACTTCTGAGGCCTCAAATTCCCTATAAATAATAGAAGATCATCAATTCCTTTGTAAGAAGTTTATA
Organism: Daubentonia madagascariensis; assembly: GCA_023783475.1. Lineage (NCBI taxonomy): Eukaryota > Metazoa > Chordata > Mammalia > Primates > Daubentoniidae > Daubentonia > Daubentonia madagascariensis. The sequence goes on along the minus strand of JAKFHU010002549.1, from coordinate 4,471,078 downwards.
TTGAGTTTTTAAGAGTTGTCTAAATAAAAATATTCCTGGAGGGAAATTAAGCGGATTTCATATATTAAACATCTTGTCCTGAATTCCTTTATCATATGGTCTTTCCAACATGGTTCTAGCTGAGTCCTAGGTCCAGCAGGACACGTTTCAGATAAGTAGAGAAAGGGCTGGGTCACAGGACAATGCAGATGGAGAAGGCATGGATGATACCATGGAGGGGGCACTCATGCAACAGTGGGCACTGTTTACTGAGGTTACCAGAAAGAAAGGAGGATAGCTGCAATGCACCTTGCCCTGATTTATAGCTAGTCCCGGCAGCACGGGCAGTGGAAGCAGTGTGATCCTACCCCTTGTGCTTTTAGACCGCAGTTACCACGTAGCCACGACCTCCAAGTTGGGCAGCATTGAACAGTTTTCCAGAGAGTTTGGTGTGGACCAGCCTCTATAAATATCTCCTTGAAAGGATACAGAATTTAAATCACATTCTGATTTATGTAGTATTTTTGCTAAAAGGAATGATGTTGATTATTTTTCATTTAAAAGTTTCTGTTCTGCCCTAATAATGGATTTGTTTTCACACTCCTACTTTTAGTATTATTTTTAGCAAACTATTCTATTTAGTGGAATTTTAAAAAACACTCCATTTGAAGATCTGTTGGTTCTAGCTAATTCTTCATGATTATTGTGTTCATCCACCTATTTAGAGCAGGAGAATCTATAAATATAAGTTATCACTTCAGGGCCTGGACTTATTACTGTGGTTCAGTATAGACTTATTGGCCAAAGAATTTATCATCTTCATTTAAGAATTCAAATGCCATAGTTTTAAAAAATATATACATATATAAACACAGTAACTTTGTTCATACTATGAATCACTGAAGCAGACTCTGAAATGGTTTGACCTCATAGTAACAGTTACAAAAGTTACATACAGCATAATTTTTAGTTCTAATATAAGGTACTGGAGCTAGTTAAACCTACAAAAAAATGAACACTAACCTTGTTACCTGATGCATTCAATCTAATGACCACCAAAATCTGACCACAGTCTACCTTTCTAGTCTTAACTCCTATTATCCCTTTTACATTATATGTTCTGCTAAATCAGATTAATCTCTATTCTTTGAAAACACACCATCTATGTAAGCATTACTCTTTGATATTCCCTGTCCCTAAAATGACCATTCTCATTATTTCTGTAATTCAAAAGTTCTATCAAAATTTAAAAGCTAGATTCAAATTTGACTTCTGCCATGGAGCACTTCTATGAAGCAACAGCATTTTATTTGTACCCTTACTATTATGTCATGGGTCATTTTCCTTCTTGTATTATTTGAATATAAGTTTATAAAGACAGGAACTATATCATATATTATTGTAATATCCTCAGCATCTATCATAGTGTCAGAAAATGTTCACTGAATTTTAATAGATTCTTTAAAAAATATTAATTTAAAATTTACATATAAATTAAAATTATTTTTAGCTATAGTTTTGATGCATTTAGTTTACAAGCAGAATTTTTAATAAAGGAAAGATATCTATACAGATTAAAAAACATATATGAGTAATTTTAATTTTAATGCCACTACTTTCTTTACTATAGACAATAAAATATAAATGCTTATTTTCCTAAAAGTAATTCATTTTGTTGATAATTTTATATTTTCTTTTATTGGAAGAATTATCTTATTATATTAAATCTACTATAAGTTCCAAGTTATAATTAATACTCAATCCACCTGTAAAACATGAGAAGCTGACATGAGAAGCTTAGAAATGACTTCTAAGGTAATGTTAAGTTCAGAAATTCTTTGTACTAGTACCCCACAATTTCCATTTTACATATAGCTCACTAAAACATGGGCTCAAATAGGGCAGGAGCCTTTTCTACTTAACTACCTGCTATATCTCCTGTGCCCAACATATCCTACCCCCAAATAAATAGTTGTTGAATAAATGAATGAATGCATTAATAAACTGTAGTGTTCGTCCTTCCTCCCACAGACATTTATATATTATGGAAACTCTACCCAATATTTCTCTGTGGCACACCTACCACAAGCATGCCACTGTGCTAGGCTCTAGGTTTCTATTAAACTTCTTACAATCTGTCAACAACACACATTAAATGTGAACACAGCTGCAAGAAGTAAAAAAAGATAAGACAGGTAATACAAAAGGATAAGAGGGATTGGTTAATTTGACCTATATGAACTTTATTAAATGGAGAATGAGAGATATAGATGGTTTTTAATTTTCTTTCTCTCCTCCCTTTCCTCAGTCCTCCTAGCTCCCTCTTTCTTCTTCTTCTTAGGAGAAACACGGTACTTTATTTATAGAATATAATTCCCATGGTACCAGGCAATAGGATAAATGAAGATGGGTATATTCCCCCCTTACTCATTGGCAAAAGACTAATCTTACCAAATTTGAAGGTTGTATGCCACTACTTTTCAGGTTTACCATAGAAGTTTGCTTACAAGCAGCTCTGGAAGAAGCCTTGGTATAAAAAAAAAATCTAAAAATGAATCTGAATCCAAATGCAAGATGAGGGTTAGATTTGTCTTCTCCTAAAGATTAATGATCTCTGAAAATGGAATGACTTACTTTTTCTCTTTACTAGTGCCTGAATAGTTACGGTGGAAAAGAGATCAAAAGACATTGGAAAAAGAAGGAGAGGAAGGAGCTGAAGTTTTCATTGAAATAGAGTACCTTAAATGTTGTTTGTGTCAATAAAATAATATCTTCATTATATTTACTATTTTATCAGCTACCAGAAAGTGGCCTCTTCTGTAAAATTTGAAACCACAACATAATGTAAACATTCATCACAGATAAGTCATTTTAACTTATTGTACTTTTAATCTATTAGAGAGAAAGGTAAGATCTGACTTGTGGAGGGAAAACAGGTCTCAGGGCAAGAGAAAAAGTAGGCACAGTCAACCATATACTCATTATACAATTATTTCAATTGTTTAAGATGAAGCAATTAAAATTTTTATGTCATCACTTCTAGTTATTTCACATATTTAAGTGTATATACCAATAAATTATTTAAATCATAACTTCTTAGACTCATAGCATAAAAATATGTAAACATAAATAGTGTATTAGACAATCCAATGCTCGAATCATTTTATTATTCTTTAAATAAAATTTTTTCCTTAATAATGCTAGTACTTATCCATAATCTTATAGATCAATATCGATTTGCTTATTAAGAAAATGGATATTACATACATCACTTTAAGTACCATTTAGCCAATTTAATATTATACTAATATACAATTAGTGTTAGGCAAATGTAACAAGATATATAACTTCTTATAACTTCTCAACTTAGGTGATCAATGGAGTTATTTGTATATTTTCTTTAGTGTAATGACTTATCCAGCAGAGGAGGGAAAGAGTTGATATGGGAATCAGTAGTAGCTAAGACCCATTATCAGATATGCTACTTTTAAGTAAATCCTTACAAAGTGAGAAATGAGACCTAAAATAGCCAATCATTTAAATGTCTTGATACTTTCAGGTATTGTCAGATTAAATAATAAGAAAGGAGGGATATATATTATATGCATATGTTTTATGGTTTAAAGTTATTAAATAGAGATTACATTTGAATTCATTTCCAGCTGGAAATATCAAATAGGGCAGGAATTTTTCAAGTGTTCACTTGAAGAAGAATAGGATCAAATGACTTTGGGAAAACATAATCTTATTTTTCAGTTGCACATACAATCCATTAATTACATAGATTTCAATGGTTACTGAATTTGAGAAGCTAAAAACAACTTTAAAAATTAATTAAACTTTTCTGCTTTTCAGTATTTTGCTATGAATACCTTTGGTAGAGGGAGGTGGTAGGCCACAGTGAATGTGTATATTTATTTATATTTTTTGTTTGTCTCATAAGAGCTGAATTCTTTGAGGATCCAGGTTTTTTTTTTTAAAGACTCATTATAAAATAACTTTACATAGTTTTTGTTAAGTATTAAGTTTGAAAGTATTAAGTAAGTATTTTTTGTAAGTATTAAGTTGTCATAGTTTTTAAAAGTATTAAATTTCAGATAATATAGAATAGCTATAAAATGTTATGAAACTACTGGAGTCTGCTGATCAATTTGGTATTCTGGTTGAGCAGTTTCAGAAGGAAAAATTAAGAGCTACTAAAGGTTAAGGCCCATTTAAACAGCAGCAGTGGACAATTTAGTGCAAGCTTCCAACGTGGAAAGGACTGCTGTGCAGTCTTTTCGGTCACATCCACAAACACAAATAGTATCTGTGGCTGTGAATCACAACAGCAGCAACACAACATAGGATTGAGAAACACTCATAGAAGACATACTGGAGTAGGTCCATGAATACTGAGTATAATTTCTCTAGTTAAGAAATATAGACATTGGGAAACTTGAAATGTTGCATTTTCACCAAAGGAAGCCTATTTCTACCCAATTTCATATTTGTGAATCATGTACTTTACACAAAATAAAGAATATACCTGAAGAGTATGGTTCATGGTTTGAACCAATGGTTCTCAAACTTTAGCATGTATCAGAATTACCCAGAGGGTTTGTCAAAATTGTGTGAGGCCCCAAGAATTTGTACTTCTAGTATGTTTCCTTGGGACTTGATGCCTGTGGTCCCAGACCACACTTTGAGAACCACTGGTTTAAAGACTTTGCTGTCTTTTTCACTTTTCTCTAGAGAACAGCTACTCTTATGCTGTTGGAGTTCCTGATCCTGAGTTCTGACTATAGCATTTCTCAATACGTGAAGTAACCATAGAAATGACAAGAGTGGAACACAGTACCAAGGAGATATTTGTACTTTTAAAAAAAGTTCTAATGGCTATAGACAAAGATTGTCAGGAAGTTAGAAGATCCCCTTTTGTCTCTGTCAGCTCTAAGATTGCTTTTAATTTCCTCAATTTATAAATTATATAGACATAAGAGCCATCACTTCTCTGGAATCTAGGGTCTTAAGCTTTCTCCTTCATTTTCAAACTCTAGTCATACTCTAGAAAACATTGCTGCTATGGTCTGAACGTTTGTGCTCCCTAAAACTCATATGTTGAAACCTAATCACCAGTGTGATGGGATTAGGGGTGGGGCTGTTGAGGCGTGATTAGGGCCCTTTTAAAAGAGGCCCCAGAGAGCTGTCATGCCCCTTCTACCATGAAAGGACACAGCCAGAAAGCAAGCCCTCAGCAGACACTGAATCTGCTGGTGCCTTGATCTTGAAATTCCCAGCCTCCAGAACTGAGATAAATAAATATGTTGTTTATAAACTGCCCAGTTAATGGTATTTTGTTGTGGCAGTCTGAACAGATTAAGATAATTACCATCTTCTCCACAAACTAAATTTGTTTCTTAAAGTCAAATGCTGATGTGTTGTTTTGTTTTTCAAACAGAGAAAAGTAAGTACAGTGATGATAATTCTCTATAAGAGAAGTATTTGTTTTTAGTTTTTCTTTTTTGTGGGTTGGAGAGGTGATGGTACTGTACTGGACTGTACTGAATATATTAATACTACAAGGAAATCAAATTGCAGAATAAACTAGTTCCATGTTTAGTAGAATTTTAGTTTTGGGTTTTCCCCAGACATTGTAGGCCAAATGAGATATGAGGAGGAAATTCTTTCAGGCCTCACAGGCCAGACTTGGCTATATAAATCATAAACAAGTCCTATTATACAACATAGGTGTTAGGAAATAACTAGAGATTTTAAGGTAATCTGGGCAACACATGGAGACCTCCAATTCTGAGGCTGAGTAAAACACGCAACAGTGCTAACTGCCATGCATGTGGGCAATGTGAACTCCTAGCATGGTGAGAGTAGTTTGTATGTTAAACACAATTCAGTTTTACAAACTTTTGTTGAATGCCTTATGCATTCAAGTAATAGAACATTTTTGGTATAACAAGGCTTCTGCCTTCATAGTATTCTGAACAGAGTCCTAAACAGCTATATTACACTTTGGGTATTTTCTGCTTAATAATAAAACTGGAGCAACCTGGGATGAGGAATTTAAGTTATTAGAGCAAGTGTTACTGCTATTGTCAAGACCAGACTTGCTACAACAATGGATTAAGGACTCTAGAAATAAATGATGGGCTATATAAATTAATTGAAGTCTAACTAAATCTTTAAATAATTCTAGATGATAGAATAATCTAAAATTTAAATTACCCATTCAACAAATGCACAGTATCAATGTTGTAGTGCTGTGGTCCCCAAGCCCTAGGCCACAGACCAGTCTGGTGGTCTGTTAGGAACTGGGCCACACAGCAGGAGGAGAGCAGCAGGTGAGCAAGCAAGGGAAGCTTCATCTATATTTACAGCCCCTCCCCATCACTGGCATCACCGCCTGAGCTCCACCTCTTGTCAGATCAGCAGGGCAGTAGATTCTCATAGGAGCTCAAACCCTACTGTAAACTGCGCATGTGAAGGATCTAGGTTGCACACTCCTTATAAGAATCTAACATCCAATGATCTGAGGTGGAGCTGAGGCAGTGATGCTAGCCCTAGGGAGTGGCTGCAAATACAGATTATCATTAGCAGAGAGGTTTGACCGCACAATAAATGTAATGTGCTTGAATCATCCTGAAACCATCGCCCCCACCTGCCCCGGTCCGTGGAAAACCTGTCTTCCATGAAACTGGTCCTTGGTGCCAAAAAGGTTGGGGACCACTGTTGTAGCACACACTGTACCCAGTCCTGGAGAAAAATAATGAACACATTGGGCATATACCCAGCCTTCATGACTACAAATTAGTAGGAAGACACACACAAGAAGTTAATTATACTTGTAAAATGCTAAACGGAGGCATAATCAGAAATGGTCTGAAGGTGGAGATGGGGTGGAATCATGAGGTATGTGTACTACAGGAAGATACACAGTTGATAGCTTGCTTATTTGCTGTTCAATTAGCTACAAGAGTAGCGCTTGGTCCTGTTTATTAACAAGGTACTTACTAGTAGTCTCAATAAAAAATGAACTAGAAGTAGAAGAGGAAAAAAGGTCTAGAACTCTAAAAAATTCCCATAGCAGAAGTAAGAAAGTAAAGAAAATAAGTCAAAGAATGGAGAGAAAACAGGGGAAACAACTCCACAAGAGTTGTTTAATGATCTTAGCTATTTTCCTAACTTTGATTACTATTTGTATTTTTTTTTTTGTTTATGATAAGATATTTTCAAGCGCCAAAAGTTCTACTTGAATAGCAGAAAACTAATCCTGTAAAATTCTTACATGATCCCATCACAGTTAGGAGTGCACTGGGCCCAGGCAGAAAGCCAAAGATGGAGCTAATAAATGTGACCTCCATCTCTACTCCCGAACACAGATGGTTGGGGAGACTTTGAATAGTCTGGAGCTAAATGTCCACTGGATATGCACTCATACTTAAAACCCAAATAAAGTGAAGTTGTTGAGCTGAATGGCAGTCCACCTTAGCGGCAATTTTGTTCTTATTTCGTGATTTGAAGCTTTGACCTTGCTGGTTTCTTGCTGGTTTTTGGCACCAAGGACCTTGTTCTTTCTAAACACATGCACTGGCTCAGTTATGGTGGGAAGCAGTGACCTGGGCATCAAGCATGTTCTACAGCCCAGCGCAGTGCCTCAGGCCTGTAACCCTAGCACTCCGGGAGGCCGAGGCGGGAGGATCGCTTGGGCTCAGGAGTTCGAGACCAGCCTGAGCAAGAGTGAGACCCTGTCTCTACTAAAAATAGAAGAAATTTGCCGGTCGTAGTGGCACGGGCCCGCAGTTCTAGCTACTCGGGAGGCTGAGGCAGAAGGATCACTTGAGCCCAGTAGTTTGAGGTGGCAGTGAGCTGGGCTGACGCCACAGCACCCTACCCTGGGCGACAGAGCGAGACTCTGTCTCCAAAAAAAAGAAAAAGAAAAAGTTCTAATTCATAGCGACTTTCGGTAACCTGTAAGGGTTGCTTAAAATCGCTGTTAACATACATACTTGAAAACCAAAACCGAATAGAATTCAAGCAGTGTAAGCGAATCACGCTCCAACCTACCACTGGGCTGGAGCGGGATGCACAAGATTAATAGGAAAGCAGAACACGGACAAAAATTACAGTATTTGGGAGAGACACAATGCCCTTGATGCATACTAAACCGCGCTGAAAAAAAATTACATGCAGTTTGTTAGAAGTCTTAAAAGTACCAACACCATGTTTACTGCTTAGGAGTGGCATTATTTTCCCAGCTGGCTTCACCCAATGTCTCCTTTCCTCTTCTCAACTTTCTATTTTCTCCTCCTCAACAAACTTTCCTTCTGGTAACGGGCTATGGGATGGTTAAACAAGCAAAGGGAAACTTGCTTGGCACAGTATCTTGAACTTGTTGAATGAATAGAGCACATTTCACCTGTGGGACGTACTAGCCCGTGTCCTGAATCAGCAGAGCACGTAGGGGCGGCAGCAGTGTCTACTACGGGCGTTCAGGGGAGCTTCAGGACGCTACGTGGCCACTTTAAAGTGGCACAATCTTGAGAAAAACTGTTGACTTGTCAGATAAACCAGTGAGCACCCTCCACAAAAGCCTCTGGATTTACCCTGCGGGGTATCGCCTCCAATGCAGGAAAGCACCTAAAAAATGCTCCGACACCGGGAAACCTTGTCCCTGAGCGCGGCGGAGACCCCACAGCGAGGCCCCCAACCACTGCAGCTCTGAAACCACCGAACGCAGACAGCCCCCAGCAGCTGTGCCACCGAGCGCCCAAGCGCGGGGGCGGGGGCGGGGAAGCTGAAGCCCTGCTCTCGCGGGATCTCCCCGCACCACTGTCATCCCCAGGCCTCAGTCAAGGCCTCGCGTTGTTTGGGCTTGGGGGCGGAGCGAGCCTGGAGGGGGCGGAGCCAGATGGGGGCGCCCCAGTCCTTGTTGACTTTGGCGTCCTCACGGAGCTGCCCCCTAGACCGCGGCTCTCCGCGCATGCCCGGTCGCCGGCAGCTCGGGAGGTCGGGGAGGTTGGGCTGGCCCAGTAGCGGGACCGGGCCCCGCCCCTCCCCCCGGCGGCGGCGGGCGTGTTGTTGTGGTGGTGGCGGCGGCGGCCGGCTGTCGAGGACCCCTCAGAACCCTAGCGCCTGGTCCTGCGTGCCGCCGCGGCGGGCCGGACCGACCGCCGCGCCACAGGTAACGCCGCCGCCCGCGGGCTCGGGGGCCTGCGGGTCTGGGTGTCCAGTGTGCTGGGGTCGGGCGGCGACGGGGGCGCGCTCGCAGGCCGGGGAGCCCGGGGTCGGGGTCGGCGCGACCCACGGGCGGGGAGGTCGGGGGCAGGGGTACACAAGGGCCGGAGGTCGGGGTCCGGGGGTCGGGGGCAGGGGGGCTGAGGGGCCGGCGGGTCGGGGGCTGGGGAACTGAGGGGCGGGGCGGTTGGGGGACAGAGGGCCGGGGGGCGGAGGGGTCCGGCGTGCAAGGGGGTCCAACGGGCCGAACGCGGCCTGGAGGTCGGGGGCTGGGGGACACGCGGCGCGGGGAGGCCGGTGGCCGGAGGGAGGCTGGGGGCGCCGCGTCTTTCGGGTCTGACCTGGCTTGGGGACCACAGAGTCCCCGACGCTGGTGTCGTTAGACGCCCGCGGGCCCGTTTGGGCCTTTTCAGATCCACCCAGCGACTTCTGTTGTTTTGGTTTTGGAGGAAGAGAATCCAACCTACGTAGGCTCGGGAAAGCCTTGGGGGCTGGGAAGAGATTCTAAAGGTTAGGGCTGGCGCGAACATTTTCTTTCTTACTTTTTTTTTGTTTGAGCGTCTACTACTGTTTGTGGTAAGTGCAGTGCCCGTCGTATTGCTTGGGGTATTTCAAACACGGGCGTGGAGAGGACTATGAGTAGAACCTGACGGTTTAATTTTGCAGATCCATGATTTTTTTTTTTAACTTTTATTATTTTGTTTTTGTGTGCCCTCTTTTTAAAATTAGGAAATCATAACTATGTTTTTAACATTACAAATCAGTAGAACTTGGGTACGGAGGAGAAAGTATGCTTTTAGCAATAGTTGTTTTCCCTCAGTTTTTTTTTTTTTTAATTACAAAAGTACTGAGTGCTCTTTAAGAAAAAATTAAATCAGCCAAACAATGGGGGCCTGCCCTCTGTTGCCCCCAACCCCTCTCATATTTCCCCTTCTCACTACCCTGGGTAACCAGTCTTCAAGTGTGGTGTGTAGCCATTTAGGATTTTTTGCTGTACATGAGTATGCTTTAAAAACAAAATTGGGATCACATACAATACAGTATATCGTTTTATTAGGCAACAATGCATCGCAGATATCCTTCCATTTTATTATGTGCCTCATTCTTTTTAAAAGCAGCATAGATATGTATTTATTTCTTTATTGCTGAACATGGTCTTCAATTTTTCAATAATCAGTAGCTTTTAAAAAGGGCTGCAAACCAGTATTTTTAAACCTAATATGGTAAAACTTTCAGACTATCTAAGGCCAGACAGGATACTTTCATATTAAGCAGGTTGAGTAATATGTTTACACAGAGCTTAATGGTAGTTTACATGAGGTTGGATGATTTCATAAAACAGGTTACCAAAATAGTTTACTTTTTTGAGCACATTCTTTCGAAGTAAATTTAAATTCCATATGGTTAGTTGAAAACATTTAATTCCTTAAACATGAAGTGGCTGATGTGTGTAGAAGAGGTAAAGTAGAAAGCTAGTGACCCAGAAGTTTGTTTTTCAGACAGAAATAAAGCATCAGGGATTAAATATTTTGATAAGCAAGCCATCGGGAGTAAGCTGGAAGCGTTAAGGATGATACTACACTGCTTTCTAATAAGTAAGAGAGCTAGCAAATCCCTATTTCATACTGTATTTCTGTGTGCAGAAGAGCTGGAGGCTTTGTTGATTTAATCACTAGCTTGTATTAAAAATGTACTGTGTGTTCATCTTGGTGGTAGCTTCTAGGGAAAGCAGTACTGAGTGAGATAGTCACAAACAGCAGTCTGGTTCTAAATAGATATAGCCTGAAATCTTAGGCCAAATTGTGCAGCATTTTATTATTTGGGAACTGTGCTTTAAAGAAATAAAAAAAATCCATGGCATTTTAGTTATCCTTGGTAATAATACACTGTTAAAGATTTCTCATAACAACATAAGTGGCATTCTCCCCATTCTATAGAATAATTAACAGAGGCTTTGAGGGATTGACTCACTGCTCAGGATCCCCTTGCTTTTTTAGTAGTGGTGCTTGCTTATACTCAGGTGTGCTTAATCCAAGAACCTGCGCTTTCTGCCCTGCCTTACTGCCTCCTGTTAATGAAAATTGCCTTAAAAATTGTTGACCTTAGTTTCCTCTGCTTTCTATGTTCCCAACAAAATAGAGACGTGAATATAATCATATGCATTGAAAATAATCTAAAGGATAAATAGAGTGAAACTATAATGGTATCTTTTTAGATAAGATTTGTGGTGGTGTATTATTAAAATATTAAACTCGTTGATCTTAAGCTGTTAACCAAGAGATGGGCGATTGTGTTACTTTAGTCATTGCTGGATGCTGTGGTAAATTTGGATATTGTAAATTGTAGCTCTCACAGCTGTTTATTCCTTGCAGACTTGGAGGGATAATTTCATTTCATTAAACATTATTTTTATGAACCTACTTGAACTTTTTGTAAACTATTATGCTGAAAAGAGAGCCCTAAAAAGTCTGAAAAGATTAAAATTTGCTTGTATCGTTTTTGGTGTTTTTTCATTTTTGGTAGTTCCTTAAAATGTATCATGACAGTTAGTTTAATAGGGTGTTATACTATTATGGTGTATTAATTTGTTATAGTTTTCCACCAGATGTGACAACTGTGTAGTTTAGAGAAATAATGCAAATACTGAAGTTAATAAAGTGTGATCAATTGTAATATGTATTTGAGAATAAACTCACATATAAGAAAAGCTTTGAGCTTTTATTGGCAGTTAAGGATGATAATTGGATTCATATCTAAGTGCTTTATCTCCCATCAATTATCTCTTGTACAACTTACTTTGGATATGAGTAGGTTTTATAGTTGTGTGACACAGAAATATTTCAGCCCCCAAAATACCTTTTTAGAATACATTAAGATTTATTGACTTTCAGGTATTGCGGGGAGAGGGGCTAGAAATCTAATGGCATGTGTGTGTGTATTCTCAGAAATTAAGAAGAGAGATCTTATTGCTGATGGGAAGAAATAGAAAATTTATTTTCCAATTTAACCTGAAAATCCTTTTGGGAACATATATTCACAAGTAGCCAGAAATCAACTATTTAGGTCCTACAGATGATACAAAGAAAAAGCATCAAGTATGATCTCTAGTTTAAAATCTTTTTGAGTTTAAAACTAATTTGTATAAAACTGCCATTGTGATATTACATAAAGGACTTGTTCTCCAGTAGTTTCTAGGGAGAAATTAGTTAATATAAAAGAGAAGCCAAAATAGAGGGGGGGAAAACCTGAGAACTGACTGTCAAAGTAGACAAAGGGAGAGGGGTTTTTCAAAGAACAAGTAATCAGTAGAGTGGATGGATGTCAAGGAAGATGAGAAATTACAGTTCTTTGAGTTCTGAGATACTGAAAAAATATCTAATTGTAATTATCATCCTGTATTAGCTATGTCCTGCTGGGGGTTGAATTGGAATAATTAACACTTTTCAGTAACTTGCAGGTTCTTACAAACCTTTTATAATAATCTCATTATAAGTCAGTTCAGTTTTTAATCTAAAGTTATAGTGAGCATTTGAAGAGCTATACAATGTGAAATGCTATGAAGGTCTGTCTTCTGTGACTTTCACAAACTAGCACCTCCAACTCATCCTTCTTGGGGCCTTTGTTCATTTTCCTCTCTCATTTCCTTAAGTATAGGTGTTTCCTTAGGTTTAGTTCTCTTTTTAGAGCTTGTTCTCTCTTTTGGCAATCCCACACAGACCCATGGTTTCAGCTGCTCATTCCCCTCCTGCCCCTCAGTTTGCTGAAGCTCCCAGTTCTATATCACCAGCCTCATTTTCTTTCCTAAGCTTCAGATTTGCCTTTTTTTGTTGCTCTCCTTTATAAACTTTTACTGGTTGTCATTTGGGTATTTTGAATCATGGATTCAAGAATTAAACTTTTTTTTTCAAACTTAGTTGTTCTTCCCCCTTTTCCTTGTTTATATTAATGACCTTAACATTTTCTTAGTCTTCTAGGCTCAAAATCAAAAGGTCACCTTTGATTCGTCACTCTTTCTTTTTCTCAGAAATGTTTTTTTTGTCATTTTATTGCATTGTGGTTCCTGATTCTCCCACCTTCTTTCCATTATTCCAGCAACCGTGTGTACAACAAGAGATAGCCCTAATTTCTAGGTTTTGCCATTCATCATGCGTACTGCTATTAATTATCCTAAATGCAGCCTTGATCATGTTTCCTGCTTGATGGCAAAACAAAAAAACCCAAAACACTTACCAGCCATTATGCTGAATGCTTTGTTCTCATTTGGTCCTCATAATTTATGTTGGTAGATATTATTATCCCCACTTTACAGATAAAGAAATTAAGACTTCATGAGCCTGAAGGAGTTGCTAGGAGGAGGAAAAACTAGGGTTTGAATCCTAAGCATCTCTTCCTTGCAAGTCTTTGTTTTGACCACTATGATTTTGCTAAGTGGCTCTTTTTCCACTGTGGAGAATAAAGTCCTGGTTCCTCAGTGTTGCCTTTCAGAACTGTATTATTTGACCCCAGTGCCCCTTGAAAAACTTATTTCTTATTTTAGTCAAACTTAAGTTACATTCTGTCTGTTCCAGCATCTGTTCGAAAAAGAATGTAAACTTAAGTTTTACTTTACTTTTTTTGTTTCTCATGCATTTCCATTTCTTGGAATTTTTTTCTTCTCCCATCTCTGCCTTTAGAAGTCCTCCATGTAGAAGGCTAGCTCGTATGCTATATTTCCCTAGAGCCCCTCATCTTCTCTGTTGTGTAGTAGTAAGTTCTCTCCTCCACATTCATACAGTTGCTTAACCTGTGATAATACTTCCTACTCTGAATTTGTTTTTGAGTACTCTAAGAGTTGTAACTGGAGTATAAGACGCTTGAAAACAGAAACCATTTCTTACTCTTCCTTTTGTCTTCTAGTGGATGCTGAGGAAATATGGGTAAATAAGTATGGAAATGATCACTGGAAAACTTTCCCTTTGATCGGCGTTTAAACAGTATATTTGATTTTAGCTTCTCTCCTCACCCAAAAACATAATAGCTCATTGGAGTTTTAAATTGTGTCTGTAACAGAACCAGATTTTCTTGTTGTAGGCTATCATGAGTTCTTTGTTTTCAGATTATTAGGTAATTATGATAAGTTTATTTTTTAAAAAAACAGTTTTGTGTTTACATGTGCACATGTCTGAGTTCTTGGTATTGTATACAAAAGTTTTTTAAATTAATGTTTTGCCATTTGAATTCTTTTCCATGCTGTTGAGTTGGAAAGGTTTTCCAATGAACTGCAATATTCCGATAAGCTCTCTGACCTCACAGTTTCTTCTATGCTTATATGGATATGAAAAGATGGAATAAAATTATGTCTGTACTACAGTGTTGTTTTTTTCCTTTTGGTGATATCAGGAAGCTCCAACTATACAATCAGCTGAAATGCCCTCATGCAGATTATACATAACTCTTAGATTCCTGAAGAGTTTATATGAAATTTCAGACTGACTTAAGTAATCTATAGATGTTAATGGTTACCATGCAGAAATTATAATTTGTATTTCTCTTATATGTCTTTGCATACGATATTGTGTTACAGTTTAGCTACTTAATAAGTAATTCTCGTTTTATGAAATAAAAATATAATGCTGTTAAGAATTGTGAGTGTGGGATATCTTGGTGCTGGGAAGAGACATTTTCTTTTCAGAGTGCTAAAATGCACGATCATAAAGGAGTGAGGCCGATAACCAGTTTGTCAGTCAGCCTACCTTCAGCTTTATGAAGTGTTAATCACAAATACTTCTTTGAAGATACAAGTCTTAAGTAAGTTTAAAATAATTCACTGATTTTAAAAATAGATAATACAGTCACATGGTTCAAATTTTAAGTGGTACAAAAAATACGTAAACTGAAAATGTCTCTTCCTCAGCCTCCCAGTTTCCCTTCTGGGAGGTAGCTATTCATCTCTGGAATGACATTAAAAAACTGTTATTTTGTGTGCATACAAGTAAATATGAATGAATTTCTTTTTTCTTTCTACTTACATAAAGATAAGGTACACTGAAGTTTTTCGCTTGCATTTTTCACTCAACAATATATCTCTAACATTTCATATTAATAGAGAACTACTTCATTCTTTTAAAAAATTTGCAGCCTCAAAGTATGCTATATATAGTTGCAGCTGTAGATTGTATATCTGTTATAACTTATTTGCCATATTCACTGCTGGTGGGCATTTAGATTGTTTCCAGTTTTTTACTATTATAACTATTGAGGCAACACTTTGAAGGAAGAGGAATAAAAAGTAGGTGATCTTTCCGTATAGGGGAAGATAAAGTTTGAAAACTGAAATGGGTGTTTTTTGGTTCCTTTTCTGATCTGATGATTAATGGGTAAGTGAATGGAGAGAAGTATGGGATTATGTGAAAACACTTGCTAGAATCCGTAGTTGACAATTGAATTGGAAGAGTGGGGATGGCAGTGGGGATGGGTAGCAGCTACCATGACCAGTTGTTCACTTTGGGCAAGGATCAGGCCTGTATGTAAAGAGCATGTTTACAATTCAGTGCTTAGCTTGGAAATGATATTTGATATCTGGAAACTGGTGTCTGTACTATGGCCTGTAATAGTATATATAACATAGGAAACTTGTTCAGCATATGAACTAGGATCACTACATGTCATCTAATGACATCTACATGTTTACAATAATGTACTTTTTTGTGGTCATTATTTTTTTACTGTACAATTATTTTATGTTCAAAGATAAGATTTAAACTACTGAATTAAATGAAGTTAAACAAGCAGGCTTCCCCAATCCATGTCTACTCTTCTTGGGTTGCTGGAGTAATGGTTTTTAACAGTTTGGTGTGAATCTTTTAAGACTTTTATGTATAAATAAAAACAATACATTTGTGTGTCTTTAAAATGTCAGAGTCCTGTTGAATAACAAGTAAATGGTAAGAATGGTGAAAATCAGTCTTATGGAGTGACAAGTGAATAAGGTGATGATGGGATACAAGGTAAATAAATAGTCAATGTTCTTTGATTCCTTCAGACCAAGGGAGCTATAAATACAGGCTATTATTGTGTAAACTGTAATAGCTACTCAGCTTCTGTAGGTGTTCTATCAGATTACTTCTAACAAATACTTCTAACTTCATTTAAAGTTTCTCAAGCTATATATTAACTAGTAGCGTATTATTTACTCAATAGTGATATCTTCTCTTTTCTTTGTCATTATCCGGTCATTCTATCCGAAATTCAGGATTTGAGTGTTTTTTTGATAGGCATCAAAAAAAATTGGTTTTTAGATGTTTGCTGGGTATGTCTTTTTTTTTTTTCTTTTTTTAGCATGGTATGTATATGCTGCCCAGGTCCATATGGTTTAGATTTTTCTTTTTTAAACAGTGGTTCATTTGCACTGACCTGTTTCTGAGCTCCTGTGATTCTTTTTGGTCACCTACACTTTATTAGACATTGTGAGCATAATAAGTAAATGCTCGCTTATTTGTTTTTGCTTTTCCCCCCATATAATAGCAGTAGGGATTCATTGTAGAAAGTCTAGAAAATATAGATAAAGAAAAGGAACAGATTATAAAGAATCTTATCGCCTAGCAGTGGTGTGCCATTTAATTCTGAGAGACCTCTGTGTTAATGAAAACACCAACTAGAAAATAGAAAAGCCCAGCTTTATAAGTCCTGTTGCCATATAAAGCAAATAGATTTGGTGATAGAAGTATGAGAAATGTGAGTGCTTGAGTTTTTTCTGACCTGGATGCTTGTCTGCTAGGAAGTGATGCTTTAGTAACCAAGGTTGTGGTAAGGCTTTGACTTAACATGTCAGGATTTCTGCACATGTATGGCCAAGTACTACGTGGTTTAGCTGTGTTATGGGTACTGTTATGGGTGAATCAGACATTGCATCTCTATCACTGCTACTGGATAAATAGTGTAGAGCTTTTGTTCTGATTATGTATCATTATGTCTTTGCAGTCGATCTTTAAAATATTGGGCCTTAAGTTTAAAAGGAAATATTTAGAAATGCCATAGCTCAAAAAGCAAATGCAAAACAATCTTTGTTTTGCAGTCTTTAGAAGGGTGGTTTATTTTATTCCTGTGACTCCTGTAAGTTTTGGTACTCTCAGTTTTCATCTTCGTATCATAGTTTCTTGATGACTAGAGTGGATTTTAAAATTCCTGGTCGGTCTTCATACTGACTAGTTTCAAGAAGAAGCCTTGGAGTGGTCTATAGTGATTTAACATGCATTGTAAATCCCATCTTGAAAGAATTACTTTGAATACTTCTAAACCATTTTAATGGGCTTGACTTTTTCATGCAGATAGAGTAATTTGAACTTTTATTCTTTTATGAACCAGAGAAATTAGAAGTGGAAAGATTTAGGTATTTCTACAGTGATTTATATAAATATCTGTATATTACAACCATGTATGAAATTGATTTGTCTTTAAAGGAAAATGAGAGAAAACTCTATGGACTTAAAGTAGTTGAACTACCTCATTATTTGTGACAAAAAGTCTTCATGTAAAGTTTTCTTTTTCTTGTTAAGGATTTGTTCAGTTATTACTGTCTATTTAGTAATCACTGGTTTATTGTCTCTAGATAGCGCTCGATAAAATGAATGCACTTCACTCTAATAAATTATGTGTGTGTATATATATACACACACATACACATATATATGCACATACATATGGTTATCCGTGGTGCACAGCTCAGGAGGCACCATTCACTTAGAATTCAATATAAACGGCACTGCTTTCCTGTACTGCTTCAGGAAAACTCACACTGTTTCTGTGTGAGTGGTGCTTCCGGGAATTGTGCAGTCAATAGGAAAACTTGATATATTTGGTACTTTAACATTTTCACATTTTCATATAACTTTCCATCTTGTCAAAAAGGTAGGCAAATATTGTTATTCCCACTTTATAGATGATGAACTGAGACTCAAAAATGACTTTGTTTTCCTGAATCTGCTTTTCTGTAAAATGATGATATCGAACTCATTAATCAACACAGGGTTTGGTGTGAGATACACACAGAACTCAACCTTAGTTTTGCCTCCTGGTAGTAGCTATAAAAGCTTAAGTTATTTAATCCTTTTTCTTTATTTCCCATCCTTGAAAATGATACTATTACATGAAATTTTGTGAAGACTTAAATGAGTTAATGTACTTAAAACACTCCAAAGCTTTATGTGCAGTAAGTGCTAAATTAATGATAGTTGCACTAATAGTCAAGAATAAAGGTAATATTTTGTGAGTCATATACTACTTTCCAGAGATTATGAGATGAGTAACATTTGACAGAGAGTGAGGGACCAAACTCAGCAGCAATGTCCATTTAAGTAGAGGCCAAACTTGCACTAACGTCACCTCACTTGAGTGAGGAGTTTAAAAAAATAAAATAAAAAAGGCCTAGCAATAGCAAAGAGAGTGATTGCTATAGTCACGGACAGACATTGGAGCCACATTAGACCCAACATATTTATGTGTGAAATAAAGCAGAAGATTTGAATCATCTGGTCACACAGAAATGAGAAACTACTGCAGTGAGAAGACAAGGCAAAGTTCTGAATTATGGAGTACTTTTACTGCGTCTGTTGGTCCCTGAGCTGTTCCTGACATACCATAATCACTGATGTTCCTCATAATTGCTCCGAGCCTCCAAGAAAGGGTTGAATCATGCCGGATATTCTCTAAGACTGTAGAACTAATACACTATAGAAAGACTTTCATTAATTTATTTTTAATTGTTGGAACTTAAAAATTTTTTAACCTTGAATATGTGGATTATTTCATTTGATTCTTAAAACTGAGGTAGGTCAATAGTAAGGTTAATGGCCAATGGTAAGGTAAAGGCTATGAGTTTAGACCTTTATAAGTATATTTGATTCTGGGCTTTTTTCTCATTGTTACCCCAAAGCTTATTTATAAAGGCCAGTGTTGTGTGTTTCTTTTTTTTTTCCCCATGTCCTTTAGTGCCTTATGTTGTGGGGCGCATAACTAAAATCAAGTCCTGCTCTTAAATGTCTTAATACTTCTTTTGCCTAGTGTATCTTGCCATTTTCTCTCTCTCTCTCTCTTTTTCTTTCTTTCTCTCTTTCTCTGTCTCTGTGTGTGTGTGTGTGTGTGTGTGTGTGTGTGTGAGAGAGAGAGAGAGAGAGAGAGGGAGAGAGAGAGAGAGAGACACAGACACAAAAGCATTTAGCTGCAGAGGACTCTTTTTAAAAAAATGCTCCCTCTTGAGGTCAGTCTGGATCCTACTACATTGACATTTTGACAGTTTTGAATCTTCTGCATATATCTTGTGGGTGCCAACAGCTAAGAAAAGATGTGGACCATCATGTCAGGGTCTTACTCATATTGAACTGAGTTTTTGTAAGGACTTAGGATGAATCTGTGTGGTAGCTTTTCACTATCCTAATAGTAAGGTCAAGAATTAGTCAGCAATGAGTACTTAAGCAGTTTTAAGCTTGAAGTTTGTTTAGGCACAATTTCTCCCAATATTGTAAGATATTAGAAATGTTGAAAACCTTTTTTTGTGAAGCTCTGTTCAAGGATTAGGACTGGGCATACTTTTTTTTTTTTTTTTTTAAACAAGAAAAAAATGGTTGCATGGCTTGGTAATTAATTGTTGTACCGAAAGGTTGATGGTTTTATTTTTTTGCAGTGTTTACAGTTGGTAATTGAATTTCAGGGTCTTTATAAAGTTATTGTACAGTATAAATTAGTGTTTATATACTTAGAGTTTCACTTAGAAGACTTTAGGCTTCCTTAAGAATATGACCATACATCATTTATCTATAAGAGAAAATGAATTCCAAGTTCTATCAAGGAATAATGAGAGCATATCTCTTGCTACTGATCCTCCTTGCCATATTGTTATTTCCTCACTTGTATCCTGGGTGAGAAATGAGAGAAGAAGGGATGGATTTGGGCTACAATGTACATATTTAAGATGGATTGTGTTCGATTCTCTATGGAGCAGTATTACACTGAAGAGTAGGGATCAAATAGTTTGGGTAGTGTGATAGACAAATAATGGCCCCCTAAAGAGGTCCATTTTCTAATCCCTGGAACCTGTGAATATGTGACTTTATATGGCAGAGGGCAATTAAGGTTGCAGATGAATTAATGTTGCTAATCAGTTTACTTTAAGATGGGAAGATTATCCTGAATTATCCTGATGAGCCCATTGTAATCATGGGGCCCTTAAAAATGGAAGAGGGAGAGAACCAGAGAGCTAGCATAGAAGGACTCAACCCATGTTTCTGGCTTTGAAGATGGAGGAAAGGGCCATGAGCCAAAGAAAGCAGATGGACGCTAGACACTGATGCAAGGGAACACATTCCTCCCTGGAACCTCCATGAAGGAACAGTCTTGCCAACGCCTTCATCTTAGCCCAGTAAGACCTGTATCAAACTTCTGGCCTTCAGAACTATAAGGTAATAAACTTGTGTGGAAAGCCGTTAGGTTTGTGGTTATTTGTTATGGCAGTGATAGAAAACTAATATAGGTAAGTATGCTTTGACCATTTGATTTCTTAGAGAAATGATTTCTAAATAGCCTCCACAGTAAAATATTAAAATGACACTTATAAAACTGATAAAACTAGTGGTGGGATTTCTTCTCAGCTTTGCAAAATCCTGGAGGCACCTCTGAATTTCTGGATTTCTTTCTTTAATGATAAAAATAGTATATTGGACAGATGAATCAAAATGGTATATAGGATGCCATTAAAGTTGGGAGAGCTATAGGTATGAAGATCATCTTGAAATTTGTTATAGTAATCTCGCAAAAACTGATAATGATAGTGTCAAAGGGATTTTCACTAAGGGGAATGGAAGTAATTGAAGAGAGTAACTCTTGAAAGGTGAGGGGCTATGTAGAAGGTTTTGGTTTCAGACACACTAAATTTAAAGTGATGGTGAGATCCCCACTCCCCCATGAAATTAATCTAGAAACTTATTGAATGCAGTGGAAAATCTGTGCTAATGAGGATGATGATTTTGAATAAGTAGAGCAGGAGAAAAGAGAAATATGTACCTGTCTCAAAATCTCTGAGGCAGTATGTTGGAGGAAGGAAGGACCAAAATTAACAGCTATTGAAATTGCTTTTCTGGTAGACAGAAGCTGGAGACTTTGTGAATTTGCTACAAGGAGTCTTTCCAGTTTGGAGGAATGAGCCTTGTACTTGAGATGATGTACATATTCTTTGTTCTCAGTGGGAAAGACTGTTTCTGTGCTTTCACTCTAAGTACACAAGAACACATTACCACCTTAGGCTCACCAGCTGTTAAAAAAAAATTATTATAATGTAGTGGATAACACACATTACTAAAAATTGCTGTCTTTGAGAGTATTTCTGATTTTCCAAAACATATACCTTCCCACCTAGCACAAACTAAAACACATGCCCCTGTAGAGACACAAGGCTGTCTTTCTGACAGTTACCACTCTGTCGTGGTGTTCGTTGTATTGCATTTTAGTACAGTAGCAAAGTATGTGATTTATTTAGTGTCATTTACTGTTGCTTTATTTTAAAATTGTTTTTCTGCTAGGTAGATGATATAACAAATTTATTGAAATCTTTAGTGCCTGTTTATATGTTTGATTTTCCCTCTGTGTTCGTACAACTCTGGGACTTTTTTCCAATGAATGTTTTTTGATGGTCTTTTCCTCTTTTAACTTGAAATGTCACTAATGAGAGAAAGTAACCTTTACTATTGCTTATCCCTGGCATTTGTTTCAAGAATTTGGCTTTGCTGTTTCCCTGTCCCTTTATTCCTTTGTGAATTTCTATTTTTAGCCTGCCTACCATGCCTCCATGAAATTTAAGGAGTTTTCCAGTGTTTTTATTTTGTCCTTTTCTAGGTCTGTTAATAATCATATAATCATGTAAGTCTATAAGGGAGAAACAAGGGCACTAGGAAGACAAGAGCATGTGCTTCATTTAACAAGCTCTGTTCAAACTGACTCCAATAGATGAAGCCACTAAGGCATCCTCCTGTCTAAAAGTTTAACTATATGCTGGATTTCCTGGGCAATAACCTGAAGATAGCAGAACTGGTAGGTGCTTCCCTCAGTACTCTTAGTCACTTAGTTAGGCATCGAAATTCCCCTCTCTCTGTTCAGCATGCACAGCTCTCTCAACACAGAAAAGCCGGTCACAAACGTTTAAAATTTTGCCAAGATAAAATACCCCAATACTTACAAGTTTAAAAAAAAAAAAAAGAATGTTTGTGGGATATAGCAATGTAAGTCAAATCCAGGGGATTGTGGTTGCTTTGGCTAGCCAAGTGTCAGTATCTATTCTTAGTTCACTTTGTTGCCCAGCTGCTGTCATTCAGAGTGGCCTGAGTGTAATCTTTCTGGTTTCCAGGATTGTATCACTCTGGGCCCTAATTTGAACAGAGAATGTTTAACATACAGAATTATTTACTATAATAGGGGATTGACTAGTAAGAAGTAAAGAGAGCTCAAAGCATGTAAAAATAGATGTAAGGAACAGCCACTACTTCTAGGACTGCGATTGAGCGCCCAAGGAAGAGACCCACTCAGGGCTGAGATCCAGGCCTCATTAGAGAGGGTGCATCCATGGCTCACTGGATGGCAGAGAAGTTGTTGATGGAATTGGAAGAAATCTACCATCTGGGGTACCAAGGAAAGATGTTCATAGAGTGGCATTTTGCCAGAGGTTGCCTTCTGCAAACTGCCCAAAAGAGGGTGCTGTATGAAGTTGCTGGCTGTCTTGCCCTGCAGGATCCTGGTGCCAAGCAGTGTGCCAGACCAAGAAGCAAAGCCCTTCCCTCCTGCAGTGTTTCTCCAGGGCTGTCTTCTCAACATTACCTGTCAGTTGGAATTGACACAGGAAGTAGGATATATTTTTTATTTTTATAAATTTAGGGGATACAAGTGCAGTTTTGTTACATGTGTATGTTATGTAGTGAAGTCTGGGCTTTTAGTATATCCATCGCCTGAATAATGTACATTGTACCCATTAATTTGTCATCACCCACTCCTCTCCCACCATCCCACTCTTCTTTCCATGCGTAATCCCTGGTGGGATCAGAGTAAAATACTGCTGCATTAGGCTTTTCCTGAAGCGTATCTCCATTACTTTTGTTCCCTTTGCCATTCAGACACTTTTCTTGTAGCTAAAACAATTGTAGACTGCTTTTCATTTACTAATTCCTGCTTTTGTATTTGGTTGTTCCAAGTCAGCTGATCATGGCTATTTCTGGTGCCTCCTGTATGTATTCTCTCACATTGAAATGTAAAAATGGAGTCATAGTCCTGGACCAAAATTTAGGCACTGCTTCTTTTTACTACACTGACTCAGATCAGTGGCACTGTCTACAGTTGTAGGAGGTATTCCACAGTTCCCTTGTTTATTTTAACAATATAAGGGTTTTTTTGTTGTTTTACAGACAAAAGAGGTATTTTATGTCAGAAAAATAAACTTTTTATAGCTCTTATTTTATGATGTATTGAAAAACTCAGTTGAGACACTGGAGCCATGAGTCCTGTATGTATACCCTTGAATGAGTAGTTTTGTTTGTTGAATCACAGGATAAACTAGAAAATTTTAGGACTTTCTTCTTTATTAATTTCTCTTGACCTGCTTTTCACAAATATTAAAATGGTATATTTTGTTTGAGTTTATAATCACAAAAAATATGGATTATGTCTTTGCTTTCATAGATGCAAATGGTTTTAAAGTTCTAGAGTGAGGTTTTAAATGTCAACAATATACTATGACTGTTTTTGACTTGGCCTCATTTTATTGCTATTGCCACAGTTAATTCAACTACAGAGAATTCAGATGCCAAAAAAAGCTCTTATAACCTCATGCTAGCTGGGTCTGTACATCAAGGGAATGATTTAGAAAATGTATTGTGAATACCTAGGTTGTTCAACCTGAAAACAACCTAGGTATTTTACCAACCTTTGTGTATCTCCTTATATTTACAGTGTGTATAAAGCTGTTTAAAATATTTGCTCTTCTGTGAAATTTACTGTGGTTTAATATTGCATTAATAATTCAGAAGAAAATCTGTTGAATTTCTTTCCTCCCCGTGTGTGTTTGTGCGTCTATCTGTTTGTATCTATTAATAGATAGATTACTTTGCTGTTAATAATCTCCCTACTTGCTAGCCTGAGGACATTGAAGTATCAAGTCTTTCACCTTTATTGGGGACCCTGGCATCTCTACTGCAGTCTTCTTTGCTACCCACCTTACATTATAGTATTATTAATTCAAACCATTGACAATTAGTTACAAGTTTAACTACTTTGTAATCTGATGATAATACTTTTGGTATCGCAGGTTTATCCTGTCTGGCTATCCCTTGTTGATTTGCTAGGATTTGGAAACCCAGAAGCATTTAGCTTTTCTTTTTTCCTCTGTTTTTTCATGTTTCATAGTATGATATCACCAACTAAATTGGACGTTTTTAAAGACATTTGTCTCTTCTCCAATAAAATGTACCTCAAACAGCCTATCTTAATATACAGTGGAGTGTATAATTTGTCAAGTGCATAGATATGTCTTCTTTTCATATCTTAAATAACTGGGAAACTAAACTAAATTACTCATTAGCCGGGGTCTTGAATGGTCTTTTATTTGTTAAAAGGCACTCTAAGTGCCAAAAATACACAGGTGAATAGCATGTAGAGCCTTATCTTGTAGAGGCCATAGTCAAGTGGGTGGGAAACAGAATAACCACCTTGTGGCAGAGGTGATACAGAGAGGCATACAAGGTTTGAGAGCATTGAAGAAAGGCATAGGTATGGACTGAATGTTTATTTCCCCCCAGTATTCATATGTTGAAACTCTGCCCCCAGGGTGGCTGTCCTTGAAATACAAGGCTTCTAAGGCGGTAATTAAGTCATAGGTGGGGCCCTGATCCAATAGGATTAATGTCCTTTTAAAAAGAGACACTAGAGAGTTCGCTCACATTCTTGTGCATGTGTACACAGAAGAGGTCATGTCTGAAAGCCAGGAAGAGAGGCCTTACCAGAAACTGACTATGCTGGCACCTTGAAGTTGGACTTCTAGTTTCTAAAACTGTGAGAAAATAAGTTTGTGTTTAAGCCACTTCATCTGTGGTATTTTGTTATTGCAACCCAAGCAGACTAAGGCTCATAAGTGATTTGGGGGTTGGGCTTAGAGAAGATTTCTAGGAGGAAGAGTACTCATTAGTGGCATCTTAGTGAACGAGAAGTTTCCAGGTAGAGGCTTAATGCATATGCAAAGGCATGGAGATATGAGAAAGTATAATGTGGTCAAGGGAACTTCAAGAAAGGCTCTGGGAAGAGATAGGGCTGGAGGTGCCCCTGAAATGGTGTGCAGAGCTCAGATCAGACAATGCACTATTGAAATGGGAAGAAAATGGAGCCTAGATATGAGCAGAATTACGTGGCTTTGGAGTTAGACCAAGATTTTAAGCCCAACTCTGAATTTGCTTTTCCTGTTGTAAAATAGGTATGATAAAACCTACCTTGTAGGTTTTTTGTAAGGAATAATTAAGAGATAATTGTATAACACTTGGTTGAATGCCGCATATCTGCTAAATGTAATGGTAATATGGTGGACAAAATCAGGTCTGTTGTGTTCCAGACAAAGGTTGACCTCATTACACTCTGCCTGTAGATGTGAATACAGACGCTGTCATATTTGTAATATTGATGTTAAGTGGGGTGGGGTTAGGGCAACAGTCTGGGAAGTTGAGGCTTTTTTTTTAATGACCTATTTTTCTGTGGAGGATGAAGCAGGACCCTTGACTCTTTGTTGAATTAGAGAGATCCATCTGATGGTGGTGATGGTAGTGAGTTTGCTGTGGGGATGGGAGCCAGAGGTGAATAAAGACACAGAGGTATTGCTGGACGTTATTGACAATCCAGTTGAGCTTGAAGAACATGCATTTTTAGTGGCACCAATCCAAGCAGTGGATTTCTTTCTTAATTAACACTTCACAATATAAAACACTCTCCAGAGAAGAGAAATTACTGGATTGGTCCAAGATCAGGAGTTTGCAAGCTGAATGAGGCCGAAAGTTAGAAGGAGGGGTTGAGAGTAATGGAGAGTAAGTGAAGCAGTGTTTGTGAGATTAATTTGGGAAGAAAGTGATGTTAGTGGGTGTCAGCCAATTATGGCGCATAGGCCAAATCTGGCCTGCTGCCTGTTTTTGCATGGTCTGTGAACTAAGAATGGTGTTCACGTTTTTAAGTCGTTGGAAAAAATATTTTATGATATGAAAATTATATGAAATTCCAATTTCAATATCCATAAATAAAATTTTATTGGAACACAGCTATGCTCTTATTTACATGTTTGTAGCTACTTTTGCCCTACAACAGGGTTCAATAGTTATGACACAAACTGTGGTCTGCAGATCCTAAAATATTTACTATCTGGCCTTTTACAGAAAAAGTTTGCTGATCCTAGAATACTAATGACATTGAATGTAGTGGTAGAGAATGAGCAAATTAGACATAAAATCAAGTCAGACAAAAAAGCAGGGATTCAGAGGCTGGACAATTGGATGAGTAGGTCCTTAGAGTTAAAGGACTAACAGTTGTCATCTTCGGAGATTGAATAGGTTTTTTCATGTACATTGAAAATTCCCAAGATGGTGGTATGAGTTGGGGAGCTGAGAAGACTGCAGTGGAGATACCAGAGTCCCCAGTAAAGGTGGAAGAATTGATACTTCCTCAGGATAGGAAGTGGGAGATTATTATTAATAAATAGAAAAATGTAACAAATAAAAATAAAAAACATGTTGTCCTACACTTTTTCCAATGAGATTTCTTTTTTAAGTCATTATCAGTCTTAGAGGCCCCAAATTCTCTAATTCTGTGTATTTTTAATTGCTACTGTGGTTGAGCATAGTTTCATGTTTACTGGGGGTTTTGTAATTCTTCTGGCAAATGCCTGTTTGTCCTTTTTTTAAAAAAAATTAGGAATGTTTATTTGTAAATACTCCTTATAAATTAGGGTATTAACCCTCTGCTACATGTTGCAGTTTTAGCATCCACTGATATTTTTCTCACCCCATTATTTCTTCTGTATTTATTAATTGTCATTCTATTATAAGAACTTTTCCTTCCCCCCTACTTATTTATTTATTAATTCATTTAGGTATGAACTTATTGATTCTTATTTAAAGACTGTTATTATCAGTTATTGTTACTTATTTAGATGCTCGAAACATACTCAGTTTGGCCAACAGAAGACCCTTCAAGCTGGCTTCTATATCTTTTTGACATGTCTTCATCATTCTTTGAACATTTCCATACTTTGTCTTAAGAAGATGTTTCAGGATCATATTTTCCCTGCCCCAATTCGGGAGTCAGCCATTTTCTCAAGTAACCCTAGTTTCTTTTAGTGGAGAACGGTACTTAGAAACCAAGATCTGGGTGCTAGGTTTTCTTGTGCCTACTGGTATGTTCTTAACATTACTGGTGTGTTTCTTATGGCCACTGGTGAATTCTAGGCCTTCATAAGCAAGGAAAAATATGTGTATGTATGTACATTTCTATAATTTCCTACTTTGTGTGTGCATATATATATTTTAACTCAGATTATATGTTCTCACTGATAACTCTAATTCCATCCAACATCACAGGGTATAGTCTAGTCTTTACTCAGTCATTCCAAGCTTTGATTTCCCTAAGAGACACCAATGGAGCCCCTGAGATCTTGGTGAAAATTGGTACCTAAAATCAAAAGTATTTAATATTTTATGTATATTTAATATATGTACAAAAATCTCCCAATTATGTCTAATCTGAGTAATGTTTCTTGAAATGGCAATATGTACTTTTATGGGAGGATTAAGTAGTTTTTGTATTAAATAATAGAAACATCTTTCGAGTACTTGGTAGGTGTCAGGGACTATTAGAGGCAGTTTATTATATAATTCTCACACTAACTGTTGTGAGGTAATTTTTATTGTTGATACTGTTCTTACCATGTAGCAGTTGAGGCCCAGAGATGTGAATTATATTTCCTGAGGTTGCATAGCTAGAAAGTTGTAGAATTAGGGTTTCAACCCAGAAACTACACTATATTACATGATCCTTTATTTAAGATGGAAAAGAAGCTGAACTCTGTAAAATAATTTTAAAGAGGTTTATTCTGATCCACATTTGAGGACCATGACCCGGAGCCACACCCAAGAAGCCTTGAGCAAGTGGACTCGCTGTGGTTGGGTTACAGTTTGGTTTTATACACTTCAGGGAGATAGGGATTACAGGTAAAGTCATAAATCAATACATGGAAGGTTTACATTGGCTTGGCCCGAAAAGTCGGGCCATCTTGAAGTGGGGGGTTTACAGGTTATAGGTGGGTTTAAAGATTTTTTAGTTGACAATTGGCTGACAGAGTTAGGCTTTCTCCAAAGACTAGGAATCAGTGGAAAGGAATGTCTGAGTTAAGACAAGGGTCTTCGTTCATGTGATGCTATGCCGGGATCAGGTTGGGAAGTAAACCTCATCCTAAAAACCTGTTTACTGAGATTTTATCATTTGTAGGTGTGACTCACTATGCCCCCTTAGAAAGGAATTTGGGCAAAAGAAAAAGATCAGAGTTCAGTCCTCAAAGTGTAATTTTTATTTATGTTGAAACGAGCACTTTCTGTTAGTATATGACTCATAATGAACATACAACTTGATATGAATTTATAAGTTGATATACTAATATTCATTCTACAAATGATCCTTATAAGGAGTAGCAAATGAGTAAAGTAAAATTAAGTTACATTCCTGCTGATATAAATCCTACTGAATTTTGACCAAAAGAATTTTACATTTGCTGAGTGTTGTGACTCACCACCATAACCTGTGTGGATTCAGTCTAGATATACTTAATAAATTGAATTACATAATTTTTATCTGGAGGTTGATAATAACTCATGGACTTTTCCTGTCAAGAGAATGAATAAAATTAAAATAGTCAAGTAGCAAAAACCTGACTTATGTTTTCTGTTATAGTTTACTTTCTGGCATTTTTTTTTCCTTACAAATTTCTTCAAGCTGTCATAAGTCAGGAATTAGCAATATTAGTTACTATGAATAACTGAAATACTGAAATAAGAAAAAATTAAATTCTTTTTAAAGAAGCATTATGGCCACTTAGTTTTAAGAAATCTAAATAAAGGAATATATTAGGTCTTTTTGGCCTTATATCCTATGTTCTGTTTGCATGGGTTTTCTCATCTCAGAATATCATGTAATGACTTGCAAAACTTGGATTTCATACTTAACTCTCCCTCTTCTAACTTGTGCGATTTTGGATGAGGCAACTGCCGAGGCTCAATTTCTTAATTAGTAGATGGAGTGATCTCTTCTGCAATTCTCACCTCGTAAGAAAGCTCTTTAAATTGAGTTTAGCTTCTGGAGTATGGTCTCTGAATCCTCATACTTACCATAGTTCCTGAGGCATAAATAGATGATCAGTTTTTGTTCATTGAATGAGGAAATCATCAAATGAAATCTTTTTATGCAATACACTTAAAAATTTAAATATCCAAATGTAAGTTAATACTTACTGTTTTTGAGTAACTTTTTGTTGAGAGCATTTTAAAGAACCCTTGAAAGCATTTGTTGAGCTTAAAATACTAAGTTTTTAAAAAATACACTGTTAATAAAGGTAATTTTACTTATAGTTTGGCTACTATTAATATAGTTTGAAAATCAATTAATATGAAATAATGCCTTATGTTATTAAGGGTCTTTAGTTTTATGAATTCATTTCAACCAAATTGAAAGTAATTTTTTTAACATTTTTCTTTAAATACACTAGCCATGTAAGAGACTAATTTCATTGAACAAAAACTGTCTCTGGGAACTGCAGCCATTCTCAGAAATTCTTTCTATAGTGCACCTGTGTCTTACTCAACGGTGAAGAAGTTGTTAAGTGCAGCCAGGAAGAGGTACTGAGCTGTAGTTTAAAAAGCTTTCACAAGCATTTTGGTTGCTCAGTTTGGATGGTGTTCTCTAGATGAGTTTTATTAACTCAAGGAACCAGTGGTGATAAATTAATCATTTAAAATTAAGGTCATCCTCCTAGCATTTACTTTAGAGCCTATAGCATTATTATGATCTGATGGTAACAGTTCATTTTTAAGGACTGCTTAAACTTTCTGTGTCATTAGCAAAAATAAAGATAGCAAAAACAAAAATAAAATAAAAATTTGCTATAAAAATTTTGCTCTAATAAATGAAATGGAACTATGCTATCATTTTTTAAAATACGCATTTCTCAGGGGTCTCAGGCTTACATTCCTAGTTGTGGTTTCTTATTTCTGATAATGTGAATATTAGTAGTGTATGACATAAGATCTGTGAATAAGATTGAAATATCTTTGTATTACCTGGGAAATCTAGAGCAAGTAATTTACTCTTTCTCAGTCTGTTTTCTTCATTTGCATGGTACAGGTAATACCACTTATTTTGCTTCTGTTCCTGTGGTACTTAAGAAATTATGAGTTGGTGTTGAAGTGCTTTAGAAACATAAGGATAATACTTAAATAGGTATTTTGTTTTATGTACCTTTTACTAGCGTCCATCCGTAGATAAAATGAGTATCTTGAACTTTGGAGACATGCCATATTATAAGGCCAAAAACTTTTTATATTTTTTGTGTAATAAGGTTAGACTTTTTGAAAGTTCTTAAAGGAGTCATCAAGATAATTTGATTTAATGATCTTATTTTGCAGGTGAAAAAAACAAAGCCAGGAAAAATAATGACTTAAAGTCATGTAGTTTGACAAGGCTAGTCTTTGCATTTCACAGTACGTTACTATATGGAAAGAATGTTTTGGTGTGAGCTTATGTTTTGGTTTATTTTATGACATACCAGTGGAAGGGGACAGATACAGATTATCTGAACTGATGAGTAGCCTCCAATTGTGCATTTTTGCTTTAGAATATCCTTATATTGGAATTTTTTTTTCTGAATTCATAACTTTTCAAATAATATAAGCCCCACTTTGAAAGCCTGACCCAGGAGGAGCTGAAAATGTGTATGCTTTTCTCTCATGCGTCCCTATTGATCTCAATACATCCTAAGAACATTGTCACTTAATGAACATACTTTGGTTTAGACTTTTCCTGAATTAGAGAAGATGAACAACGGTTTTGTTTTAAAGATTTTCTAGGCTGTAGCTCCCATAAGGATAGTTTTATTTTAAAGTGTTAAGGGTGATTGGTATAGTACTTCTGTTTCTTGAAAAATACATAGATTTTTAATAATCCTAAAATCTAAGGCAGTTATTCTCTGTGGATTGATTTTGTTAGCGCAAAGATATATGGAATTTTGTATATAGAAGTTGTTTGTAATTTGCAGTTAGGGTTGTGTTTTGGGATACACATATGTAGTGATTTGAAGAGGTCCTAATATATTCAGACCTTTGAGTAAAAGGGAGAGGAGGAGAGACTTTTTGGAGGTACTCAAAGTCCTGGAACTTTCAAAATAATAAAATTTCAGTTTGAACTGCCTCTTATCTTTTAAAGTTTTATATTCTTTTATCACTTCATATCCTATACTCTAAACTGTTATAGAGCTCCTGTCTCCTGTTTCTCCATTTTTGAGTTCACACTGTTTTCAAGCCAAGGAGAATAGGAAAATTAAAAGGATGTGTAGGGGAAGGTAGAAACTACATCTATGAATATAGGCATCTTGAAGATTGCCACATATCAAAATGTATAACATGGATACTTGCAAGAGTACTTTATTTTCTTTGTTTGCAGTATCGAATCAGAGGGGTAGGGGAGGGAGATAGTCTTGAGTTATTTTGAGAGTGGCTTATCAGTTGTCTGATGAGATGATTTCAGAGTTCAAGGAAACATAGAAGAAAAAATATACTTTACTTTTCTGTAGCCATTGGGTACATTCAAATTTGAAAGGACTTCCCAAAGTAGAAAGCTAAAACTTACTCTCGTGGTATTTTATGCTTAGTCAACAATTATTTCTTAAATACCCTCTAAGTGTTAGGGTGGAAAGCCTACTAGGTGCTCATGGTGTGGGTGGAGAAAGATTTCTCACGCAGAGATTAAGATATAAAAGTAGAAAAGTTTATTTTATCTTCTTAGAGGAGAGAGAAAGAGAGAGAGAAGGGAAAGGGGTGGGGGGAGAGAGGAGGGAGATGCCCTGGCATCCCAAATAAAGAGAAGTGGGTGCCAGCAGTGAGGCCAAGTGGCTTGCTCATTTTAAGGGAGATGAAGAGAAAGAAAAAAAATAGTGATTGTTGTCAGTTGAAACAAAAGCGGCAGCAGGATGTCAAAGTCCAAGACTTAGTTTCCTGTCTTTCCTTGGAGAAGGGATTATCACAGGAGATGGGACTCTGTCTTCCAGATATGGTTGAGGCTTGGAGCTCGCACCCTGCTCTTGGCTCTGGAACTCTAGGCTGTAAAAAGCAGATTCTCAAAAAAGCAATTTTGAAAGAGAGAGATTTATATCTTTTTTCTGTCCATTCAGCTCTTTTCAGAAGTTGTGCAAAATAGAACTCCTGCAGAGTGTATGTTAGTGAGAGAACTCATAGGATTGATCTTTAATTGTTACTGGGGAAATTGTGGGATTAGGTATTTTCCTATTATTTTTGCAAGGCCGCCCCTTTCACTAAGACCATACAACTGTGATAAATAGATCAAATGTAGGACATTATTTTTGTCTTCAGTGAGTTTACAGTCTGGACAGTAAAGATGTATGGAAACAAAACTGTACAAGACAGTTAATTTTTGCTAAATTATATAACAAGTCCTTCATTAGAAGTAAAAACGAATTAGCAAGGGCAAAACAGCTGGTGAGATGAAACTTTAACCAAGGAGGTTCAGTGTCTGCTGCCTGAGCCCAGGTAAGTAGCTCTTCCTTCTGATACACCCAGAGAACAGTGAAGGACAACTACTTTTGATTTAGGCTCATCAGCCCAGTTTATGGCCCAGAGCATGGCAGAAGACACTGCATTGTCCTTTATTCACATTAACTTCTCTCTTTCAGTCAGTTTGTGTGTGAATGTGTGTATTCTTCTGCACACTTCTGTATATACTGTTCCTTGGTTTTTCTTCTTGATACCTCTAACTTCAGAATTTACATTTCCACTCTTCAGTTCTTTCTTAAGGAGGTCACTAGGTGACAACTTCACTAGATTTGAGAACTGGTGCTTTTCTATTTTCCTGTTTCAGTCTTTTGTGCTTAAAAATGAAAGTTTAGAATGTACCCTTTTTGTCCCAGAAATGAAAGTTGGTATTGGACATCTGTATGTTAGGAGCTTTATATGCAGTGTACTGTTTAATCTTCACAAATTTATGATGTAAATATTATTTACATTTTATAGATAAGGAAACTGGAGGTCACAGATTAAATAATTTGCCTGAGGCTGCACGGCTAGTAAGTGACATCAGATGCTTTTCACCCCAGTGCTTGGTTCTTCCTTTGGAGCTGAGAGTACTAAAAGGGAGGAAAAAGAGGAAATGGGAGGTTGAAAGAGATGAAAAGATCTGAATTGAACATGTTTTCAGCTAAAAGTTAATGAACAGTTTACTTTTGAATTACAGATCAGAAGCCTCTGAGCTAATTGTTCTGTTAGGAGAGTTTCATAGCTTGACAGACTGGATTTGACTTGTGATTCAGCTATTCAAGAGCTTTGAGAATTCTTCATGTGGTCTCTGTGAACACTGGTCTCCTCATCAGTAAAATGAGGTTAGTGCCTCTTCGTAGTGGTGTGGTGAAGAATTAGAGCCCAGTGCTAGGTATGTAGTTAGGCACACAGGAAATTGCTCCTATAAGTTATCACTACTAAAAAAAAAAAATTAAGATTTTTATTCATTATTGAATGTAGAGTTAAGTAGATGTTCTTGGCAGTTTTTGGCAAGTGAGTAGTGAACCTTAGCTTAGTCCTTTCTTTCTTTCATAATGGCAGTGGAAAAGAACCCAAAATCTGTGAAATAATTTAAAGAGATTTATTCTGAGCCAAATATCTGCAACCATGGCCCGGAGAGCCATGCCCAAGAAGCCTTGAGCAAGTGGTCTTTCCGTGGTTGGGTTACAGTTTGTTTTTATACATTTCAGGGAGACAGGAATTACATGTATAGTCATAAATCAGTATGTGGAAGACATATGTTGGTTTGGCCTGAAAAGGCAGAACATCTTGAAGGGAGGGGATTACAGGTTATAGGTGGGTTTAAAGATTTTTTGATTTGTGATTGGTTAAAGAAATGAAGCCTTGCCTAAAGGCCTTGGAATGTTTTAAGATAAGGAAGTCTGTTAATCAGAGACAAGCCACTGGACATGTACCCAGACTCAAGTGATCTGTTAAGTAAATTGATGACCTGCAGGTAGAGTTTAAGCTCTGTCTTGTATAGCCTTAGGCCTGTTAATAAGTTATAAAGGATATCTCCAAGAAGGGAGGGGGCATGACAGGCATGTCTCACCTCCCTTCTCAAGGCCAGCAACTCAGCTTTAGGGTATTTCTTAGGTTACCTTGGCCAAGAGGGGATCCATTCAGTCAGCTGGGGAGCTTAAGACTTTATTTTAGTTCATGATAATTATTTCATTGTATCTGTTTCTCAGTCCAGTCATTGAGAAAAAGTTTTCCCCTGTGTAGTTCCTCTACACTCAAAGCAGCCTTGGTCCATGA
Organism: Daubentonia madagascariensis; assembly: GCA_023783475.1. NCBI lineage: Eukaryota > Metazoa > Chordata > Mammalia > Primates > Daubentoniidae > Daubentonia > Daubentonia madagascariensis. The sequence continues at coordinate 4,436,243 of JAKFHU010002549.1, read as the reverse complement.
CTCCCATGACAAGAGCTTTGAGGATGTAAGGAGCATTCTTTATGTATGCCCTCAAATAGTGTGTTCTCCTTTGGGTTGCTGGTGAGTGACCTTCCCCCCAGAGCTGGGTAAGCTTTGTCCTCCCTTTCACAGAAAGGAGCAACAAGGAGCAACTGGCTGCTTCCCCCTAGGTGCCGGGAGGGAAGGAAAGTGAGTCAGCATGCATTCTGTTCTCCTCCCATTCTGTAACATCTGTCTGCCATCTGTCTGCTTCTCACCTCCTTTGACTTGTCAGTACTTAACCCTCCACTAAGCTGCCTAAAAGACACCCTAATACTGAATGAGACTTTCAGCAGTTCTTCCCTAAACCAAATAGATTTAAGCCACAACTCTACATTTTGGAAGAATGGCAAGAAACATTTGGAACACTTTGCAAATCATTTCAGATATGCATATGTGAATGTGCCCTTTATTTTCTACCCCACACTTCAACACACATTAGACAGAAAATGCCAAGGGGTGAAATTGTGTTTTATGAGTGTTACCGAAAGCTCGGCACTTGTTCACAAGGCGGAATCAGAAGAAGGAGGACGAGTGGTTTGGGGAGGAAGGAAAGAGAAATTTATTACTTTGCCCGCAAAGGGGAGGATTGGAGACTCCTGTCTAAAATGTCATCTGTCCCCATAAGCAGAAATACAGAGTATTTAAAGGATGGTTTCTTAGCTTCAGGCAATTACTGTTTCAAATACAGTTGATGATTTTGATTGTCCCATCTCCACTGAAGACAGTGTCTCCTGACCTTCACCCAGGGCCTCCCTTTACCATGTCAGGGCTGAGCCCTCTCCTTTAGCACAAATAACAAAAGGCTTACCCTGCCCCTCCCAACAGGGGCCTGAGGCAGGGATGCAGGTTTTACTTCTCAAAAAGAAGTGGAGGATGTTTAAAGAGAAAATATTTTTACTGTTTTTTTCAGGCCATTCCCTCTGTTACATATTCCCCACTCTCAGTATTTCCCTTCCATATCTATGGGAGGAAGGGTGACTACTCTGTATCATGAGTAAATATGATGACTTGTTTCTTAGACATGACTGCTTAAGCTGTTCAGTCCCTTATTCTGATGCTTTCTCTTTTTCTGTCTTTACCTTTTCTTTCTCTCAGATTCCTCACTTTGCTTTTATTGTATAATGCGGGACTTGAACACTCCTAAAATTGTCTCTTCTCTGTGGAGAAGAAAATGACAGGAATGGGGCAGTAAAAATTGTGACCAAAGTAACAGCCATTCCTAGATAGCTAAAACCAGTGTGTTCAAATGCAGGTTTGGCTGATGCTGAAAATAGCATAGAGCTCTGGGGACCTTAGAGGTTGTAGAATGTAGCCTTTTCATTTCACAGATGAGGAAATGACATTCTGGAGATTTGCCCAGATCCATACAGCAAAGTTATCTATGGAACCAAGGCTGGACCTTGGTCTCTTCTTGGCTTGTGTTTGGCATTTTTCTAGGATTGTGATGAGATTATCTCAGTATTAACAAATGGCAAACACTTTCATGACACAGTGCTGTGCTGGGTTTTTGATATTGGTTGCTTTACTCTCATAAAAAATTATGTATATTTCAAGTGAGAGGATTATTATTGAATTATCAGAATATTCACTACAGATTTTAATTTACAAGCTCCTCAAGTGTATGTCGGTTATAGTCAATTCAAAATCCCATTGTCTGACAGTTGGGGGAATTGGTCACATCCTGGTCTATCCATGCAGCAAAATATTATTCCTTTGGATTTTGGAAGAACATTTCATGGCATGAGGAAATGCTTAAGATTTATTAAGTGAGATACTTAATAATATATACAGTGTAATACCAATAGTGTGTTTACAAAAACCTGGTCTCAGGTCCATTGCTGTAGATCTGAAAACAGGTCTTTCTGTCCACAGATTATACCACATAGGATGCACCCTCTGAGATGGAATTGGAATTCTCCTGCTCTTGTTAAAATTTCTGACTGGCTGTTACCTGTAGTAGATGTCCTTAAATTAGAATGGACTCCTGGGTCTCTAGGAGTTCAGGAGCCTTCTGAAATTGTATGTAAAACTTTTGATTCATTCAGTTTTTAATAGGGAAGAAGGTCCATAAATTTGGTGAGATTCTTAGAAGGGTCCAAGCTAAAAAAAAAAAAAAAAAAAAAAAATCACTTGCCCAAGGTAAAGTCGTTATGGTGCTAAAAAGTACTATAGGTAATTTCTCAAAAGCATCATCTGCTCTCTTGATTGAGGGTCACCTGTTTCCTTAGCTTATAATTCCTCACTCCTTTAACTGTTTCACACTGTGCATGCCTCTAGGGAAGCTGTCCTTGATCCCTAGATCCAGTTTCCTCTTGGGGTTCCTCTAGACTCCTGTGCATTGTACTACTCCACCCCGTACAGATGGTTTCTCACTTGCAAGTGGGCAACCAATACCTTCTTCATAGGCTTATTGTAATTTTTAATGAGATAACATATAAATAACACACTTAGTACAGTGTCAGTAAATGGTGTTAGTTTTTGTTTAGTTGATTCTTCCTTTTGCCTTTTTCTCACCAGGAATATGAGCTGAGTAATAAAGATGATGTTTAATTGATTGTTTTGCTAGATAATTTTGAATAGAATGGAGTTGATAAGGACCTAAGAAGGGTTAGGTCCTTATTAAGCCCTAGAACCAACACAAGGGGAATAATTTTTCAAACTAGTAAATGTTAGATGGGAGCCGAGAGGAAGACACTCAAGCCTGGAGGCATAGTAAAATGGTGTTTATTTTGGGCATCTGGGTGCAGGTGGATGGAGGCCAAAAAGGGCCTCCACCCTGAGGAGGGGAGAATGGTGAGGAGGGGGGAGAGTGGCGAGTTTTATAGAAGGTTTGGATGAAAGTTTAGGGAGGGGGAGTTCTTTCTGGAACAGCCACCAGTTTCTGCAGGCTCCATCCCAGCCTTTGTAGCTCGGAGTTATCTTTACAACCTCTGGAGCCTCTGGGGACCCTTATCTGACTTATTCATCTACCCCATTCCCTTCCATACATCTTTCGAGTTCCCACCCTGAGTAAGCCCAACAGTAAATTGTGGCATTTACTGTAGAGCAATTTGTTAAAGGTCTGTGTGTAGTCAAAATTACTCTTATGAAATCCTTACCAGGTGCCACAGTGGATACTAACACAGACTATCTCCCAGTCTAGTGTAGCCATTTTTTCCTTCACCGTAGGAAGAGATTCACTCTTTGAGTACCAGGTGAAAAAGTTGACTTGTACTTAGAGGCCACTTTATTTTTAAAAAAAAAAAATCAAAAAGAAAAACTTGAAGTGCTGGAATTGAAATTAGCAAATCAAGTTGCTTGAGCTATAGAAGGATGCCAAAATTAAGACCTGTCTAAGGGAGAGTTGATTGACATCTCCCATTGCACTACGTGCTGCGAAATACGTTCATTGAGAAGGGTGCTGTAAGCCCTTGTACTTTTAAAATTATTTATTTTTGTGGGTTGGAGAGGGGCAGAGCCAGCCAACTTCGTATAAGTGTGTTTGAATAAAATATGAGTGTAGAGTGCATCCTGTCCTCCGGGTGGGCCCGAGGCCTCCCTCGGGATGAGCATGCGTCCACTCAATATGTAAAAATATAATAATTAAATAAGTAATTAAAAAAATCAGTGTAATATGTGTTAACAGTATTTACTCAAAAAGTTCTTAAGGAGATCATAGGAAAAGGACAAAGGGACACAGACAAAAGACAATGTGACACGCTCTGGTGAGCTCAGTGCCAGGGTCTGAGGATGCTCCGGACTCTGGTGGCTTTTCTTCTCTAAAGTCGAGTTGAGGGTACAGCCTTGCCAGAGTTAATTGTCATACTCTTGTTTTTGGCCATGGGTATTCATTTCTCACTTTCTTCCCCTCCTGATTTATTAATTCATAAATTCATACATGAATTTACTTAATTATAGTTGAATAAAGCTTAAGTTGTATATTCAGAATTATGTATTGAAATTCTTTAGTTTGTCAAGTTGCAGTTATGTTTCCATTCAAAGATGGTGAGTTTAATCTGTTAAAGAAGTTCATTGTATGTGGACATATGTGCATGTGTATATAAAACATGTTCTAGTACTTGGACTATTAAAAGTTGTTAATAAAATTTGTGGCCTCATTATTTATCATGACAAGATTTACCAAACAAAACGATCTTTATGTGTGTGTATTAAACATGTGGGTCTGGGTTTTTTCTTTTTGCGTTTTTTATTCAGTGTTTGGGTAATATATTTGTATTAATGTTTTAAATTTATGTAGTGCATTTTGGAATTGTTAGCGATTTTTAAGTTCAGGAATTTTAAATCAGTCAACTAATTGCTTATTAAACTAGCATTACTATAAGGAAGCCATGTGGTTTTGTGATTAAGAGCATGGTTTTTAAATCTGAAAGACCCGGGACTAAGTCCCAGCAATGCTACTTTCCAGAGCAGCACTATCCAGTATGGCAGCCACTAGCCACACTAGTAGCTATTAAGCACTTGAAATGTAGCTAGGTTGACTGACTGAATTTTAAATTGTATTTAATTTTAATTAATTTGGATCTAGGTAGTCACGTGTGACTAGTGGCCACCATAATGGACCTCACTGTACCTAGGTGACTTCTCTGTGTCCCAGTTTTCCCATCTGTACAGAGAAATCATACTTAAGCTACCTTTTGTGGTTATAAGAATTAAATAAAATAATATACTTAAGGAGTTTAACACTTTGCCTGGAACAGAATATGTCCTTGAGAAATGGTAGTTAATTGTAATGACATCTATTTAACAAACTGTAATTATTTTCCTTTTGAACATTAATTTAAACCTGTTTTTATTCTTCCCTTCCAGGATTAATATATTTTTGGAAATCAAGTGCAATATTGGAAGCTATTTCTACTAATTTTATTACATTTTAAAATTTATGATTTGATTTGAATACTATCATGGGAGGAGCTGTGAGTGCTGGGGAAGATAATGATGACTTAATTGATAACTTAAAAGAAGCTCAGTATATCCGTACTGAAAGAGTGGAGCAAGCCTTCAGAGCTATTGATCGTGGAGATTACTATTTGGAAGGCTACAGAGACAATGCTTACAAAGACTTAGCCTGGAAGCATGGAAACATCCACTTGTCAGCACCTTGCATTTATTCTGAAGTTATGGAAGCATTGAAACTTCAGCCAGGATTGTCTTTTCTTAACCTGGGAAGTGGAACCGGATATTTAAGTACAATGGTGGGCTTAATTTTAGGTAATTTTAATTTTGTAAAATTCTATTCTTAAAAAGTAAGCTGAATTTGTATTATTATTTATGATTTACAAGGTTTATAACTTTGTATACAGTATGTTTGAATGTATATACTCACAGTAGTTATCTTTCTTTCTCAAATGTGAAAACAAAGTGGTAGTAGTCTTTTTTTATTCCCAGCTTTGACCCTGATGGTTAGCTCCCATATGCAGTCCTAGACTTACAGTAGCTCTTGGAACTGTTCTGTAACCATCGGTCGCTGTCTGTACTTAAAATTGAGCAAGTGGTTGGCAGGGAACTCAGGAGTATTATTTAGTCTATTTAGGTAAAGTATTCTGTGTGCTGGCATATAAAGTTTGGTAGTTATCAGTGTCCCATTTTAAATGGTAAGAGAATTGTGCCAGGTTTTTGTTGGAGAGACAGGAGTGTGTGGGATATAGAGGATGTGGCACTGGTGAGGCAAAATGAGGGATTGGAGAAAAACAGAAGAGAGAAGTATATATTCGTTAAACTTTGAGCATACTTAGTGACTGCTCTGCCAGGCATTGTTCCTGGTGTGAGCATACAGCAGTTATCAAAAGGGACAAAGATTTCTGCCTTCAAAGAGCTTCCTGGGTGTTTACTCTGAGGGCCAAATATTGTTCATGTGGTATCTCATTCAGTGTTCCTAATAATTCTTTGACATATATACTATTTTTAACCACATTATATAGGTGAGTAAACTAAGGCACAGGAAGGTTAAATAACTTGCCTAAAGTCACATAGCTAGGAAGTGACAACTGGGAAATATGGAATATGGATAGAAAAAGCATGGATGGAGGAAAATCTGCTGTATGACATTGTGTTGGATGGAGGATGGACAACCATGAAGTTTACTAAGCCATTTAATCTGGCTGCTGTGTTTATACTACGTGGTAGACATTTAAGTAGAGCAAGGTCCATGACATAGACTCTCACCCTTGAGTTAACAGACAGGGGTCGTAGGGGTTGGAAGACATTAAGAAAATCAACAGCCCTCATCTAGTGTGATAGGTGCTATAATTGAGGTATATGCTCAAGGTATAGGGATGAGACTGTGGTGTAAAGTTCATTCTAAAGTGATGGAAAATCATTGAAGAATGTTACGTAGAGAATGACATTCTCTAGTAGGGTGACTCCAATGTCCTAGGTGCCGGGACAGTCCTAATTATCCCTGTTGTCCTAGCATCAGTATTAATGATGCCTTTTCATTCCCCAAAATGTCCCAGTTTGGACAGTAAATTATTTAGTCATATCATGTGACTTTTAAGCCGTTTTCAGTCCTGAATTCCCTTTTCCTACATACTAGCTAGCTCCTTACTCTCTTAGTCATGGAACCTGCAATATATTTCATTAAAAAAAAAGGGGGGCTTCATTCCACACCTGAATTAGCTCCTGATACATAAGTGCTGAAAAATGGTAGAAAATTACTAATTTCTACCAGCAAAGAGAAATTTAGAACCTTACATTTGAATTTGGTGCTCCTCTTCATCCTGAGACAGGAATTTCTCAGTAGGTTAAAACTTCCAGATGTCTTTCACTTCTGTGACTAGAGTCTCTTTGAAAAAGGAATCTCTAGGGTTTGAGAGTCTCCAAATCAAAGGAACCTGGTGGGGGAGGGGAGTAGGGAGAACTACTTTAAAAAAAAAAAAAAAAAAGAAATGAGAATTGCCATATTTGAACCAAGGCATTTCTTGACCAGCTCTGACAGCTGTAGGCTGGAATCCTGGCCTCATACCATGTCTGGCCAGCCTCAGTGTGCCTGTTTATTCTGTCTTCCACTTCAGTAGCACCTGCCAGCTGGCTCTGTGGAGGGAGGTCAGTCTAGCCAAACTTGGGGTAGGGGATGTGTATGTCATAATTAGCAATCTTGCCAGCAACAAGGTCACCTTCTTAGACTCATTGCCTCATCCCATTCTCCAAGAGGTTAGATTCCTGTGGCCAGATACACTTGTAGGCAAATCTCAAACTTTATTGTATCTTGAATGTCTTTTTAATCCATACCGTAGGGCAGTGTGGGGTAATAGACCCTTGTGTGAGTGATGGACAATGCACTAGCTATTTTCCTCCTGTTACAAGGCTTGGGGGAGTCATGGATCTTTAGTTATGTGTATATGACCATGGCTCCTGGATTCTATTCCCAGATTTATCTTTGTGTGATCCTGCACAGTTAAGACCAAGATACAGTTGTTCTCCTTTTGATTAGGAATATTCATTTAGTGAGAAAGAGAACATTTTAAAGAAGAAAAGGCAGAAATAACAGTCTGTAAAACTATGATTACAGCTAATAAATCTTGAATCTACCAAGCTTCTGAGGAAGTTTAATCTTTTTTTCCCCTGCCCTGTTTTTTTGGTTTGTGTTTTATGTGTGTTTTAAGTCAAAGAGGGAAGGGAACACATCCATAAAAATCACTTAGAACTAGATCCAAAGAAGGATGTTTACATACTCCCTGTAATTGAGTATAGTGGATCAGATTTGGCTCCACTGCTTCACAGTGACCTTCTTAACAGAAGTTTTCTGTTTATCAAAACAGAAAAATGGCTCTCAGCCATTTTTCTCTCCTAGTCACAAGCTGGAGATGACAGGTGCTCACCGTAGGCAGTGGGTCCTATTTGAAGACATATTCAGTAATATAATCTGGAGGAATCCGTGCTGAAGCAAAGAGAGCAGGGCAGCTGTGGTTTGGTAACACAGTTAAGGAAATGCCCCCTTGGGGAATTCCCACTTCCATGTAGAAACACAAATGTAGAATATGGGCTATAATTAGAGAGCTTTTGTTGTTTAGTGAGGGGATGTTAGGTTTTTCTTCAGAAACTTTCTTGTGATTAAAGTACACCTGAAGCAGTTATTCACAAATTTAATTTTACCTCAGACATGGAGATCACTCTAACACCTAAGATGTCTCATTCATGTTCTGCTTGCTTTCCTTAAGTGCCTTCCCAGAACTAAGAATTCCACAAAGAATACAGTACTTAATTGATTCTCCTGTCAGTACTATCTTTTCATTCTTAAGGAATTTTATTGAAAAATAGGGTGTAAGAAAAGAAGCCCCCCAATTCCAGTACTTTACCTCTGCTTTCCATAATTGAATTAAATATTAGGACCATGTAGGAAAGTTATTCTGGTAATCTCTGATTCAGGTAGTGATTTTGAATCCTGATCCTTTCTGCTTAGGGATTAATTCCCATTTTCTTATATAACCCATAATATAAAAATTATGGGTGTCTTATAAAACCTGTAATATGTAGAATCATCCCACTTAATGGCTTTCTTAGTCTCTTACCTAGTTCCTTAGTTAATTAGGAGTGACCCTGAAGAGACTGCCAGAATCATTCCAGCATTGGATGCCACAGGCTTCGAACATTTGTTCCTAAAGGTGAAACAATTGGCAAGCTGGAAGCTTATTGACAACATATATAAATACCTACAACTGTTGCTTTGTTCAAAAGGGCTGGTTAGTTAAGCTATATGCTGCCATTGTGTTTGACCTTTACACTCTTTCTTTACTATAGGACATTACATGGTCCTTACTCAGCTAGCTTATATTGCCTTTGACCTCAGGTACTCACGCTTTCTCTTTTGCCTGAATGCTCATTCATGCTCTTTTACTTTCTCTATCCCTGTCCCTTTAATGAAATATGATTTACATATCATAAAGTTTACCCCTTTAAGTGTGTACAATTAAGTGATTTTTAGTATATTTACAGAGTTGTGCAAACGCTACCACAGTCTAATTTGAAAACACTTCCATTATACCAAAAAGATCCATCATGCCCAATTGCATCTACTCCTGGTCCCCACCCAGCTCCTGGCAACTGGTTACCTACTTTCTGTCTATAGATTTGTCTTTTCTAGACATTTTATATAAATGGAATCATATGCTGTGTGGTCTTTTGCATCCGGCTTCTTTCACTTACCACTATGTTTTCAAGGTTCATCCAGGCTGTAGTGTGTATGAACACTTTATTCCTTTTTATGGTTGAGTAATGATCCATTGTATAGATACATACCACATTTTATTTATCCATTCACTAGCTAATGGACATTTGAGTTACTAGTTTTTGGCTGTTACGAATAATGGTGCTAGGAGCATTCACATACAAATCTTTTTGTGTACATACGTTTTTCATTTCTCTTGGATGGATTCTTATGAGTGGAATTTCTGGATTGTATGGTAAATTTGTTTTAACTTTTTAGGAGATTGACATGCTGGGTGCAGTGTCTTGCCTGTAATCCTAGCACTTTGTGAGGCCGAGGCAGGAGGATTGCCTGAGGCTAGGAGTTTGAGACTAGCTTGAGCAAGAGGAGACCCTGTCTCTGCAAAAGTAGAAAAATTAGTCACGTGTGGTAGCGCGTTTTTGTAGTCCCAGCTACTCGGGAGTCTGAGGCAGGAAGATCACTTGAGCCCTGGAGTTTGAGGTTGCAGTGAGCTATGGTGACTCCTCTGCACTCTAGCCAGGGCAACAGAGTAAGACCCTGTCAAAAAAAAATACAATAATAATAAAAAGAAATTAAACTGTTTTCCAGGGTGGTTGCGCCATTTTATATTCCGCCAACGTTGTTGGAGGTTCCAGTTCTCCAAATCCTTACTGACGCTTATTTTGTTTTTTGATAGCTATCTTAGTAGATACGAAGTGGCATCTCATTGGTTTTAATTTGCACTACCCTAAATGACTAATGACGTGGTAAGACTTTATCAGAAATATGATTTTCAAATGTTTTTTCATGCTCTTTGAAGCACTTCTTTTAGAAGGCTCTCTTTTGGCTTACTTTAGGCCAAAGGATTAGGGAGATCCAGAGTGGTCAGGTCCCCCTGTCTCCTGCCCTCCTGTTTTTCTTGGTGAGATAAAACACATTCCTCAGTTTTTCCTCTATGTTCCACTTCTTTTTTTTTTTTTTAAAGGAGATTGTCTTTCTTTTTAGGAATTACAAAGTCTGTTCTTGGTATGTGTTTTATTTTGGGCTCTGTGAGCAAATCTGTTTTGAAAACATTTTCTCTTGGGCTAATCACATTTATGAAATTGGTGAAGCTCCTCACTGTTTAAACTCTTACTTCTTAATCCCACTTAGGCTTCTGTGCATCTTTTTTCTTCCTTTGTACCCTGCATGGAGTTGCCACCACTGTTCTGTTTCTTAGGGTTTTTTCCCCTCTCCTGCCAGTTGTGGAGTAGAAGTCATTACTCTCAACAATTGCCTTCACTGATGCCACCTCTGGAAATCAATACCCAGGTGATTTTGTATTTATGGATAATTTACTGCTGATTATTACAGGGCAACAAATAGTAAATAATGAAAATAAATATTAGGAAGCAATACAGATTTTAGGAATTTTTACAAATTTTTCATAGTAATTTCTTCTGGTTATATTTCCTCACACTGTTCTTACAAGTTATGAGGAAATTTCCCCCAGTGATGTGAACTATTTTATGTCATTCTCTGAGCATCTTGAGTTTTTGTCTTCATGATTAACCTTTCCCTGGGTCATCAGTGTAGTAAATACAGCTGATCCTTACTATTTGTGAATTCTGTCTTTGAAAATTCAGCTACTTGTTAATATTTATCTGTAAACCCCCAAATCAAACCCACAATGCTTTTGCTATCATGTGCGGACTTGCATAGCGTAGTGAGAAATTTGAGTCTCCCACGGTGTGTGTTGCTAGCTGAGGTGGAACAAGGTGAAGCTTGAGTTACCTTCTTTTCTCAGTTGTCATATAGAGATGAGTAAAGGATGGAGATGGAAGGGGCCAGGGCCGTGTAAGAAGCTCCACACTGCACTAGGACCAGTTGACAGGGCTTAAATCCCAACTTTGGCAACAATTTGTGGGGTGACCTCAGGCAAATCACTAATACTTCTTAAGCATATTTTCTCTTTTGTAAAATAAATAGACTCTATCAGGGTGAGTTTTTAGACTTTAAGATTATAATCTGATATATGTATATATGCACGTTTCCCCCAGGAGCAATGGTTCAGTATTTGCTAATTCAGTGTTTGCTGGATTTTGTAGAATGTAACTACAACAAATGAGAATCAACTATATATTACTAAACCTTTCTGAATGTTTCCTTATATGTAAAATAATTTGTTAATCTCTGCCTCCCATTGTAAGAGCTAGCACCTGTGGAATTGTGTCTTTCTCTGTGATACAGTCTTCCCTTGGCTGGGTTCGATGTTGGACTGAGTGTCTTAGATTAGAACCAGAGGTCAACCAGAGTTGGCAGAATTGCTTGGCCTGCTGTAGTTCTTGGTCCTGTCTGGAACCTGCCTTCACATTCTCTATGGGTTTGGCTTCTGCAGTTCAGCCCATCCACCCTTCCACACCCTTGCAAAGATTCTTTCCTTGGATTTCAAATCTCGATGTGTTAACATTTGTAAATGCCTTCTCTGTCCTTCTTTGGAAACTACTTTGGCTTTATTCTGTAGTGAAGGGTGGATCTTTCTTCTGTCTTCAAGTAACATACATATGTAGAGGATTCACAGATTTCTACCTCCATCATCTGTCTGCTGAGCTCTGGACACTCTTGATCTTCCAAGCTGTACTCACAAGCTGGATACTTAAATATGTGCTGTCTATATCTTGTTTCTTCTTCAGTGTGCACAACATTCCAAAAGTTCAGCTTGTCCCCAACTCAGTCCTTTCCTGCCCTCTCCCACGCAAGACAAAAAAGTTCAACAAACTCTTCTTTCTCCTGTGTTTCCTTTCTTGATGAAAGGTATTTTTTTCTTCTGAGTTACTCAAGGCAGAAATTTGAGCATCAGTCTCTCCTCTCCTTTAATTCTATTTTGTGGAATAGGTGACATAATCACGGGGCTCAAAAGTCCAAAACTATCAAAAGGCGTACCTTGAAATATTTTTCTTCCTTCCCTCTTCCTGTCCTCCATTTTATCTAATTGTCTCCCCACTTCGATAATAACTTTAAAAGAACTCTGAGGACACTCTGGTTTTTACATAATACTCACATACGTGATGCTTATCAGGATGATAGTTGGCTTGAAGTCAGAAGAAAAATTTCTTTAGGAATAAAATGAATATATTTATTGAATTTTAAAAGATTTCCATCAAATGGCTAAATTAAAAAAAAATTTTTTTGTAGACATGCGGTCTCATTGTGTTGCCCAGGCTGGTCTCAAACTCCTGGCCTCAAGCAATCCTCCTGCCTCGGCCTCCTAAAATGCTGGGATTACAGGTGTGAGCCACTGTGCCCAGCCAAAAAGCTAAAATCAATAAGAAATTAATTTTGAGTGGAATATACTTATTTATAAGATTTATTTCTTTGAAATGCCTCATTCTCTAAGATAAAACAGATTTGACATATACTTAATTTTTTTGCCAATATAGTTTAAAATGAAGACATGAAAAATGTGCATTTTTATGCTTTGTATATTTTATTTGCCTCAATCTTAGTTGTAAACCTTTTAAATTTGAGACCATAGCTACGTTTATGTACTTTATCATTCTTTAAAGAAGTATTGATTATGTTAGATCCCATACCAGCTGCTGAGGATATAGCAGTGCACAGGCTACATCTCCTACTCTTCAAATTGTGCATGTTATTTCTGAACCAGCAATAGAAGTGTGGTATTACTTTGATTGGCTGTTCTTCATTTAGTTTAGTAGATATTTATTGAGTATTTATGTGAATTGATCACTACGCTGGCCCTGGGTATCTTCAGGTACTTCACAAATAAATGTGCAGTGGAATGAAAAGGGCTGATGAAAATGACTTCCAGGGAAAATAATTGCATTAAAAATAATTTTGATCAAGATCTGAAGCTGTTTAAATTAGCTTTTTAAACATTCTCTGTTTAAACCAATGCTTTCAGGTATTGTGTAAACATGTTTCTAAGATTCATATGTAATAAAAGAAAGTAGCACTTATATATCTATAGACAGAGGAGCCCGAGGGACTGGAACTTGTTTGTAGTAAATTCCAGGACTTGTTTCATGAGGCCTTTGCCAAATCTAGAGAGCAGAGAACAAAGTCTCTAATCTTGTTAGCTCAGAATGGTTAAGCTAACATGGCAATACTCAGTAAAAGTTTGACAGTGTTTGTCTTTAATATACTTTTTTCAGTGTGATATAATAGGATGAGAGAAACTGTAAGAAATTAAATATATTTTAATAAGTGTCAATAGATTAGAGCAGTTTCTCTAAATTATCTAATTAGTGATTGCTTAGCCTTTTGCTAATTCCTTTTATCCCCTTCCCTTTATCTACCTTTGGACTATGTTATGTCTGTACAATATATTGCAGGGTATTCATGGAAAGAAATAGTGAAACCTATTCCTGTCTTCTTCTTAGCTGTTCCCATCCCTGAATACTTCTAAAGTTACTTATAAATCTTACCAAAGATGCCTTATTTTATAAACTAGATTTATTAATAAAATATTATTGCAATTTATTGAAAGATCTTTTTACGTATATATTTTAGTTCTCATTGACTTTATACTAGTTTCATAGAAACCAAGTAACTTATTCACCTACTCCCCCTTGTGGTAAATATTTAGTTTTAGCCATAATGCTTTTACTTATAGTTATTAACTCTTGATACTACTTTATCAGTGAGAACAGATTTGGATAGTCCAAAATGGATTTTAAAAAATCATTTAGATTGGGCTTTGTAATAATTAGGAGGGTGTGGCTAGTGCCGGGTAACCCTAGTTGCATGTTAGGATTAATTGCAGTGCTTGGCTCGCATCTGACAGATTCCCTTTCACCTGTCTGGTGTAGGACCCAGGTATTTACAGTTTAAATCAAGTTAAAGTTAATTAATTAATTAATTTTTTTTTTTTTTTAAAGAGACGGAGTCTTGCTGTGTGGCACAGGCTGGAGTGCAGTGGCGTGATCCTAGCTCATGCAGCTTTGAATTCCTGGGCTCAGGTGATCCTCCTGCCTCAGCCTCCCGAGCAGCTGGGACTACAGGCCTAGCTAATTTTTAAAATACTTTTATAGAGAAGGGGGTCTTACTTTGTTGCGCAGGGTGGTCTTGAACTCTGGCCTCAGGCAGTCCTCCCGCCTCGGACTCCCTAAGTGCTGGGATGAAATTGAATCTGTTTTAAAAATTTAATTAAAATTTTCCCAGGTTATTCTAATATGCAGTCAGGGTTAAGAAACAATTACATAGGTTATGATCTTCTACAGACTAACCATTTCTCTATATGGGGAGAGGGCACATCATAATTTCTAACAACAGTTTGTTACCCATCTTGTACTTTATAGTGTGTGAAGTACTTTTACATAATTTGTATGATTGTCCCAGGGACCCCTTTAAATAGTGGGAAATGGTCTTCAAGTGGCAGCTGACTGGTCTCAGATTACACAACAGTTAAGAGGAGGAAGCAGAATTGGAAACTAAGACATCTGACCTTAAGTCTGCTATCTTTCTCGCCACACCAATGTTTCAACCTCAGAGTCCTCGACTGCAGTAGTGGATCTTGAATTATTTCATCTTTAGAGCTCTTCTAGTTATGTATTTTGAAGTACTTTTTGCCCATGGCTGTGTTCTATAACTTAGCTTTGCACAAAATACTAAAGGCACAGTGAACTTCATTCATATGTAGTGTGAAGCTCTGAAGTTTCCTTGGCCAGCCTCAGGCAGGCTTCTACCCCTCAGCCCTTAATATTATTATAGGATATCTAAGTATTTCTAATAACTGTTTTAATGAACTTTGACTTCTGTGTATTTTCCTATTTCCTTTTTAATATTTAGTTATTAAAGGTAGTGGCCAACTGTTAGCATTTTTTTTTTCTTTTTTTAAAAATATATGTTACAAAATAACCCCTTAACTTATGTTATAGAAAAATCTTTGCACTGTCAAGTACAAAATAACATTGAAGTCTATTGAATACAGAGTCAAATTTATGCTTCATCTGGCTTGTTAACATCATCTTCTTTTGGAAACAATTTCATTTTTTTTTTGCATCAACAACTTGTACCTTTCTATTAGATATGTATCATTTATTTATTTGTGCTTTTACACACTTACTGTTTTTTCATCTTCCCCCTTGTTTTTTTGATTGGAAAAGTTACACATGCATATGGTTGAAACACACTTTAGACAAAAGCATATAATGATGAAAATGTCTCCTTTTCACCTTAGATCTGTCAGTCCCCTTTCTCAGAAGCAGCTATGTATGCTTTTTCAGTTTTCTGTTTTATTTTCCTGTTCTATTTAATACAGATGTCATATATGAGTTGTAATAATCAGCATTGCACTACATTTTTATCATATACTTAACGTGTTCTGGTTGTATATTCATTCTAAATAAATGAGATATTGGTGACATTGCTAATTAAATTCTGCCTTTTATTAATGCATTTTTCTTTTTATTTTGAATGTTAATTACTATTCAGATTAAGTAGTAATAAATAAAGATATGATTCCATATTACTTTAAAATTAAAAGTTTCATTCATTTAAAAAAATTACAAATGATGTTTGTGTTAGATATTAATTCATAGTGTATTCTACATGTGTATTTATATTGTTTGTAAAACAAATCCTTTATATGTTAATGAAATAGACTTTATCTTTCATTACTAACCATTTTGTGTCAAGATGATATGAAAACCAAGTTTTGTGAAAAAACATTAAGAAATTTTCTTAAACTTTAAACCTTATTTCCAAAAGTTGCTGCTTTGTTTTTAGACAATAAGCAGAAAGAAAAAAAATGGAAAAGAAAATTCAGACTCCCTCTGTTAATAAGGCAGTTTAAAGTATGGAGTAGAAGCCTTGATTTCCAGATTGTTAGCTCCTTAGTTATTGTGCTTATGCATTCCATCTTATAGGAAATGCAGAATGCCAGCAATATTTACCTTTTTTAAAACTGATTTATCTATGCAGCCCTAGTCCTCTTTTTTCATAAAAATTGGTGATTAGTCTAACTAAATTCTTAATGAATAATGAAAAGATAAAAGTCTCCGTTATGTTTTATGTTCAATGGATCACCCTAAAAGGATAAAAGTGAAATTAGGTTATAGCACAATATATTTTTCTTACTGTGTACGTAATGTTAAGTAATTGTAGTTTAATTTGAATGTTTTTAAAATCAGGAGAACTTTATTTGGTTTTTCCTAACGTTCTATTTGTTGACCCCTATGTAAATTCAACTTCTCAGAATATTCAGATTTAATATGTATATTAAAAAGTGATATCACTATGTGTGCTTTTCTAAGTTTAATTTTTTTGCCACTTTATTTTGAAAAAAATGAGATTTTACTTTTACTCAGTTTATCTATAGTAATGAGAAATTACAGGAGGTCTTAAATGATTTTCCAGCTTACACACGTTCCAGGTGAAGGCTAATAGTTCATAAATAAGGAAACAAACAAGAAGCAAAACATTTAATATCGCATCAATGAGAACAATTTATTTTATAAAGTATAACAACATTGGAAAGGAAGGTAATTCTACCTTTCGTAGTTGGATGAATCAAGTACCTTGTTATTTAATCTGAGTACATTTTTCAAGGAAAATTAGTTTTTAAAAAAGCGAGTACTAATTAAAAAGAATAGGATAGGAATATAGTCGGTTTAAACATTATCCTTATCTGATTTTGGCTTGAAGATTGTACCTGAACATTTTGGTTAAATTTTTACAGTTTGGATATTTTCTAGACCACAAACCATTTTTTTCACGTACCCCCTTTGAACATTCAAACAGGAAAATTTATGACTGATTTTTTGGGTTATTTTAAAATATTTAGTGCCCAGTAGAAACAACTCCAATATGTCCTATATTTTAAGACATTTAATAGGGGGCACATTCAGTGAAGTATTTCCTAAAGAAACTGAAAATAAATAACACACACACTTCCCTAGGGGAGAACAATCTCAAATTACATTAAAATAAAAATGTTAAGTGGAAAACCTGGTTGGCTCAATTCCGTAAGTTGAGAATGAACTAACATAACTAGATATGTTTGTGTGCTACTTTCGTGTGGGTCATGATGCAGATAGTATGTACAGTAGCCTCAGGAAAATGGAATCCTCATATTTTCAAGGAGCTGGTACCACAGTGGGGAAAAGCACCAGCCCATGATATCTCTGGGGGCTGAGAAAGCTCTCCCCTGTTCCCTTTTCCAGGGAGGTTTATTCCATCCAAGCTCATGTAAAAAGAAATACCAAGTGAGAAGTGTGAAGTATTCTGGAACATGAGAGTCAGATCCCCTCTGCTGACTGATGGCCACATTCTGCGAGATGCTGGAAGCTCCAAAAGGCACAGAATGTGGTCTTGGCCCTCGAGGAATTTAGCATTTACTGGCTGAGAGTATGTATGCTCTGAGTCATGTATATATATAATCTTACCTGTGTCAACTCAGGATTTCAGGCATTTTAGAATTAACAAATTTTTAGCAAGTGATAAAAATAATGATAAAAACAAATTTCATATGGAAATATGATTATTCTTTTGGCAGTCGTGTCCTGCAACTACTCCCTTGGGGAGAATTCTGTAGGTTTCAACTTGATGCATAACAGCGTTCTTCTTATAGAAAATGCAAGTGAACTGTTTGTTTTTGTTTTTTTTTTCCTTTCTTACATTAAAGCAAAGTTGATTTCCATTCAGCTTTTAAGTCTGGGGCTAGCAGGTATTTGCCTATTTCAAGCCCTCTCTAAATGCTCCTGCGACAGATAAAATGAGCAGAAACTAAAAGAGCTCTGTAAGGGCATATCATTAATATTTTTTATAAAAATACTGCTACGATTGCAGGTCCTTTTGGAATAAATCATGGGATTGAGCTTCATTCAGATGTGGTGGAATATGCCAAGGAAAAACTGGAGAGCTTCATCAAAAATAGCGATAGCTTTGATAAGTAAGTATTCCTATCTGTAGTTTTTGTTTGGAAGTAATTAATAAGTAGATATGTGTAACATGTCTGTCCTTGAACACTGTTACTGATCCTAAATTGCTCAATTGAATGCAGCAAAAATCAGTGCACTATAAAATGAGAAAAAATTAAAATTCCATGCTATAATTTTTATTCCAAGTCATTCTATATAGTAATAAATAACCTTTTTTTAGTAATTTTATGCTACTGCCACTTTATTAGTAATATTCTATTCATTAAACATCATGCAGGTATGTTTTCTGGAGATACAACATAGAGATGCTTGTGATTATGGTACTTTTCTAGTACTGGTTTTATACCTTTTGGATAGTAATTTAGTAGTTCTATCCTCTTAATTGTAACCTAAGGGTGGTGCCTGTCATTATTTAAAGAAGTTTCTTTAAAATATTCAGCTGCTTTGTAATATATCCAGAAGAAATTATCATAGAAATACATCAATATATCTTGTGATAGGATTGTTTTTGAGAAATTTGTTTATAGAACCATTGTTTTGAACTCATATTTCCCCTTAGAAGAAATACTGCAGGGGCTTTGGTCCTTGGGCTGGCAGGGAAAGTCTATTTGGTGTGTAATCTTACTAAAATTCTGCATTGATAACGGCGTGGAGCAGGGGCTCTTATGCTGAAATCCACGAACTCTGTATGAAGTTATGTACAATTTGGAGGGCTTTTACATTTCTTACTTTTTTTGTGTGACTTGTCTCATTTTCAAAGAGAGAAAGCCTTAAAAAGGAGAAGAAACACAGCTTAGAATACAGTCACCTTAAATAACAAAGTTTTAGTGCTGAAACATTCAGAGATCCCACTTGGCTTGTTGGGAGTGGGCCCTCACTCACCTCAGTCCCTGGCCTTGACCACCAAGGTGAGAAACATAGGGGAGTCTGGACCAGAACTGAGAGCTTTCCTCTAGAGAGAACTAGGTTGAGGGACAGTACCACGAGAGAAGCATCCAAGAAGACCTTGTAAATATCTTCAGGGGAGTGCTTTTTCCTTTCTGCTCCCTTTCTCTGCCCTCTTCCCCTTACACTTTCATTTCACTTCCCTTTGCCATTGCCGGTTTGTATTTATCCTCTGGCAAGTGGCATTTGATTGGTTGAAGGACAGAAAACTGATGAGCTATAGCAAAATTTTCAGTGCTTAGAGGAAAGGTGCGGTTGTGTGTCTTACCTAGGTGTGATCGTAATGGGATTGTTAAAGACCTCAGTCAGGCAGGATTAGGGGAGCCTTGGGAAATGCTCAGGTTTTTTTTTTCTGTAATTAACTCAATGGATTTGAGCAAGTCACTTGAATTTTCTGTATCAATTTGCTGAACACTATCCTTTATCTCATTTATGCTTGTCTTTGTCAATAACATTTAATTCACATTTTGAATCATTTTTCAAGTGCTTACTGTGTTGGTTCATATTCTATTTCTGAGAAAAACACATTTGACAGATATAAAAGTTTTTAGTACAAGTTACTTGATAAGAAATTGGGATTCAGTTTTAACATGCCTTTGTGTCTTTATCATTTCTCTGTCTTATGATTACTAGTGTGGTAAGTGCTTAAGATGTGGACATGAATTGTTTTATATAGTTATTAGAAATGTATTAGAATTTTGTTGAATTTATTTAATTCTTATTTATTTTGATGTTGAAACTTAATGTATATATAAGGGCCTTTTGAATACATTTGAACTTGAAATATAAAAGTCAGATTAGTAAAAGCAAATGTTTAAGGACTGTTACATATTAGTTATTAATACATTTTATCTATTAATACATGAAAACACAGATCATTCAATTTTGGGTCATTAATTGAGTAGAATAGACTCAAGGAAGAACCTTGAATCACTGAAGCAACTCTACAAGTATCTGTGGAGCTCTAGTTTATTGCTGACAAGTGTATAGTCCTGGGAAACAGTAAAATATGCCATGATTTAAAGCATTTATATGCTAATGTAATTTAAATATTAATTAATCCATGACACTTAAGTTTGAAGACTATATTTAAGTGTCTCCATTTTTAAAAATGTTCTAAAATTATTTTCATGTAATTGTAAGATGAATAAATTTCCTTAGCTTGTAATTCTTGAGTTTTATTTTTGTTATGGTGTTATACAGGTTTGTTATTCCTACAATGATGGATTATAAAATACAGTGATATGACTGATCTAAATGTTTCTCTATAATTTTTAATTGTCTTGTTTTAGTTATAATAATTAATAAGACCTTGTAATGTAGTTGTTTCTGAAGTGTTACCACTTATTTTTGAAACAGATTCTTATAAACTAATCTGAGGAAGACAGTTATGGAAATTTTATTTTCCTAGTTTTCAAACTGTATACTAAAATATTACTGTTATGTGTTTTAGATTATAAAGTACCTTGTATACAAAGAGTAGAGGGTACTAGAAAATGTTTCATTTTGCATAAAGTAGTGAGTGGTTGGATTCAGTGGGTTCTTTTTTGTTCCTTTTATACAATTTGGTTTTTGTGACCAAAAAAAGGTAAATTTCTTCCTATCTTACATGTATTTTGATGACTTATTTGCAATTTTTCTTGATATTTGTGGATAATATTTCTACTTATTTTCAAGTTTTAAAAAATTTTATAAACTTGGCTTTGTAAAGTGATTTTTAAAATTTCATTTGTAAGTAGTTTTATTTGTGTATGGATCATCAAAATACATATTTTAATTAACAAAATATGAAATAACTGAGGAAAATTAGTTGCTGTTATGCATTCCTTAGCACCAGCTTAACCTTGATTGTATGACATGGAAAGAATAGACAGCTAAAACCGGGTGCTCTTTCAATCTTTATCCTGTTGGTTTGGATATTTTTGTATCAGGTCCTTTTTCAAAAGTTCTGTGGTGTCACTTATGATTTACATTGCATTTTTAAAGTTTCTTTGAAATCATAATGAACTCCCAAATACAGTGGGGGGTGGGAATCAATAAACTAATCAGCATTAGAATATATAGCGTAAGTTAACATTTTTAAAAATGTATGTTTTTGTATTGTATAAAGCGTGGGTCCTGTGTCTTGAAAGTAATATTCCTTCTTTAGAAAAGTATTTTTATTATAATCTATGTACTTTTAAACTTTCTACGTCTTAGTCCTATATCAGCAAATGAAATAATTTGGAGAAGCTACTCTGAATTTACTGTACTTGGAGATGAGAGGGAAGGGGGAGCTCTTATGTTTGATTTATTCCTTTGATACCTATGGGATTCCCAAATTTACTGTAATTCCCCTGTAAAAATGGTCTGATTTCAAGGGTCCTCTAAACTAAAACATTGGCAGACTTTTCCTGCAAATCCCAGATAGTAAATCTTTTAGGCTTTCTGGGCTAAGTGGTCTCTCTCGCAACCGCTACACTCTGCGTTTGTAGTGTAAAAGCAGCTGTAGACACCATGAAAATGAATGGGCATGGGGGTGTTCCAATAACACTTTCTTTACAAAAACAAGCTGTAGTCTGGATTTGCCTTGCTGTCCATAGTTTGCTGACCCCTCTTCTACTCTTGACACACACTCTCTGAAACATCTTGTTTTTAGCTGGACAAGTTTTGGGCCTTAGATTTGCCAATGTTTTAAAGGCCCTTATGTGTCTGGCTTTTGTGAGGGAGCGAAGAGGTTGGGGAAGGTCAAAGTATATGAATCAGTATTTGTGCATGTACAGTAAGTAAAATAATCTCTCTAGCTGTAGTTACTTGGAAGAGAATGTTTAAGTTAAAGGAACCTGATTGTAAACATTTACTCTATAAATACTTTGAATTGGTTGATTAGTATAGCATTTGTTTATAGCTACATGTATGTATTTATGTGATATGTATATATGCATGTAGTTGATTTGGCTTCCTAGAATGCATACTTTGGAGAGGGCCATTTCCTTGTAAGGCAGTAGGTTAATAGATCTATATCCCTCCCTTCCAATGTGACTATTGCTATGATTTTGGAAATACTCTAGTATCAGTATCAAATGAGTGAAGTGTAGTTGGAATCATTGGGGATTTTCATTCCATATGAGTGGAATACCATTGTCTCTATTTAGTTTGCCATATAAATGAGTCATGATGTGAGTAATGAAAACAGTAATGAGATGATAAAAAAAATAGCACCTAATATGCGTTGTCTGCTCAGTAAGTGCCATTAACTGTTCTAAATGCTTTATCCACAATTCTAGAGACAATATTGGTGTTCACATTTCCCAGATGCGAAAACGGTGGGTTAGACAGAAAGGTCATAATCTGAGCCAAGGAGACTTTTTACTTAGTTCAAGTTAGGATCTGATGATGTAAACATTGACTTATTCTAATATTTCTTCCCAGCA
The DNA here is from genome assembly GCA_023783475.1 of Daubentonia madagascariensis. Lineage (NCBI taxonomy): Eukaryota > Metazoa > Chordata > Mammalia > Primates > Daubentoniidae > Daubentonia > Daubentonia madagascariensis. The sequence continues at coordinate 4,413,819 of JAKFHU010002549.1, read as the reverse complement.
GTGAGCTGCTACCAATGAATTACAGCCCAGCAACTTAGCCCCAGATAGGAAAGTTGAAATACCACTTTTATTTTCATCATTTATTTCCTTCAGATTAGAATTGAGTAATGATGTTAATGTGGTTAAATATACCGTAACATTTATATTAAAGAGCACATCTACCCTGTTCATTAAGTCTCATTCATGAGACTTAGCTATGGCATAAATTTTTATTGGGGGTAGGGATGGGTGGGAGAAGTGCCATGTACTCCTGACATTTAGTTGAGGTGTAAGTTTTAAATGTAGAGTTAAGATAGTCTTTTGTGTTTTAGAAGATTTAATTGATTTATGGCAGTATCTACTATCCTAATTTTATTTTAAATTATGTGTTCATTTTTCACGTGATTTGCATTTGAAAATTAGATGCTTCTACATTGTCAACTTACATCATCTTTAAGAAAATTATGGCATGCTTAAAGTAGTTTTGCTATATGTAATTCATTATGTATTCAACATTATTTCAAAATGTTTCTCAGATATTTGAACATTTTGATATGCTAACAATGTTCAGAAGTAGTTTTATAACAGTTGTTACAGGTCCTAAACATATTTAATTATGATAAACATTCAAATGTTTGGACAGAAAAATCCTTGAAAATCATCAGGGCTATCAATTATATAGTATAAATGTATAAATAAAATTAAATTTTAACATCAGTTAGAAATGGCATGGGGAAAAGTTTACTGGCTTCAAACACATTTTTAGGAGAAGAAATTGTTGAAATACACAAAGGCTCACCTTTATATGACTTATCTGTCACATGTCCTACTAAAACATTTAGAGATTGTTTTGGTCTTAGGAATTTCTCTAATGCTTTATTCAATGAGAAATTACTGTATTTACTCTCAGCATGTTGCTGTGAATAATGCTTGAATTATTCTGAGATGAGTTTGATGCATTTGGAAGGGAAAACGCTTGAAAAGGTAAAGTTTTGTTTTTTTTAAATTTTAATTCAATAGCTTCATTATTGGTTTTAAGAGTCTTTGAATGGTACAAGTGTATTTGGAGGTCAAGAGTTTAACATTTCTCTTGGTTTTCTTCCCAATGGAAAGGTTTGAGGTTTTGTCTTGTTTTAACAAGGTAGTCATAGCTCTTAAAACTCAAAATGTTTATTTTGACAAAATGTTTTAAGAAAAAGAAGTTTTTGTGATGCATTTGGCAGGTTGTTTTGGATGAGGTATTGAGAACAAGGTAGGATTCTTTCCCATGTCCTTGAAATTCCTTTCTTCCATTGGAATAATTGTCTAAAATTTCAATGACAGCGTCCTGTGGCACATGATAAACTAGGTGTGCAAATTGTTAGCCCCCACACCAACAGTGTATTGAAGGGGAATATTGTTTTTTCTACTCTCAGTCAGCTCCTAGACCTAGACTATCCGTCTAAGAGGGAAGCTACAGGGCAAGGCTAGGTCACCCTGATCTCCTAGCAGCTTATCAAAAGAATTATGTGGGCAAGTTGGCAAGGTCCCTGCTGTGAACGAAATCATCTGTCCATCTCAAGATGAAGATGTTCCAACATGCACCTATAAAGAAAACCACTTCTGAGGTAAGTGATTAGAATCCTGGAGTTATTTTGGGCAAGTGCTTGTTCTCTAAACCAAGATATCTATGTGCTGTATACTTTCCCCTGAATGATTGTCAGTGTACACTTTAGTAGGAGTATGTCAATTATTTTCCTTCTCTGCAGAAGAGAGTCTAAAGAACATTCATTGGATTTTTCAGGTTTAAATCAGTAGATGATTATGAGCCTAGAATGAATGAATTTGTGGTTATTATACACATTTCAGGACTGTTGAATTTTTTTTCTGTATACAGATAACATATTTTTGGTAGTGTAATTTAGTGTAATTTAGGAGTGTGAGTCATTTCTATCTGGAAAATTTTGTTTCAGAAATTTTCTTCAGAGAATAAAAATGATTGCTACTTTTCATCTTACAGACATAAAATTTTAATGAACTCCTAAATCAAGAATAAAAATTAGGGAAAGAACACATGAACGATTCTTTTACAAGTAATTCTAACCACATATGAAGCATTTTGGTAGACTTCTTGCCATTTTTTTTCCTTCTCAGATTTCATGGTGTGGTTGATGTGAAAAGGTAGAATTCAGATTTTCTCTTTTACCATTTTAACCTGCTTTATGTGTGTAAATTTTATAGATAGTGTAGTACTATTTCGTAATAAATGAAGAACTTCTGGTTAGTTTATTGCTACAGTTTTCCAAATTATGCAGAAATTGTATTTGTGGTTTACAATATGTACCTCTATAGCTTGCTGGAAACTTAGGTAAAATACAGCTTTCAGAAGGTAGTCAAAGCCTAAGGAAGAAAAATGTATTTTCTTATTTAACTTGAAAGAAGCAGTACAAGTTGTAACTTACTCTGTTCAGTAACATGGTTGCCACCATCTATGTCTTGAATCAATCAGTTATTCATACTTATAAATGAACATATCAAGAAACATTTACCTAAATTTTTTTTGACAAAGTATTAACAGTGGAATTTTGGTCATTCTGCAACCTGATTGGTATGATTGTGTTTACATGAAATGCTACTATAAAAATAAGCCATAATGTTAGTATCAGAATACAAAATGTCTATTATTCTCAACTCTGTACTGAGTCAGAAATACCAGAGCTCAGTAACTAAGTACTTTGTTAGGAAAATTAATCCATAATCTCTTTATAGATTTAAAAAAAAAGTGAGAATGGACAGTTGGAGAGTTGATTGCGAAGTTTCATGTATTATGGGTGGAAAAGGTTAAGCCATACTTATAAGTATGATAAACAATCCCTTGACAGGGCACTGTCTCTAGACATTTTTCTGATAACTACTAAATGATAGTGTTATAATTTTCTTATAGTGTGTTTGGCATATGAATTCTCTACTATGTTCTAGATGTCTTAGTGCCAGCATGTAAAAATATCACATTCCCCCCCTGATTTTGTTTGTCCTTCAATTTTTACTATTTCTTAAATTTAGAAATAATATAGTCCTTTTGGAATATTATCTCAAATCCAAGTAAGCTTTTAAATTTGAGTATTCTGGTTAAAGGGAATCAATTTAAATATGTTAAGTGAAAATGTAAAGACCCTGTATACTTTTGTTAGAAGTATATATTCCATTGTAGAAATTATTTATTAATTTAGAGATTTGATTTTTCTCTGCAGTTATCCATTATAATTCTCCTTAGATAGAAGTGTATATACTTGTTCTGTTTTCCAGTAGAAAGGAAGACATTGAAGTTGTTTACTAGAATGTAAGGGTGGTTTAGTTGAGATCTTCAGAAAGACCAAAAAAAAAAAAAAACCCTGTATTTCAGTTATAGGAGAGTTGATTATTCATTAAATGCAAGAGTGTTGTTTTTTCTATTTGAGTTTTGCCTTTTTTGGCATGTTGGGAAAAAAATCATGTATTCTGTAATATGAAGCTTCAATTATTATAGTAACTAATTTAGTAAAACATGAGCCATTATGTTACTATAGAGAGTGCCATAGGCAAATACTTTCTCTGTAACCTTATTTCTAGGCAAATTTCTCTTCTAGCTCTGAGATTTTTGTGATTACCGTATTTAACTTGTCAATTTTGGGTTCATATTCAAAGTTGATAGGTAGAAAAGTTAAGACAAAACATTTATATTTCTTATACGGTTCACTTATTTAATAAATGTATTTTGAGGACCATAATAGGTGATAGAGATACAGTTAAATTCAGAAAAAATATTCAAAGAGGTAGAAGGAAAACCAGGAAAATGTTGCAAAGGGAAGGTTGTGTTAAGAAGTATTTGAAGCAACTATTTACCTGTAATAAGTAAAGGGGCAGTGGTTTAGTATTTTCCTTTTGTGTAGCTGTTAAAACAAATGTGTATATTTTAACATAAAGATAAATAATTATTGAGATATTTTACATTCTTTTTGTGTTAAGTCTTTGAAAACCCATGTGAATTTTGTACTTAACAGCACAGCTGAATTTGAACTAGCCCCATTTTAAGGGTTCAGTAGCCCTCACGTGGCTAGTGGGTATCATCTTGGATAGTATGGGGCTAGATTGTCCTGTTTCACATTTCAGATCACAGCTTGTCATTTCTCGGGGAACCTTTCTCTGATCCCCAGGTCTGTCAGTTTCCTTTCATTCTCAATCTTAAGGAATCATGTTCTTTTCCTTTAGAGCATTTATCATAGTTGTAAATTATATTTCAATTAATGGGATTGTTTGCTTGTCTCTTTCACTAGATACAGGCGTGAGTGTTTCCCATGTATCCCCAGTCATTACACACAGCTGGTGCTCAATAAATAGTATTTAACTAAAAGAAGTGTGCAATTACTGGTATAAGGTAACTTGCCCAGAATCACACATTTGATTTTAGAATTAGGAACTAAATCCTTTCTAATGTATTTTGCTGTGATGAAAATGTATAAAATATCACTAATGTGAGAAGTTACAATTGTAAGTTGTCATTACCTGTAATGGTATTTTCCTTGGTAATAGTTCTGTAGGCTGCCACTTATTTTTAACTAGTAGGAAGCTTTTAAAACTATAAGCATATTTTTGAGTTGATTTAATGGATTTGATGATAAAGCAGTTTAATAATTCAAAATTTTTTGATTATTTAAATTCCCTGCTTACATTCATCTTGAAAATTATGATTGGTGTATATTATTATAAAATTAAAGCATTTAAAATGAATTTTTATAAGAATGAAGATTTTTAGATAGACCTTATTGAAAATAGTCCAACTTTTTTTTTTTTAAAAGAATGCTTACTGTGAATTCGGTAAAGTGATTAAACCATATGATCCACGGTCTCTAATTACTTAAAAGCCAAGAAATTATGTTTTGGTCATACTTTAGACAATCAGATTGTGTCAGTCTTGAGTATAAAAGAGAAATTGAACATGATTCTCTGACCTCAGTAAGTTTACAGTTTTGCGTGTGCTATGCAAGTAGAAAGAATGAGATACTATTAAAGAGTTGAGTAAGATCTCATTGTGAAGCTGATATTTGAACTGTGTCTTACAGGGATAGGAGGCGCATTTATTAAGGGAAGAAGGAGAGGGGAAGGGTATTTCAGTCAAAGGAACAGCATATACACAGATACAGGGTTTCAAAACACTTTGTAATTGTTCCTAAAAAGAATTAGAAGCAAATAATTCAGTCTGTCTGAAGCATAGTATGTACGGATTGCGGCAGAGCCAGGAAATGAGTCTGGTAGGGCAACTTAATGGTAGACTCATAAAGAGCCCCACCTGGAACTCCTAGGTGCTTGAACTTACCCTGTGTTAATAAGAAGCAAGATGATGGAAGAGAGACCTGAAAAATGCAAACAGTGAGGTGGCAGTTAACAATAAAAGACATAACAGGGCTGCCTTGGTGTGGGGAGGAGAATACAGGGTATACACTGTTTACTCCCCCAACTCCTTCGACCCTCCCCACCCTAACTTTTACCCCCTTCCACTAAGAAGACAGGAAGTTAAGGGCAGGATATAATTTCTGGTAAATTCTTCTTTAAATGTATGTTTATAATGTATCTGTGTTTCAGTGACTTTTAATGGAAACTTACTGTGTAATAAGTCTACTGTTAATTACCAAAGGACAGGATATGTTTTACAAAGTAAAAATGATTGTGATTCAAACCAGTGTCATTTTTCACTGCCTGACAAAGCTTCTAATGTAAATTATTTCATCTTCAAACAATAACCTGCTTTTTGCTATGTGATCATAGTAACTTTAATCAACTTAAAAGTGAAAAGATATGAATTAATTTAAAAAGATTACATGTCTTCTTAGTGCATTAGGGTTTTAATTACATGTTATAGATTAGAGTCTGAAAGTTTTTGTTTATCAAATTTAAGGACTAAAGTAGAAATTTAAATAGGATAGTTTGTAAAAGCATAACTCTATGTACCGTGAACCAACACGTAACCAGGAACAAGCAGCCGGGATAAAATACTTTTGCTTTGAAACCTTCTCTCTTCTTTTATTGCTTAGGGAGATCATAGAGGCCAAACCAGCAGTATGAAACACAGTATTCATTCTTCTCAGTCCCAATACTGTAATGCTCTCAGCCAGAATATATTAGAAACATCTCCCTAATCTTAGAGTTGCAAGGGTATGTGGCCACGACACTGGTATCTATTTTTGACAAAGCTCTGGCGCTGTTATCTTCAGCAAGAATGTCAAACTGGGAGGATTATTGCACGAGCTGTTCTCATTTCCTCTGGCCCCTCACCTTTTTGGAAAGGACAGTGGAAAATGAAGCCTTTTCTCATTTTTTGACCCTTAGGATTCTCATCCTTATCATATATCATTTTGGGGGCATCACAAGATTGGTGTTGTGATGGGCTTTTCATTATATACATTTTTAAACCTTAAATGAGGTTTCATTGTGGCCAAAAACAGGCTAATGTTTCAAAAACATGTATCCTGTATCATTGATAGTAAAACAATACATTTGATCAGTGTTAAATTTAATAAATATTTAAATAAAATTTATAATCATATTTTATTATAATATTGGTAACTTCATTATTTCAAAGGAATGGATTATGGTAAATTTTTTGAATCTAATAACGTTGGTTTAAATGAATTAAAATATATTTGTTTTTCCATGCAGATTTGAGTTCTGTGAACCTGCGTTTGTGGTCGGCAATTGCCTCCAGATAGCATCAGACAGTCATCAATATGATCGAATTTATTGTGGAGCTGGAGTCCAGAAAGATCATGAAAACTATATGAAAATATTGCTAAAAGTTGGAGGCATACTAGTCATGCCTATAGAGGATCAGGTAACTTCCATTGTCCTTTTGCTTAGTGGAATAGGTAACAAACACGTTTGTTTAAGAATGGGAAATGTTACTTAGTGAAAGCACATTGTAATTTTTAAAGAAGAAATATTCTTCTCAGAGCTATATATCTGTATAGAAAAAACTTGAAACAGACTCTTTAATTATTTAAGCAAAGTAAATATAGACAAGATCCCTGTGCTGTGATAAGAGAAGACTTGAGCTCTGCTATTCCATGTGTGTGGAGGAGCAAGCTGCTTCCTCCTTTAGTTCCCTTACCCAGAGGTGTTCAGTTGAATGTGGCGATTTCTACCAGCTGCTCAGTTTCCAGCATTCTTCAGTTCTTTGAACGTGCAGAAAAGAAATCCTGTTTGCGGTTTGGTTTAAACCGCTTACCTTCGTTAATAAAACAAGTGAATTTTAAAATCTTCATTTGATAGTGTACTATAAATACTTGAAAATATTCTTCACCTATTTATGAGCATTATTAAATTTATTTTTTCTTACCTTGGTTTGGAATTATTAGGTATAATAACTGTATGAAATACTAATTTATTCTGAAAATTAGTGGACCTTTCAAAAGCAAATTACTTTAAAGGTTTATAAAAATACATTTCAAAGGAATATAATCTTTAATATTGACATTAACCTAAATCTGAGATGTTTAAAACACCTTACAGTTTGTATAATAGAGGTAGATTATGTAAGATGACCGGAGCCTAGCCTGATAGTTGTGGAGTTTATATATCTTGGGGGTCCTTTAACATCACAATGTGTCATTTGCAACTCAGTGGATCTCACCATTACTATGTATTGTGCTCTATAGCAAATTGTTTATCAGTTATTATAAAGGCAGAATATAAAACTATTCATTAAGGGCTTGGCATGGTGGCTCATGCCTGTAATCCCAGCACTTTGGGAGGCCGAGGCAGGAGGGTCACTGGAGGCCAGGCATTCACGACCAGTCTGGGCAACATAGCAAGACACTATCTCTACAAAAAAATTATAAAAAAATGAGCTATGCATGGTGGTGCACGTGTATGTATAGTCCTAGCTACTCTGGGCCTGAGGCGGAAGGATTGATTGAGCCCAGGAATTTGAGGTCACAGGGGACTATGATCACACCACTGCACTCTAGCCTGGGCTCTAAAAAAAAAAAATGTATACATATATATATATGTATATATATGTTCATTAAAAAACATTTCTGGAAAAATGTTACTTGAATCCTTCCAAGGTTTAAACTCCCAGCTAAACAGTCTTTTTCTGTTTAACAGTATGTTTAAAATATGACTTCCTCATCAGTATTTTATTAAACATTTATTTTATACTATTATACAAATATCAAATTAATAATGGGCTGCTTTTTATAATAGAAGTTGAAGATACTAATTCAACTTAAATAAGCCATATACTGAGCTAGTATTTGTCTTCTATCACTAGTGATTGGTGTTTGCTAAGTTGGTAAAACTCCTAGTCCTTTGTAACAATATTTATTTGTGAAATATCAAGTTGGGGTTAGAATTAGAATCTGTATTTCTTTACCGTTATAGAAGAACATGATGTCAACTCAGTGGTACAGTAATCAAAATAGAGTTTTGTTATTATAATATAATGCTTTAACCAAATTACTGAACCTATCTCAGACATACATTTTGGAAGGCAGTGGCATGTATGGATTTTAGTGGTACCCCTAGCAGCTATCAGACCTCAAATCTAATATACAGAATGTCTTGGCCATATTTGGGTGTCCCATTTGCATTGAAATATTTATCTTAATAGCAAATATTGTAATTCCTTCTGTATTACTTGATAGTAAATATTTAAATGGAAGTAATTTGGTTGAATGCTAAAGTGATTATATAGCTCATTGGCAATTCCCTTAAAACAAAAATTTTGACTGTAAGGTGATCACATTGCCAAGATTAAGCTGTCCTTTCTTTTTTTTTTCCCTCTAAATAGTTAACACAGATTATGCGAACTGGACAAAACACTTGGGAAAGTAAAAATATCCTTGCTGTTTCATTTGCTCCACTTGTACAACCAAGTAAGAATGATAATGGCAAACCAGATTCTGTGGGACTCCGTAAGTAGCTCTTCGTACGTTTTGATTGAATTGTGATTTACGGTGTTCAACTCATATGCTTGGGATTTAAGACTGTGTAATTATGAAGAAGTAAATACTTACGCAGTAAGATATTAATGGACTTACTCAACTTTAAAAAAAAATAAAGCTGTTACCTTATACCAGACACCGTTAGCTGCCTTCATGGAAACATGAAAAAAAAGAGCAGGTCAAACCAAAAACGAATGTATTAATTATAGTTTATGATGTGACAAAATGTAACTGGTTGTGGGGAAGAGCATCTACATTAGGTATGGTGGTAAGGAAGATCTTTCTGCCGAGGCAACATGTGAATTGTGTCCGGAGTGATATAAGAGAACCTGCCATGTCAAGATTTAGTGGCAGCATTTCCATACAGAGAGACAGTGAATACAAAAGGCTTTACACTAAAAAGAGCTTGGTCATTCCCAGACCAGGAATAAGGTCCAGGGTGGTGGAAGCTCATGGGCTGGGCTGTGGAGGATGGATTATCATAGGACCAAAGGGGAAAACAGGTCAGTTATGAGGCTTTTCTCATGTCCAAGGAGAGAGTTGATGATGTTGTGGATAGAGTTGTTTGAAGGCAGAAAAATAGCAGACTATATGGAGAGTGTGGGTGAAGGAAAAGAGGAATCTATTTTCCCTTGAGGCTAGCTGAGTGCTGGTACCTTCACTGTTGTTCGGAAGACTAGGGGTGGCATAATTTGGAAATAGGTGTAGAAAGATCAGGCAGTTTTCTGTTAGCATACAAATGTCAAGTAGTCAAGTTGGGTGCAAACGTGCTGCATGAGGGAGGTATAAATTGAGAATCCTCAGCATAAAGATGGCATTTTAAGTTATGATTGGGTGAGAATGGATGAGACCATTTAAGGCAGAGTGGAGATACAGAAGCAGTATTGGAGTTGGACCTGAGGTCCACAAAATAAATTTAGAGATAAAACAGAGGAAGACAGATTAGTGAACGAGGGGCCAGAGAGGTGGGGGGAGGGAAACCAGGACACACCAAGTGTTGAAAACCAAGAAAGAAAAGCTTCAAGGAGGGAGTGAGGAGGGGCCAATGAGACCTTGAGAAAGAAGAGGAGAGAGTAGTATTAATTGGTTTTGCATATATCATAGTTTTGTTAACCATTACGTAAAATTCTTTACCAAAAATGAATCTCTTGATTTAGTTTTCTTTTCAAGTGAGTTTATTTCATAGGAATCTGGCTTCATAGGAGATTTAGTTTTATTTTCAGTATTTGTTCTACCCTCCTTTGAGCTGTGTGACTTTGGGACCTTTTGGGGTGGTTTTGAAAATTATATGAAGTAGTATTTGTAAAGTGCTTGGCATAGTGCCTGGCATATTATAACTGCTTGATAAAAAGTGGGGTTGAGGTTTTGAGAAGGTCAGTAAATTACACTTGTTTTTCTCTGCTTAAGTTCTTACTGAACGAAGAGATGGACTTGGGGGTCAGATAGCTAGAGATTGAAATGTCAGCTTTGTTACCAAGCAGAGTAGATGGGAGAATATGGCTTAGCTCTACATCCTTAAATTAGACAGACTTACCCATTGAGTTATAGGCAACACTGGCTAATCTCCCACTATGGGAGTCTACCCTATAAATATGTGGGTGAGCAGAGAGAGTCCAGTCAGTGTTTGTGAATCCTGGAGGAAAGTAGGCAAATCCCAGAGGAAAGGAGAAGGGAACAGTGGAGCCACACATGGCCAGCTGCTTCTTACACACTCAAACTGTATGAGCCATTCCCCCAGCTTTGGGGAAGAATGAGTGAGGTGATCCAGAGAGGCCTTTGTGGCTTTGTGGTGAGTGTCGCTCTCTGGGAGTGTCAGTGGTATGAAGGTTTCTCCACCTGAGTACTTCATGAGCAATCTTCTCTAACAGGAGCCACCATCAAAGGAGACCTGTTGACCACTCTTACGGACTCGTGAAATTCATAAGTTCTGACTCCATGCTCTTATTTTGATTTCATTTAGAAAGAAATTAAGTACTCAGTTCTAAAAAATTTTCAACCTCTCATAATTCAGAAAATGTTATCAACCATTTTTTCCAAATATACTTGGAAATATATACTTTGGCTACTTAAAGGATTTGAGTCAATGTGTATGAGAAAAATCCATATAAAATATGAAAATTAAAAATAAAGTAAAAATGATAAAAAACAAAGTATTATCAAAAGGGAGACTTATTCTATTAGAAATGTGAAGTTAACTGTGTTGAAATGTTAAATTTAAACTTCCTTCCAGTCCAGTCAAAAAGGGGTATGTGCTGGGTATGCTGTGGGACACAGAAAGGTAAAGGGGATTTCTTTCTAGCACCAGAATCGAGTAATTGTCACTTGTATTCATATGCACCATATAATTATGTCCATGAAGTCTACTTTTAGTAGACTACAGATACTCCTCGACTTATGGTAGGGGTATGTCTTGATAAACCCAACATCATAAGTCGAAAATATTGCAAGTTAAAAATGCATTTAATGTAGGCAACACAGCAGGTGGTCGTCGACTTACTATGGTTCCATTTAGGTTGGTTTGACTTTAAGATGGTGTGAAAGTGATACTCATTCAGTAGAAACTGTAACCCCATCATGAGACATAAGGAGTTCCTGGACTTAAGGTGGGGTTACCTCCCAATAAACCCATCGTAAAGTCGAAAAATCCTAACTGGAACCATTGTTAGTCCAGGACCATCTGTAAAATATAAATATATTTTATACTGTATTTTTACTGTATAGTAGACTATACTATAGTTATTGGGTCCCTACTTAAACTCCTTGCTGAAAGCAGCAATAATAACAAAGTAAAACTATTTTCTTCCTCCTGTTTTTTAAACATTAGAATTACAGTTTATTTATGGCAACTTTGTTTATCCTAACTGAATGGAAAGTAATAAAAAAGAAGTAGTAGAAAAAGTTTTCTGACACAGCTTGGCCTTTAGCAGTTTAATCATAAGCATCCTGCACATCTTATGTAAGTGTACTTACAGAATTCCCTTACTTACAGTTAAACAGCTGCTGCACAGCTGTTTAACTGTTTTACCTTGTAACTGACACTGTTAAAACAGTTTTTACCTTGTAACTGACACTGTTAAAATCTTCAGAATTCTATCAGTAGTCATTTGCTTTTTTTATTTAACAGTTTTCCTAGTTTAGTTTCCTTTAGAAGAGTCTTGGTTGTAAATATGGTTTTATAATAAGATAATTCATGAATTTTATATGTATATAATATAATAAATATACATATATATATAAAAAATAAATGAACACTTTCCATTCTCCCTCATTTTAAGGATGTCAACACAAATAGATCTAAGTAGCTGATAAGACTGTCATTGGTTGGATTGAATGACATAACTGAATGTAAAGTAGGAAAAAATACCATGGAATAGGATAAAATGTGGGAGGGGAGCCTAAATTTTAAAAAATCCATCATACTTATGAAATATTTGCAGATGAAATGATATGTCTAAATTTTTCATCAAAATAATCTGGGGTGGAGATGGAAAGAGGATGAGGGTGTTGATGAAGTGGGATTAGCCATGAGTGGCAGTTGTTGAAGGTAGGTATCAGGTATATGGGGGTTTATTGTATTATTGACTCTTTTTTGTGTATACGGTAGTCCCCCCTTATCCTTGGGGCATATGTTCCAAGACCCCCAGTGGATGCCTGAACTTCCAGATAGTACTGAACCCTATATATACTATGTTTTTTTCTATCTGATAACCAAGACAACTACTAAGTGAGTAACAGGTGGGTGGCATGTACAGTGTGAATGTGGTCGACAAAGAGATGACTCACATCCAGGGCCAGACAGCGTGAGATTTTATCACACTTAAAACTTATGAATTGTTTATTTCTGGAATTTAACTATTTAATATTTTCAGACTCTGGTTGACCATAAGAAACTGAAACTACAAATAAGGGGAGGACTGCTATACCTGAAAGTTTCTACAATAAAAAGAAAAAAAGTCACCAGTAACCAATAGTAACTTATAAAAATGACTCAGGAATTATGTGAATAAAAAATAAAAGCTTCATATGGTAATATTCACAGAATGAAAAAAGTTTTAAAAATTGATATTTGCCAAAATTTAATAGGATGTATGGAGAATAAGAACAAGTTTTCTTTTCTGTTAAAATAAGTCAGAATAGCTTTCTGTTCAGAGGACATTATTCTATTAATTATAGGGAGTTAAAATATGAAAGAATGCTAGTACAGAAAACCTCTAAAAATAATACACATGCAAATCCTTTGCCAAATGTATCTTGTAGCAAAAAATTGCTCATATTAAACAGCTTACTAAAATAGAGTTATAATTTTTCTTCTGATTCATCACTAATTTTATTTAACTTAAAAGTCGTATTTCTTTCTGTGTTTTTTTTAGAAGGGGATAGAAGACATTCTAAAAATAAGGATACATTGTTTAAAGTGTGGGGACAGAAGAGACTTCAGAAATTGTGGAACTATATCTCATTGAACTATGTGAAGTTGGTGCTTTTGTAGGTCAAAAAAGGCCCAAAATCATCAGTTTTGTATGGTTCAACCTAAATAAAATGTTCTTTTCAATGTTTGTTAACAAATAAAAATGAAAATCCTGACCCCTAGGTTCCTATAAAATCTGTATAGAGCCTAACTTTTGGGAAACAAATGAAGCTTAAATGTGTGTGTTAGATAACCTTAACTGCAAAATTTTGGAATGAAAGCTTAAATTTAAAATAAATTTTTATAACAGTCAAGATTAGTATTGTCTCGTCCATTAAATCCCTGTCTCATAACTGAAAGCATTAGAACCAAGGGAATATTAAGGAATAATATGGAAGATGTTTGAATAGGTCGGCCTGAGAATTATCTAAACGTTTATGTGTCATTCAAAAGAACTTTTAAATGAAGCTCATGTGGATGCTATTTTAGGACTCTGAGTGTTAGAAGCTACTGAAGTCAAGTCTGAATCTTTTTCTCTGCTGGGTGCAGTTGGTTCCTGATGAAGTTCAAATATTCTTCAGATGGTTTAGGATTGAAGGGTTCATCCCTGGAATAGCACAGTGTTGGCAGAGGAAGAACATAATTAACATAATTAAGGTGTTGGTAGAGAATACCAGTAACGTGAGACAGGGTCAAGAGCAAAGACCAGCTGAAAAGACTAATATAATTTACATTTCCTAGCTCCTTTATAATTTCCAAAACTTTTAAAATAGATTTATTCTCCACCCTCTCCCTTTGCAGAGCCCTCTCAGGCTTAGGCCTTGCCTCTTCTCTGTCTACATTGCCTCTCAGACACTCTCTTCCAGCTCTGTCTTTGCATGTCATGATAGGCTGATGACATGAGATTACTATCTCTAGCCCCAACCTTGGCGCTGAGCTCTAGAGTCATGATCTAACTGCTTATGGTTGGAAAAGCAGCATAGACTCTGCAGTCAAACACCTGCATTCAGGTGCCACCTCAGTCACTTACAACCTTAAGTGAGTTGTATAACTTCGTAGTATTAAGTGAGTTATTATATATAAAACATTGAAAATAGTGACAAGTATGATATTATAGTTGTTGTTATTCCTGAAATCTCCATTTTGGGGAGGTACTACACACCTCAGATTTAACACAAGCAAAACATATATTTTATTTTCTTCTCCTCAACCTATTCTCCTCTCTGCCTTTGTTATATCAGTAACTGACTCAGCATCTGCCCAGTTGCTCAGGCCAAAAACTCAGATGTTTTCCTTGATTCTTCCCTCCCCCCGTCCCCCACAGCCAATGCATTTCCACCCTGTCTTCAAAATATATCTGAAATTTGTCCATTTCTCTCCATCTATACTGCCACCCCCCATCAGAGTGTGGTCATATTTCATGTGGATTACCGAACTGTTTGAGCAGACCTCCTGCTCCAAGCTTCATCTGTGCCAGCCTGCCTTCAGCTCCTTGAACATTCTATAAGCTCATTTACCTATTAGGGCTTTGCTATTCCCTCTGCCCCAAGATATTTACGTGGATGTTACCTCATATCATTTAGATGCTAGCTTGGACATGACCACCTCAGGGGGATCTTTGTGACTACCCAATGGAAAGCAACCATATCCCCAAGTAACTTTCTATCATATCATTGGTGGTTTTTTTTTTAATATCCCATTTATTTTTCGTAATTGTTTTTTGTTTACCTACCCTGACCCCAAACGTGTAAGCTCCATGAGTGCAGGGAGTAAAGACCTCGTAGTCTGAATCACCTGTTGTATCTAAGTGGGTTCTTTAACAGTGCCTGACATTTAGTTTAACAAATATTTGTCGAATGAATGTTAAATAACTTAATGAACAATTTTGGAAGGTAGGCAGAGCAGGTGGTATTTTACACATTTTAACCTACAAGAGGTGAGATCTCACATCTGTTGTTGCTTATGCATGTTGACAAAACTAGTTGGTGGCAGAAGCAGGATTGGAACTCAACTACTTCTGTGTTTCAGTTTCCACTGTATGTAGTTGGGGACAGGTCAAGACCAGGAGAGAAAATGGTTTCTAGCTGAATATGCCCCTTGTGGCTCTTTGGAATTCTTTCCTTTTCAGGTTTCAGGTAGGGGGGTGGAAAAAGACAGTTTGAAGTTTTGTGGTGGATATGTGCTAAGAGATCTTTGAAGAGGGCTTCATAGTATCCTACTCTAAAGTTTATGAAAAACCGTATCTACTTCTGCAGAGTATATCTGATACGTGATTGGGCATAGCCCAGGCCACTATGGTTGGTGGGAAGAACACAGGAAGCATGCTGTGAGCCTTGGGTGCAGTGCCGCACTGTGCATGGCTCATACCTACAGGGCCCTTTGGAGAGTGCGAAGAACAAACAGCCACAATCCCTCCCCTCCCAGAGCTCACAGTCTAAAGGCAAAGGTGGACCATATACAGATAGCTAAAGAAGGCAGAATTTCAAATGTTAAAAAAGTTTCGAAGGGGTATATCTAGAAAAGAGTACCAAGAGCAAAGAGATAAGAAAAATAAATGATGAAGATTTTTAATGCTGTTTAACTGAGGAGGGTTATGTTTTACTTTGTTTATTTTCAGATATTTCAGAAGGATCCTTGGTAATAGTTTTATTTCCACAGGTATGGAAACTAGGAGAAATTAATTTTTGAAGGGGCATAAAAAATTTATTTCTCTATGTATAAAGTATTGGAACAGGCTACAAAGAAGAGTATGTGGTTCTAGGGTTTATGCCATATATCTGTGGGAGATATGAGTGAAGCAGACAGGAGATATGTTCTGACTCTATGATGTGTTTGATATAAGTAAACATCAGTAACTTAAAAAAATCTATGATGTTTCTTTGGGCTATTAAAGTGTTTGTTCATGTCATGATTTCAGATGGATCTTTGCCATGAACCAGTTCTACTTACTGACTTACAGAAAGAATGAAGGGGTGTGTGTAAAAGTAATAGGTTTAGAGTTAAGATGGAGGCAGTTCGAATGTTGCTTTTGGGTTTTTTAAATAGATAGCATTTTTTTAATATGATTTAAACATCAGAAAATACAAAACGGTATTCAGGGTAAAGTCTCTCTCCTGTTCTTGTCCCCTAATTACTTAGTTCTCATATAGTTCTCACATACCCTGTTTCTAAATTCTTATCTTTCCAGAGAATTCTTATGCATATAAATGGCAACACACAGACACACACACACCCCTATACATTTTAACCTCTGTGCTGCCTACTCTAGTCAGTACTTAGAATGGTGCTTGGCATGTAATAAGTATCCCAAAACCTTTGTTGGATGAAAGTTAGAGTTTTTATACTTTCTATGTTTTCTAAAATTTGCTAAGAAACATGTTTTGTTCTGTGAAGAAATGAACAATTTATAATTTTTTTTGTTTATGTTTTCTTTTTTGTGTTTTTTTTTTTTTTTTCGTTTTGTTTTTAGCCCCCTGTGCTGTCAGGAATCTACAGGACTTGGCTCGTATTTACATTCGACGCACACTTAGAAATTTCATAAATGATGAGATGCAGGCCAAGGGGATTCCTCAAAGGGCTGCACCCAAAAGGAAAAGAAAGAGAGTTAAACAGAGAATTAACACTTACGTATTCGTGGGTAATCAGCTTATTCCTCAGCCTCTAGACAGTGAGGAGGATGAAAAAATGGAAGAAGATAGCAAAGAAGAGGAAGAGAAAGATCCCAGTGAAGTCATGAAGCCAGAGGAGCCACCTCAAAATTTACTGAGAGAAAAAATCATGAAGCTGCCCCTCCCTGAATCTTTAAAAGCTTACTTGACATATTTTAGAGACAAATAACTTAGATCAAGACGAAAGAATGCCTCCTGATAATTCCTCTAGTCTTGAAAATGTAGTGTTTGTTAGGAGTTAAGAGAGAGAATCCTTTCTTTCATCAGAGCGAATTATAGTGGAAAAAAGTATAACTTGTTTTTGTCAATAACAAAAATGATGTATTCGGTGATTAAAAAAGAATCCCTTTTATAAAATATATTTTTCTTTAAATCTTGGAAAAATGCCATTTCAACTCAGTGATTTGAAAGTGGAATGCAGCAATAGCCAAGACTTTGTGTACTATAAATCCTTTTCTGATTCCTTACAGATTTGTAGTGGTGAGGGTTAGATTTAATTTTATATAAGGTTAAATAATTGTTAAGCTTATATAATCTGATCTGAATTGCAGTTGTTTGTATTTCCTCTATGAAACTTTGTTATCTAATAAGGAAATCAAATGCTTTGTAGGTCTATTTACCTTTTGTTGCAATCACTATTGCTGAGTTGCTGTAGATATATTCCGGGCAATATATGAGTGCAATAATAATACAAAATATTGAATAATTTAGCTTTAAAAAACCCCCACAAATTTCATGAGATTTTACAGCCCTGCTACTTTTGCTTTTGAATCTGTTGCCAAAAGACATGGGTAAAAAAAATTTGCTTCTCTCATAGAGATTTTAAGAGCACAGCAAGTGACTATTAAAGTAGAAAGTATATACTTAATACAACTCTTAATTTGTATGGACCCTTTACATTTTCAGTATTTAAAAATGAGGTTATCTTAACTCTCTAGAATTTTAAAAAACAGTGTATTTAGGATTTTTTTTTTCTGTAGTTCACTGTATAAAGTATTTGGCTTTAAAAAAAAAAATCCATTATTGTGTGTGACTCTTGGTAGGACAGAGAATGGGTGAATGAGCATGAGTGATGGCCACTTTCTTGGATGGCTCTAAGTAGCAGGGCCAGGGCAGACCTGGTCAGCAGATGCACTTTAGCAGATGGAACTTCTAGTTTATCTGAATATTTATCTTTGACAAGGTAGGGCTGAGCTTGCCTATGTTTGCTTTGGATCTTTCTAGTATAAGAAATATTCACAGAAATTATTTGTAGATGCCTTTGTTTTGAAAGTATGGTTCATAATCATAGTATAATCTTTGGGACCTATGCCATGTTCATTTAACTTCTTCCCATATATTTGTTTAATGTTTCTTTTGGTAAAATTATAATGGTTTTCATTTTTTGCTTAATATCACATACTTAATCTATCATTTGAATTTTTTGTAGGTTATCAGTGATAGAAAAGGTAATAAATGGCATTATTAGTTTTTTTATTTTCCTAGTAAGGCCTGAGAACAGTCATTCCTTGTTAAGAAAGTATACAATGTAATGTATTAACTACTTAGTATTACATGGGTTATATATTTCTTAAAGGAAAAATTTGAGAGTATCTTTTATCACCACCAGCATCGCTATTACAGTAGTTGCTCAGATTTGCTTTAGGAGACCCAATCAACATACAGTGAAAGGATTATTATCTCTCTGCTACATCAGATATATTATTTCAGAAATCTCGGCTGCAATAAATTCTACACATCTAAAAGTAAGTGTTTGTGAAATATTCTAAGCATGAAATTGTTTGAAGTAATTGAGGATATTTTAGTAATATGAAAGATGATTTCATGGAAGGTATTTGTTTCCCACTGGTGGCTGGGAAGGTAGAATGGTATGTCAACACTTCTTCTTAGGTGATTACTAAGCTATTATTAAGAAATGCCCCATCTCATTTCTGTCTAGGAAAGAAAAAAATCAGTTTCATACTATTGTCATCTGTTAGAAATGTTCATTTTATTTTGAATTAAATGTTTGTTTTAGAAGTTTAGTCTTGAATTCCTGGTGACCACCTATTTTTAATCTACAAAACTGGGGGAGAGTTATCATCTTATCTGCCCCTCCCCCCCTGCTTTTTTTTGTTGGAGCTGGTGTCCAGATGTGTAAAGATGCGTATTCTTAAATGGTGATTTTACTATTTAGGAGAGAGTTTTGTTAAGGATATATTTGAAGATTGACTTCTTCATATTGTCTTTCATTCTTTGAACTTGACAAAGTGTACAGTAGATTTTCATGATGCATTTTTTTTGTCATCGAAATGTATCTTTTGTGTTTTTAAATGCATTCATTTTACAGTTGTGACTTTATCATTGACTTTAAATAAGAGGTAGAAATAAAAAACGAAAATTCAAGTGAAAGCCTTTTTATCAATGCAGATATATTAGAATAAGAATATTTTTGGTTTGTGTTTATTTTTTAATGAATTCATGTTTACTTGAGTATGGGAAATTATGCTTCATAGGTGGAGAAGTAGCAAATAAAGATGAAGTAAAAGTAAATGAAAATGATGGGGAAATATAGTCATGGAATTTTACAGCCAGATGAAACAATAGATATCATCTAATTTAAGCCTTTATTTTGCAGATGAGAAAACAGCGCTAGAGAGGAGGCATGTTTTGCCTAAGACATACACCTAGTTAGAAACAAGGCCTGACATAGCATTCAGCATCAGATAAATCCCAAGAATCTGCCAGTGATACCATAGACCCAAGAAAATCTATACTGCGTGTTGGTCAATATATTTGGTTCTAGTATTAATAAATAAAATGTTATTAAAATAGTATGCAGAGTGGTTAAAACAAAGTACAAAACGTGTTAAGTGTTGATTTCTAGCTGTTGAGATGGTAAAAGTGAAGCAAAGCCTGTTAAATCATTGGAAGACTTGGAAAATTATTTTAAATAAACAATTACATATAATTAAGCATCATTCTCCAGTGGCCTGCTTTCCTTTTTAATTCAGATAATCTCAATACACCTGTGGATATATGCTGATTTATGGTATTCAGTTGTCTATATTTGGACATATCACTTCCTTTTTACTATTGCCACCTCTGAAGAGTATAGCGTTTTTAAAATTTATTTTTGTAAAATATTCTGTAGATAAGGATATCCATGAAGTAAATGTGAAGCCCAAGGAATAATAATTAAGTGTACATGTAGGTACGTGTGTGTACCTACCATTAGGTTCAACTAATGGCATTACCTTTTCCTGTGTGCCCCCTTCCCAATCTCACCTTAATCCCTCCCTTCTTTTGTGTTTATCATGATCTTGCTTTTTGCTGTCATTTTAACCACATAGGCTTGTATCTCTAAACAGTATATTATTTGGCGTCATATCTGCTGGAATCATACCATGTGCATTCTTCCACAGCTTGCTTGTTCACGTTACCTGAGATTGATCTATGTTGTATATTGTTATGTTACGTTCACAATTCACAGTTTAGTTATTCATTCTACTGTTAGTGGATATTTTTTGTTCCTTCAGATGGTTGAGTTGTGAACTTTCTTTTACATGTCTCGTGAATGTACGTGTCTGAGAGTCTTCTTAGGGTATATTTCTATGACTAGAATTACTGGGTCACAGAAAATGTTTATGTTCACCTTACCTAGATGGTGCAAATTTGTTTCTCAAAATAGTGTTAACAATATGTGTTTATTCTAGCAATGTTTAAATGTTCCAGTTATTCCACATCCTCACCTACACTTGACAGAGATTTTTGGGTTTGGTAGCATTAGATATTTTATATAGACTTCGCTACTTATTAAGAAAGTTACTTGTTAAGGTGGTTTTTTTAATCTTCACCTGTTTCTTGATTTTAGGTTTTTTCCCTATAAAGTGCCATTCAAGTATTTTGTAAACTTTTTTTATTGGGTAATTTTTTTTTTCAAAATTGATTTGTAGGTTTGTTTTTTTTTTTTTTTTGGAGTCTGGATATTAATTCATTGTCAGTTATAGGTGTTGCAAATATCTTTTCTCAGTTTGTGGTTTCTGTTCTCACGCTGTTTACGTGGTGTCTTTTGATGAATTGGCATTTTTTATTTTAATTGTCAAATTCATCTTCCTATGCTCTCAATCCCAAGGTCATGAAAATATTATATTTTCTTACAGAAGTTCCATGATTTTTGCCTTTCACATTTAAATCTACATTTTTTTACTTTATTGATTGTTTGAAGACCATCTTTTGAAAAGTCCCTTTTTTCTTCTCTCATCTGCGGTGTTAACTTTGCATTAATTTTCAAATATTTGTGCTTTGTGTCTAGGCTTTCTTTTCTATGTTATCAGTCAATTTATATAACCCTTTGCTAACACTACACGGTTTTATTTACATAATTTATAGTAATTCTTAATCTAGTAAAATAAAACCCTTCAATTTATATTCCAAGAGTTTTTTTGGCTATTCTTGGACCTGTAGACTTCCATATAAATTTTAGAACCAGCTTCTCAGATTACACACGCACACATGCAGTCCTTTTGGGAGTTCCTTGGAAATCACATTGAATTTATAAATTGGTTTATGCAAGAATTCATGTGTTTATGATATGGAGTCCTCCAATCCATGAATATGGTATTTCTCTCCTTTTATTTAGGTCTTACTAAATACAATTTGGCTCTAAGGTCTAGCATCTTTTGTTAGATTTATTTGTAGATATTTTATGTTTTTCAGTGCTGTTCTATTCTGTTTATTAAAATGGTACTTTTTTATTGAGTTTTGTACATTAATCAAATCCAACACTGTCTTATTCTTCTGGGTTTTCTACATAGAAAATCATATCTATAAATAAATTCAAGACAGTTTTATTTTTTCCTTCAGTTTTATTTTTTCCTTTGCCAGATATGCTAGTTGGAGCCTCCAGTATAGTTCTACATAGAAATGATGAACAAGAGCAGCCTTATTTCTTATTTTATTGCTTTTATATGGTCATTTCTTATAAATGGCATGCTGGGTTTAAAAAAATATATGTTCTGCAGATGTTCAGTGTAGTATTAATGTCAATTGAATAAGTTTTAAAATTATGTTGTCCAAGTCTAATATGGCCTAAGTACATTTTGTGTGTGTGCCCACATCATGTATCCATTGCTGAGAGATATTTGGCAAAATTTTTCACTTTGATGATGGAATGTCAATTCTTTCTCGAAGTTCTTTCAATTTTTGTTTTGGATTCTGTCCGTTTGGTGATTTGAATCTTTAACAACATGTAGGCGCCCTCTTTAGTCATATTCTTTGCTTCAAAGTTTATTTTGTCTGATACTCATGTAGCAGTTTCCTTTTGGTTAATAGTAACCTAGTGTATCTTTTTATGTTCTTCTTATTTTCAACGTTTTTCGTATCCTTATGTTTTAGGTGTGTTTCTTATAAACAACCTACAGCTGAGTTTCTTAAAAAGTTATTCTGACAATCTTTGAATTTTACTTGAAGCATTACATCCATTTATATTCACTTTAAGTGTTACTATAGAATGATATTTTGTGCTATACACCTAGTATGTTTTTCTTTTCTCCCATCTTTTTTCTTTAAGAATTGATTGTCTTTACTATTTTTTGTCCCATTATTATTTTGGAAGTTATGCACTTAATTTTTCTGCTCTCTTAGTGATTACTCTCAACATTTTAATGCACACACCTAACTTACCAAAGTCTAAAAACTTACTCCCTTGTCCTTCTCCTGATTGATACAAGGTACTTTAGAACACTGATAAACTCTGAAGTCATCACCTCAAAATTATATGCTAGTTTTAATTATATGTTTTAGTTATAAAATTTTAAGTCCCTGTTATACGATTACTATTGTTTATCTAATTAATGCTTAATTAGTTTTACTCCCATTTATACGTGTTTTTTGCTTATTATTCCTTCTTTCATCTTAGACCATCCCAGTTTCCTTTTGCCTAAGTTCATCCTTTGGAATTTCTTTTAGTGAAAGACTATAGGTAGCTAACTCTTAGTTTTGTCTGTCCAAAAAATTTTTATTTTGCCTTTGTTCTTGAAAAATATGTCCACTGGGTTTACAGTTTTAAACTGACATTATTTTCTCTAAAACCACAAGAGTTAACGATTTCTTTACATTCTGGCTTCCAAGTCAGAAGCTATTAAGTCAACTGACAGCAATTTCTTTGAAAGTCATCTGTCTTTTATTTCTATCTGCTTTAAAGATTTTTGTCTTAATATTGTTAATAGTCTTGTCTTGGCATTGTTAATTTTCTGTAGTTTTGTATAATGTGCCTGGGTATGAATTTCTTTTCATTTATCCTACCTGGTATTTGTCCTGTGGCTCTTTCATCAGTTCTAGAAATTCTTGGCCACTTTTTTTCTTACAAATATTGTCTGAACTTTTTGTTTCTCAGCACTGAATTTTAGATAATTTTTTCAGATATATCTTTTAATCACTAATTCTTCCTTCAGTTACTTTAACCCTGCTGTTAAACACTTACATTGATTTCTAATGTTTGTTATATTTTCATTTTGGGTTCTGCTCTTTCAAATCTGGTTGTTCTTATAGTCTTCTGCTCTTTATTAATATGTTCAGTTCTCTAAACATATTGAACCTAATGATATACTGAACCTATATTCCATGTCACATTCCAAAATCTGAGCTCTATAAGGTGGGCCCGCGATGTTTCTGATAGCTAATATTCATAACTGACTTCTGTATTATGTGTGTTTTGACTGAGCTTGTATCATAGAACCTTATCTGTGGGAATTATTAGAGGCCTGGGTTGTTTTTGCCAGGAGCTCTCCCAGCTCCTGACCTCTTTAACCTTCTGCTTAAGGATTTTTGGACCATGCAGGTAGAGTGGCCTGAAAATCCATGTGAAGGCTACATTGGAGATGCCTCACTTCCAGGGAGGTTTTGCTCCCTGCCTCCCCACAGCAAGTTTTGAAATAGGCAATTTTCCTTGCATTCTCTGGATTGCAGAGGTGGGTGGATAGGGGCGGGGGAGGGTTGTTTCTATTTCATTCTTAAATTATGGCTGTGGCTTTATTTCAGGAGATTTTTGAAATAAGACTCCCCTCTTAGGGCTTTTCTTCTTCCTGTACCCCTGCTACTCCTCTACCTGAATTCATCTCATTTGGTTAAGCAAATAATCTCAAGCTGAACCAGCCTTCAGTTACTATTTATTTACCTTGCTGGCTTCTCATTTTCACTTCGTGTTTTGGACTCTTGTGTTCATCTCACTAATTTTCTTAGTCATGGCACATTGATGCATTGACAAAAGTGTTTCTAGTATTTTATCTAACACAGTTGTTTTCAGCTGGAGAGTTGTCGTAAGGCACTGTCCGAAAGGGCCTGTGGTCACTAGCAAGCCATGTCACAGGTGTGGTGGTCGGTAACCAGTAGATTTTCTTCCATTCGTCATCAGCTTAGGTTTCTAAAGTGGAAAGTTTTTCATTCCTTCTAGAAGATGCTTTACGAATACAAGGTAATATTTATGATATTTTAAACTGACAACATAAGGTACAAACCTACAGGTCTTTATCATGCCCTGCAAATCAGACACTGGCTAATCATAAGGGTGGGATTGAAAGGAAGCAATTTGCTTTTTTTGGTTTATTGGTATACTTAGACAATAAAAAAGACATATGAACAATATCAAACACACTTAAAAGTTTAATTTAAAATTATTCTTGTTCAAGGAGAGTAATTTGTTTCTTCAGGTCATTTTGTATTTGAATCCCCCCAAAATGAAATGTTTAAATGTGACCATTTTGCCAAAAGAGGGCAGTATTCACCTACAGTAGTCCAAAAAAATTACTGCAGCGAGAAGGACGAATTTATTTTTTCCTCATAAGGTTGAGAAAATTTGACAAAACGAGCTCTCCACTCACTAGATTGGTCTCCCAGTCAGATCCTCTGGGATTGACCAAGTTTTCATTTGTTTTTTATTACTTTTATATTTTTAAAAGATTTGTTTGAAAATGTTAGTCTTTAAAGATAAAGCCAAAAATCTTTTTTTAAATACCTGCCTACAGAGTGACCAAAAACTGCAAAGCATATTTATTGAAGTCTGTCTGCTGTTTTTACACATGTCTCCAAAGAGGGCCACTCACCTCAGGGAGATGTGGCCAGTTCCAACTGCTGATGAAAAGAGTCTGTGACCAGCAGGGCTGCTGCAGCCAGCAAGTCCTGAGGTTTCTCGGACCTGTTCTCCTTTACATACTTACACATAGGTTTGTCCATCAGTTGTCTCCTCTACAAATAGGTGTATGAGTATAGAAAAATCCTACTCTTTAGGATTTGGTAATGTTACCAGATAGAAAAGCTGTTCTGCATGGTTTCAATAAATAATTAATCAATTTGAGCTTCAAAGGGACAGCTAGGGGCTAAGAGGCTGGAGTTTTCATAAACTCTGTAGTGGAAGCAACTTTGGAAAAGTTTTTATTTGTATTAGGCTGCCTAAAAAGTACGTTTGTTTTAGAAAGAGGCTGTTGCACTGACAAACTTCTCATCTCTGGGAGTCTAGTGCCTCCTAGAGCCCTCCACTTAACTCAGCTCTGTAATGTGATCTCCCTCCTCCTGGATTGGCCAGCGGGTGCCTTTTCCCTGGGAGCCGCTTTCAGCCACTGCTCCCAAGCTTGGCTCAGCCCAGCAGCAACCATCACCACCGCCGCTACAGTAAGCAACAAATGGCGCGATGGAGCCCGGGCTGCTGTGCTGGGCCACTTGCTTCCTCCTGGCGGGGTGGTGCCTGCCGGGACTGCCCTGCCCCAGCCGGTGCCTTTGCTTTAAGAGCACCGTCCGCTGCACGCACTTGATGTTGGACCACATTCCTCAGGTACCACAGCAGACCACAGTCCTGTAAGTTCGCACAGATTCCCCCACATCCTGTTCAGCAATGCTCCATTGCCTCCCTGCTGGGGCTGCGCATCCTTCTTCTAAGTTGGGATCCCTGATGCTCCCTGCTTGTATATAGAGAGGAGGTTTTTCACTTTTTAAACAATTTCATGGTTCTGTTCTGTTAGACTAAAAAATGTGAGCAATGATGAGTTGACATAAATATATTTGTTCTGGGTTCAGTTCTCTTTTCCAACCTCTTCCAGAACTTACCTTTGAGAATTCTCATCTTCCTTCTTCCTTCAGTAATTTTCCTGCGCAGGTTCTCAGTTTATTCTTTTGCATCCTCTACTCCCAAATCTTTGGAACTCTTAATTGGTCAGCATGTATCTGTCCCATTAGGAAAGAACTAATTTAACTTCAGAGTGTGGTTTCAGTTGATCATGTGCTGACAAATTGCTTAGTGTGCACACCTCCTAGGAGAGTGATGTCCTCAGCCCCCAGCACTTGAAGCACTATCTGTCTTCAAAACAGACCTTCAAGTGGTCCAGTAGAGCTCTTGAGTGCTTAAAAGCCTTGTAGAACAGCTACTTTGACTAATCGAAATCTAGGAGGCATTATGGAATGGTAGAATAAACCAGAATTTGGGAGTCAAACCTGAGTTCAAATCCTACCTCCTTGTCTTTAATATGGAGATAATAAACCTCATTTAATTGATGTTTAGATTAAATTAGATTATATCTATTAGATCATAATTACATAATTAAAAGGGCAAATCTTTTATTATCATAATTTGCAAACTTTATGCCACAAGAGAAGAAAAGGGAAAATGCTGAAAGATTGTGCAGATTCAGGGAGTTTACTGCTCCATGATAAATTTTTTGTGGATTGTGTCATGTTCGTGGACGACAGAACTACTTTCAATATTTCAAGTCCATTCTTGGGCAGAGGGAAATAGCCTAAAATTTCTGGAATTTTGAGATATGAATATTTAAGAAGGTCATCCCCCATAGATTTTTCACTCATAATCATGAAATGAGGATTTGGCTTGGTAACGAAAAGTCCAAGATGGTAGCAATTACATAGAAAATGACATATATGATCTATAGATTTTTCATTTTTGTAAAGCATTTTATTTCACATGCATGCAAATATCAAAATAAGTCTTACTGTAGAAACTAAAAAGACAGATTCTTGAAGTTGGTACCATTACTTATGACTGTGCAGGCGGAGTACAGCTCTAGAGGGGCCTTCAGACTCAGAACCATCCATTTGTCATTTTGTAATAACAATTTTTCTTGGTAGATAACAGCAAAGCCTTGGCAAAGGGGCAGCTTGTCTAATCAAGTGCCACGGAGCTACCTAAGGTCCAACCTCAAACCTAAATTTTGCTTCCTAGGTGTTTCAAAGAAGAGATTAGCACCCATTAGACACATACTTCTCAAGGTAGTGAGCAGAATTGGAAGGACATTGTCAATGTAGTTGTGAGGAGCCTTCCATTGTGTGTAAAAATAAAGCTTAGTGGTTGGGTTCTCAGGCCCTGAGCTAGATCCCTGCCTGCTCATGGTGCCACCCACCGTCAGGAAATGTGTGTTGCCTTGGGCAAGTTCTCAATTTACGGGGATCTCGGGGATCTCTGGCCTCAGTGATGAAGGCAGAGGCAAGTCTTGCTAATGGGGCAGGCAGCTACTTAGCCCATGGATGCCCTGTGGGAATTTGGGCCAAAAAATACAGAAGTCAAAAATGAAATTCCCTAGCTTTTAAATATTAGCAGCTAATTAAGTTTTTAAAAATGGAAAGGCAAAAGTATACAAGCCCAACCACACGTATTTGTAGGGTGCTTTTAGCCCAGGATCTTTAGTGTTTATCCTCTATTAGGGAAATGATATAAAAGCTGAAAAATATATGTAAAGCCTTTCAAAATTGGTCCTCTACTTCTTCTGGGCTAAAAATCATTGACATAGGATTGTATTTTTATGTATGCAATTTCGGGAAGGACCATGACTGACCTCATTAAGATAACAATACTGAAAAAGAAAAAGCCAATTAACCTTTGAAAGCTAAGGCAAATGGAGGCTGGCTGAAATTCTTCCTAATAACAGCCAATAGTTTTTGTTAAATCACACTTAAGTATATATGTATTGTCACCATAAAGTGGAAACAATGTAAATAACATATTTAGCACTGTAAATAGCCAAAGTGCTTAGTAAATGTTAGTTGTAGTATTGTTATATTTGATTTTTATTTTTACATGTTTTAAAAATTCTAACCTGAATAAAGAAACTATTTTCCTCAACCATAGATAAGAAGTCTTTACTGTTTTTAAAGATTGATTATGGTTGATCAGGGTTTTAAGTTTGGAAAAATGCACGACTACCCCCCAGATTTTAATTTGATCCCATTTATAAAGATATTGTATATTCAAAACTAATATCATTTACCAAACAGCCCACTACCATTGAGAAGATCTCACTTTTCACACTGTACATTTTAGTAAAGCAAATCTTTCAGAATTGGAATTTGCAAACAAAACATTTCTAGTAATGAACACAGCCTCTTTAGGCAGGCTGTTTAATAATCAGAAGCAGTAGTGTTTGGTTAGCTTTAGTTGATTCCATTTTATCCCAGGGTCATTAGGTTGTACTTTCTTAACCTTAGTTGCTGGTTAAGAAATGTGATGTTCTTAGAATTCTCAGCAGTGGGGAGATGGAGGCTTCAGATGGACTCAGTGACTGCACATAGAACGTATTCTAAAAACCATCTTGATTACATTAGAAAATTTTAAGCTTAGGGCTGCTTTAATGATTGAGGATTTCCCCAAAAAGTCTTAAATACAAAAGTATGTATAGTGTGAAATTCTAAACATTTAAAGGCATTTCTTTTATGTAAAAAGCTTTCCTTGCCCTCCAAATAATACAAAACTTGGAGGAAAAGGCGGGGGTGGGGAATGGGAAAATGACTTAAGTTCAGTCGTGGAAAAATGTATCCAGCTGATAAAAATTTCATCTTGTTCAAGAAGAAAATGGGATTCCTTCAGTTCTTTCCAATTTCTGTTCTAGCTAGATTTTTTTTTTTTTCGCTTTAACCCTTAGAGGTTACTTTGACCTTTGAAATGAATTTTTTTTGTTGTAACTGACATAACTTACTGGCTCTGAATTATCACTTAGCAAAGCGGCGTGAACTCCCTGGACCTTCCCCCACTTGGCGTTATTGAAGGGACACACACTGAAACTCAGCTGAACTATATCAACATTCAAACCTACCCCAGTAGCTGACCTGTCGGGGCCAGAAATGGAACTAAAAGTTGTATTTACTATTTAATTGCCTCCTTAGTAAGTCAGACTACACTACTACAGCAAACAGCTCCACTCTTAGGAGCTCACCACATACAGCCTCACCACCCTCCTGATTTGGGCCAGTGCGGTCCTGTGGAGAGGGGCTGGGAAAGGCTGTTCTGGAAGGAAGGCCAGGGGAGTGTTGATGGAGCCCAACCTGGAGAGTGGATGTAGAACAGTGAGGAGGGGGCAAGTGGAGGGGGTAGAGGGGTACAGGCCAACGGCTGATGGCACCACTGGCCAGGGTGTGACCCACCCTTGAGACGCGGGAGTCATCCTTCAAGAAACAAATGTATAGGTGACTTGCTTTAGGAGGTCCGTGGTGCCAGGATCCATGTCAGTGGTCTCAGGATTTCCTACAATAGCCTGTGCTTAGATGGTAGGAGCTCATTACGTTAGGGGAATAGAACAGTGTTTCCTACACTAAGCTCTGCATTTCATTCCCTATGGTAGATTCTATAAATGAGGAAAAGGGAAGTATTATTCAATAACAGCTTTGGGAGGAGAAGCAGCAAAGCTATGGGCCCTGTTCTAGTTGGAGAGCTAGTATATACGTGACAAGTTGAGTAACAGTACGAGTCTGATGTGAGAAGGACCAATTCTGTTTTGCATTTATGGAGTAAGAAGGGATAGTGAATGTCTTGGTTTGTCAACTAGATGGGCAATATATACAGTGAAATTAAGTGACAAAAGAGGAGGAAAAAATTTGAAAAATTGAGAGAATTTGTTGAGTTTTACCTGGGCATCCTGGTAAATAGGATAGGGGCTCAGAAATATGGTAAGCTCAGGAGGGAGAGAAAGGCAAGAGATGCAGTTCTGATAGTCATGGAGGTAAGAGTGTGCGTTAATTAAGTCAAAGGGAAGAAATGAGATTTCCCAGGGGGCGCCTGTAGAATAAGAAAAGGCTACATAGGCTAGAACTCTGGAAAGCCCCACAGTCAAGCAAACAAAAATGAGAACAAGAGCCAGGACTGTCACCTATGGTTGTGTAGGCTGTGCACTGCACAACTCCAAACTGTGCTGGGAGTGGTGCCCCCTGCAGCTGTGCAACACAGTGACCCTGGGGAAAAAAGAAAGGAGAGAAGAACATAGCAATCAAAGACATAGGCAGAATACCAGAAAAGAGTATCCTCTATTTCAAGAGAGAGGAGGGTGGTCAAATCTGGCAGAAGTTGAAGTAGCAGAGTACAAACTTCACCTCCAAGAAGTTGGAAGAGAAGGAGAGGGTCAAAGGAATTTTATTTTTCGTCTGTTTATTTTTCTAAAGGACAGGGAAGTGTGGTGTAGGAAGAAGGAGGATATGAGAGAAGAGAGATGGGTAGGTTTTCTGTTGGACCTCCCAGTTTCCAAAGAGAAGTGCAAGCTAAGATGTTAATATAAGTGGGCAACTGAGAACTTCTTGCCTAAATTGATCAGGCAGGATGCAGACCTCCTTATCTGGGAGGCAGCATATGCCTCCAGGACAGGTGGGAGGTCTCCAACCCTCAGTGAGCCAAGGCATCTGGAGGCCATCGCTGCTGCAGCACATGTCCTGACCCAGGCGCACTGTGAGTCTGACATTGATGCTTCTGGCTCCAAAGGGAGAGAGAAATGTTAGAACAATGTTGAGAAGAATAGGGAATGCTTGGACGTTTTTGAAAATGCATTCCTTTGCTTCGTTGGCATCTTTTACAAATAATGTTTATAATGTTTTGTTTTATTCAATGACATGTTAAATTAAGGTGGCTTAGATTTGAGTTATCTAAATGTTTATCAAAACCAAATAGGTACCAATATAACTTACATGTCCTGTTGTGTTCTTTAGTCTGTGTGGTTCTTCCTGCTCTCAAGTTCCAGGACACACGGAAGGTCAGTCCTCCTTGCTATTCCATAAAATTGGCCATGTCAGACCCAAATTCAAATCACAGGACCCTTTCCAAATGCAAAACAAAAGCATATAAGTGTTCTGGCTTTTTTTAAGGCAACGGAGTAGCCACAGCAAATGACACAGCACAGTTTTATTGTCAAACTCTAGACTATGAGGTGGAAAAAGTCAGAGTTATGTTTAAAACCCATCTTGCCCTCCTGTTTCTTCTGGTCAGTTCAGATAACTGTGGGTCCTATCCAGCGATTCTCATCTGAGTAGTAAAAACAGCAGAAACCGTACAATTCTGTTTTATGCTTGCATTTTAAAATTAAAAAAACAAACTTGAACACGATTCCAGCTAAAGATAACTTTTAAAAATTCCTTAGTCTACTAACTTCATTTTCTCTTAACCAAACAGCCCTCATTTAATCTCAAATGCTGCAGAGTGCTAATGGTTAGATATGTTATGATAAATAGCCATAATATTTTATGCAAATGATTTCCAAGAGTAAGGATGTAGATCTTAATGACTCGTCCACGGCAGCTGGAGTGTGAGCACCATGAATAATTAGAAGAGGCAGCTGCCTACAGGCATGGTTTGGAAAAAACCCTACAAGTCTCCCAAAGATAGATTCCCCAACAGCTAACCAGTTCCTGGCGTTTGCCATGATCTGCCCTTGTTAGATAGCTGAGGCTCTCATGAAAGATATCCATTTCATCTTATGGGGGCGTTGTGCCCTTATCAGTTAATAAATAGTACAACCGAATGAGCTTATTAAAGTAGTGTCTACCAATCTAGCCCATTTAGAACATAAATAGATCATGTTTTATGAGGGTAAGCAGAAAGTCTAGAAATGCAGGAAGCCAAATGGGCCTTGTCCACGCTGTTCCTCCTGCTGGAATGCAGCACACCTGTGTTCTGTACTTGGCCCGCTCCTGCTGGTGCTGCAGAAGTCAGCTCAGGCTCACGTCTATGGAGCCCTCCCAGTGTGGTGAAATGCCTTTCCTGTCCTATCTAAATCAGGGAACATGCCACATGGAATTACGGTTATTAACTTGTCTTCCTGACAGGCTGAGTCCCTCCAGGGCAGAGAAGACAGAAAGCACCTTTCACCCTAACTCTCAAGGTCTGCTGGCACAGTGAAACCTGAGGAATGCATCTGACAGTTCGACATGGGGCAGGCCCTCCAATCTGAGAGCTCTGCAGAATGCTCTGTGTTTGACAGAGCATTCTCTGTCAAACTGATGCCCACTCTCATAGGGCATGTGGTCTGTACCTGTTCAGAGATGAAAATAGACCCCAAAGACAAAATTCTCTGGGGAAAATGAGGGAAGGAAGAAGAGAGAATTAGAGGCCAGATATATTCTGACAAGTAGACATGAAATATTTGAGTGCTGATGTGATGCTTAATCCTGTAATGCTGTGTGGGGTAGGGGGGGCACGGGAAGGGAGAAACTAAGATCTCTATTGCTCTAGTTGGTGCCCTTGGTTTAAACCAGGTGTGGAGGCACAGTGAAATGGTTTGTTTTCATACCTGGAGCAGAACACCTCCCACCTGGCACTGTTCCTTTCCTGGCTCAACCTGCCCTGTTAGAGAGGGGCAGATTTTGTCATGGCCTATATTTTGGCCAACTCTAAAGACAAGCACACTTGAAAAGCTGTTGCCATGTTGAGAATTTACTTTTAAGAGGTTCCAAGTCTGTGGGGCGAGAGTTCCATGGCCAGCAAGGGTACTGGAGCGGGTTCCAGGAATCGGGAATCAGAAGAAGAGGTGAGCAGCGGCAGGCAACTGAGACATACTCTTTATTGTCAGGGTGCAGCGACAATCACAGCAGTGAGCACGAGTAACATGGCGAGCACTCATATATATACGGCTCAGGACAATAGTGGCAACGTGCCCAATCACAGGGTGGGCACGTGGGTCTTACATAAGAGATTACATCATAGTTACGTAAGTGTGCTGACTCATGCCTTACCGGAAGGCTGGGTCATCTTGGTTTGGCCTAAGAAACCTTTGGCCTGTACAAACGGGTGTTCCCTTACAAAGTCAGCTAGAAGCAGCTGCCAAGTGGGGATTATAACTCAGTCCCCATGAGAATCCTTGACAGCTTTCACGGTGCCATCCCAACAAAACAGTGCCACCAATTATACTTTTAAACTTCGCAATATTAGTTATAGTAATAATTATTTTATTTACTTACACCTCACATTTGTTTAGGAAGGATTTTGAGTAGCTGACTGCTATTCTTAGTTAAGGGAGAAGGTAAAAATCAATGTTTCCCACCTACTTTTTCGAAATTGTTAATTTTCTCTTTTTGTACTTGTTCTATTTCTGATCCTATTTTTCTTTTAAGGTTAATCTCTGAACTTTTTGAATGCAAAAGAAGAGGAACAGATTCTGTAAAAAGAAAAGAATATTTTTTCCCTCTAAGTGTGACATTAACAGGTTTACAATCAACAGTTGAATCCTACTCACTGGATGTCTAGGATTCTAGAGAATGGAGCCTATACAAAAAAAAATCTGATATCTAAGAACAGCCCATATTAATTATTAAACATTGAAGGATTTTAATCCATTATGAATTTTTATTTGCCATTATCTAGTAAAGTAGGAAAAGGTTAGTACTAACCTGAGCTGTATAGAGACAGGCGGAAGCTAGCTAATTCTACGAAGGGGAATCTGCGTGAATACTGTTTATTTTTAGAGTTTGTCCGCACTGGCAGGAGTGGATAACTTGTGCAAAACTTCTTGTGTACCCTTCTGTACTTTTTCCTTCAATGGCTTTGACCAAAAAGATCAGGTTGGAACAGCAGAAAGCCACCTGGCTAAAGTGTCACAGCTACATTTGGTTGCCCCAGTCCCTGGACACTCTCACACCATTACAGAATGGCTTTTCCTTTTATGACCTTCAAGCTCTGAACAGGTGTTTGTTAAGGTGCCATCCTGAATGATTTCATGTCCTCTCTGCATAGTTGGGAAAGTACTTTTGCCCACAGTCCTGGCCAGTTTGGACCACACAGTTGTGAATGTGATCCTAGTCCCACTTAGAATAAATCCCATCAAAGGCATATGACTGCATGATTTATTGGTGTTTCTTCATGTAAGAGGAAGGATCTTAGCAAGTTTAAGTTTTGCCTAAAACATTCAGGCTCCGGAATAAGAGGCTGCAGAGCCCGGTAGTTCAGATCCCAGCCCAGGGCCAGGCTGCCTGCGCTGGAGATCTCCTTTCACAGTTTATTAGCTGTGTGTCCTGGGGCATCTGTTTCCTCCTCTGTAAAATAGTGCTTGCTTACCATGTGCCCGGAACTATTTAAATGTTAGCTGCTGCTATTAGTACTATATACTAATATATAGTATGGTGTTATTATATCCATTAAAGCCCAGAGGTGGAAATGGTCAATTCCAAAGTGTTCTGTTTCTCTTTTTAAAAAATAAGGCAGGGTACAACAAAATGTAATTTACAAAGGTTACAAAAATGATCAACTACTGTCTCTTGAAGCTAAAAAGTTACTTTTGTTGAGAAAGCACTGGAAACACTCACTGTTAGTGTGACTTTACTAAGGTTATAAGTGCATGAACTGATGATTTAATGTTCAGAAAATGTTATTTTTTTCCTCAAATTAAAGTTTTTACAGGGTATGAGAGATACATGGGAATCAAATCATTAGCCTAGAGAGTAGGTTTAATAGGTGGTAATCTTCTGATAGAATCCTTAGATTTGGTTTTTCCAGTATAGAGTCACACTCATTTTGATATAAGTTTCACTGTGGTCCCAAAGCCACCACTATATGTTGGCAGGCAGTTTTGTGTAATAGAAAGGGGGAAATTCTTCCAAGTCCTTGCTGATTACACAGGAACAGTTTCTAGTCCTAGCCATGAACATCGTAGTTTTGAACAAAGTTTCATATCAATTAAAGGACACGGCTTGTAAATCGTATTTTTTCCTTCAATTTCTAGTTTATATTAATCAGGATTCTGAGATTTGTGCTGTAGGAAAAGGCTCCCCTTATGTTTCCCTTGGGAGATATGTGGGGGGAAGAAGGAGAGTCTTAAGGGGCTTTTTTGTTTTTGCTGTTTTTGTTTTTTTGCAAACACAGCTGTAGGAGCCTGGAGCTTTAGAGTTTTTAAAAATAAAATATAACCCCTGGGGAGTGCAGTGGTCTAGAAAGGATGGGGGAACGTGGAGATCTAGAAAGTACCCAGAAGCAAGGGAGAAGGGAAAATTGGGAAAAGTTTTAACTTTTGAGTTAAAATCTCTTGGGTGCAGGAGAGGCGTGAAGCCAGCCTTAGCTGTGGACCGGGTGCCACTGGAGAGAAGCGGAGACAGGCTACAAAGAAAGCAACGCTGGCGGTGGGTCTGTGCGCGTCTGAGCAGGCAGGCCTCAAGACTTGAGATTTGAGAAAAAGCATGTATAAATGTTTGAAAAGGTTAGGGCCTGCTGTTGTATGCTTCAGTGGCATGCCGTACTTGCCTTCTGACAACTTTAATCAACATTTGTATTTACTTATTTAATGTTTTCCCCATGCCATTGTAAGCTCCACAAAAGAAGGGACCACTCTGTCTTTGTCAGCACTCTGTCCCCAGCTCCCACACTGTCTGGAACACAGCAGGTGCTCAGGAAGCATTTGTCAGGGGAAGGATGTGGCACCATTAATGATGCCACAATAGCTTCCTTGTAGCAAGTGTTTCCCACGTGCGAGGGGCTTGACTAGATGCGTGAGACAGGCACGTGGGTCAGTTCTCACAACCCCCTGGGAGGCAGGTATCATCTTTATTTTTCTATCGTTTTACAGATTCAGGTTTGCACCTGCTCCTTGCTGGGGCGGAGACAGGCAAAGCCCTGCTCCGTGGAGCTGTCATCCTCTCAGCAGAAACGTGGTGAGAGGGCTTTCTGTGGTGCTCTGGTCTGAGATCCCGGGGTCCGGCGGGAGGGCTCTCTCTTTGGATGTAGCGAGCCAGGGATCTCAGCCTTGGATCTGAGCCACAGAGGGACCTGCTTTTAAGGATAGATGGGTAAAAGCAGATGAGGAGCCAGGGGCCGGCGGGATGCGGGCGGCTGCAGTAAGTGCACAGGGACCCAGCAGGATTTAGGCGACCAAGTGACCAGGTGGGAGGCGGGGCAGGGTGGGGCGGGGCGCGAAGACCCCCGAGGCCCGGGGTCCCTCGGGTGGCGGTGGGCAGAGCCCGGCCGCAGCTCTCCCGCCCTCGGCCCTGGCCGCGCCAAGGTGCTGCAAGGGGCTGCGCATCCGCCTTCCTAGTGCCCACCACGGTCACCTGTCCCAGCCCCACCATCTCACTGGCTTGCCCGCAGTAGCTTCCTGGTGGGCTCCTCTTTCCCCTCTGCCCTGGGGAGTCTGTCCTCAACACAGCAGCAGGAGGAAGAGCTTCTTTCAGGCACTGCCCCCCACCCAAGGCTGGGCCCACCGGACCTCAGCGCCCACCGCCCTCTCCCTTCCTCCCTCCCTCGGCTCCACGCCCTTGTCTTGCCCTTGAGCACCAGGCCTGGGCGCCTAGGACAGTGTCTGACAGAGAGCAGACGTCAGTCACTGTTTAATGTGTGGATAAAGGAAGAAAGAAATCCAGGAATCTCTTTGCCTCATAGAAGATACAGTGGTGACCCTCGGTTGCTCCTGGGTTCCAGAAGGGGAAATAAGAAAAGGTTGGAAGTTAGGACCTAGCTCTAGAAAAGAAAAGGCTTTCTTCTTTTCTAAATAAAGTGGTAGAGCCTTTCGCTAAAGTATTAGCAAACGAGATAGGAATTTAAAGGCAAATTTTTAAAGCAACTTAATGTTTGGTCTGAGGCAAGCTTTACCTCACAAATCAGTGGCTGACAAAATACCATAGTTGGCTACTTGAATGCAGGTGTGGTTGATAAAGGATCTTCTTTCTCTTACTCTTGCCTCTAAAAGGTTGTCTACATATGATAGTTCCTTTCATTTTTCTTTCAAAATGGGGGTTTGTGCAAAAAAAATCTGTTGATGAAAATTAACATGAAAAAAAATTAACTTTAGAGTTGTTTCTATGCCTATGTCTAATTAAGCCATTTTTTTTCTTTTCCTGTAGTTATACTGTGCTTTTTTTCTTTTAAAAATATTACATTTAATTATCCTTGAATAATCTCATAGATTTCAATAAGTTAGAGACATTTTGCAAAAACAATTATCTATCTTGGATTGTTCATTATGAGTCTTGTTGCATTTTAGATTGATGCTATAAACTTCCCAGAATTGAAAAATAGTGAAGACAATTACTAGAAAAATATTTTGCAAATATATTATGTTTAAGGCAATAATAGATATAATAATTCATTTTTCAAGAATGACTGAATCTAAAGATAAACACAAGTTCCCTTTAATTTCCTATCTTCCTTCTAAACTCTAAACTTCTTTATTTGTGTGCTCTTTCTCCTAAAGTACACTCCTTGGGTGGATTTATCTTGTGAAAATAAGCCTTTTGTCATTCAAGTGTGGTATGTGTTTTGTGGAATAAACCAGGACAAGTGGAAGCAGACAGAGTGCAAAATAGGAGAAGATAATGCTCCTAATTTCTTTTGTGTTATTTAGTTTGATGTGATTTTAAATTGCACAGACATGACATCACGGAAAGCTACAAGTCAGAATAACTATTTTCTTCTGGCACTAAGGTATATGATCTTGGGCAAATCATTTAAGCCCCAAGCCTCTGGGTTTTCCTTTTTTCTTAATCTATTATAGAAAATGAAGACTATACCCAATAGCTGCCCTGGCACTACTGAATGCCGATCACTGCTCATCCCTGAAGAACTGCGTCATGCCCAGTCTCAGATGTTCACCATCTTTGCTTATTAAACTCAATGCTAATCCTTGCTGGAAAAGAGAAAAACTCTTTACCTCTCTGGCAGGGCATTCTGAGGACAAATCTTTTCTAAAAATTTACATATATATCAATCAAGGATAAATCTCCAATTTTGAGTAAACTAAAACATCACCATATGAGTAACATAAAAACACAGGGGAAAAAAATTGGGTACAATGAAGACAGGAAAAACTATAGGCCAATCTTCACAACATTGTCCAGTGACTATTAAGAACCTGGAATTTGTCTTACAGAACAGGGAAAGTAGGGAAGGTATCAAGTGTGGCTGCCCCAAAAAGGATGGGCAGATAGTCCTATGTCCAAAGAAATGGGGTATAAAAAAAGAAAAAGAAAAAGATAAAGCACTAGTGGTGTGCATTCCCGGGGAGAAACCAGTGATATTAGTCCTGGACCCACAGGGCAGAGGGTACTGGAGTTCATTTTGACTCAGCCCTTGAAGAGTAATGGGTGCCCTGGAAGGCACTTAGGGCAGGGCTAGAGTACCGGGTACCTGTAGCTGGGGAACCAGAGCTTGGAACGTCCTTAGCTGAGATCAGGAATGTGAGAATGGGATTGTCCTTTCCAGGGAAGATAAACTGAGGCCAAGAGTCCATCCCAGCACTGGGTGCGTGAGCTCTGGGACTGTGGGCACCCACTTCACAGATAGTCCTGACCAGCAGTGGGGAGCGACACCAGCAGGGGAACAGCTGGTCAGACTAAGCCCCTTTGGGGCAGGATTTTTAACATTGTAGTGGAAGGGAGGGGACCCAAGAGGGAGATACCAGACTCCTTACTACGAAGACATCTGAGGTCTAAGTTTGTGTAGCAGCTCATACTATTAGTAGTTACTCTGCAAAGGAGTTAAAAGTGCAAATACATCTTTATCTATGACATTTCTACTCCAGGTTTCTTCATTTCTTGTCCCAAGTGGAATGATCACTGTCTCTTCCACTCTGAAAGCTGTCCCACATCTTTTTTGTCTCTGAAAGCTGAAAGGCTTGAGTGGTGGCCTTTCCATCCCCCACCACCTCCCCAACAAGGGACTTTCCTTTGGAGAATTCACCCTTGCCCCCATTCTCAGCCACACATTTTGGGTGAAAATAATTCCATTCCTAGCTCCAGAGGAGCAATGTCTACTGGCCCTCAAAATCATTAATGGTCCTCAAAATATTAGCCAATTTACACACAGGCATTACAGAGACATTGCAGGTTCAGTCCCAGACCACTGCAATAAAGCAAGTATCACAAAAAAGTGAGTCACAGGAATTTTTTCGTTTCCTAGTGCATATAAAAGTTATGTTTACATTATACTGTAGTCTCTTAAGTCTGCAATAGCATCAGGTCTGAAAAACATACATACCTTAATTAAAAAATAGTTTTTGCTAAAAAATGCTAACGATCCTCTGAGCCTTCACTGAGTTGGAACCTGTTTGCTGGTGGAGGGTCCTTCATCGATGTTGGTGGCTGCTGGCGGATCAGGGTGGTGATTGCTGAAGGTTGGACTGACCGTGGCAATTTCTTAAAAGAGGAAAACAATGAAATTTGCCACAGCAATTGACTGTTTCATGAAAGATTTCTCTGTAGCATGCAATGCTGTTAGATAATATTTATCCATAGTAGACCTTCTTTCAAAATTGGAGTCAATCCTTTCAAACCCTGCCACTGCTTTATCAACTAAGTTGATGTAATATTCTAAATCCTTTGTTGTCATTTCAAAATGTTCACAGCATCTTTGCTAGAAGTAGATTCCATCTCAAGAAAACACTTTCTTTGCTCATCTGTAAGAAGCAACTCCTCATCCGTTCAAGTTTGATCATGAGATTGCAGCAATTCAGTCACATCTTCAGGCTCCGCTTCTAATTCTAGTTCTCTCGCTATTTCCACCACATCGGCAGTTACTTCCTCCATGGAAGTCTTGAACTCCTCAAAGTCATCCATGAGGGTTGGAATCTACTTCTTCCAAACTCCTGTTAATGTTGATATTTTGACCTCCCATGAATCATGAATGTTCTTAATGGTGTCTGGAATGGTGAATCCTTTCCAGAAGGTTTTTATTTTGCCAAGATCCATAGAGAAACCACTCTCTGGCAGCTCTAGGCTTACAAAATGTATTTCTTAAATAATAAGGCTTTAAAGTCAAAATTACTCCTTGATCTGTGGGCTACAGAATGGATGTTTTGTTAGCAGGCATGAAAACAACATTAATCTCCTTGGACATCTCCGTCAGAGCTCTTGGTGACCAGGTGCATTGTCAATGAGCAGTGATATTTGGAAAGGAATCTTTTTTCTGAATAATAGGTCTTAGCAGTGGGCTTAAACCATGCTGTAAACAGATAGTTGTCATCCAGGCTTTGTTGATACAGCACAGGTAGAGTAGATTTAGTATCATTCTTAAGGGCCCTAGGATCTTCAGAATGATAAATGAGCATTGGCTTCAACTGAAAGTCACTGGCTACATTAGCCCCAACACGATCTTGTCCTTTGAAACTTTGAAGCCAGACATTGACTTCTCTCTAGCTGTGAAAAGTCCTAGATGGCATATTCTTCCAACAGAAGGCTGTTTTATCTACACTGAAAATCTATTGTTCCATGTAACCACCTTCCTCCATGATCTTAGCTAGATCTCTGGATAACTTGCTGCAGCTTCTCCATCAGCACTTGCTGCTTCACCTTGCACTTTTTTTCCCTAAACTTCATAAACCAACATCTGTTAGCTTCAAACTTTTCTTCTTTAGCTTCCTCACCTATCGCAGCCTTCACAGAATTGAAGAGAGTTGATCTTGCTCTGTATTAGGCTTTGGCTTGAGGGAATGTTGTGGCTGGTTTGATCTTCTATTCACATGGCTAAAACTTTCTCCATATCAGCAATAAGGCTGTTTTGCTTTATTATGATTTGCATGTTCACTGGAGTAGCGCTATTTTTATTTTTAGTTTTTAAATTTTTATTGGAGTAGCACTTTTAATTTCTTTCAAGAACTCTTTGCATTCACAACTTGGCTAACTGGCACAAGAGGCTTATGTCAGCTTTCGACATGCCTTTCTCACCAAGCTTAATCATTTCTAGTGTTTGATTTAAAATGAGAGACGTGTTGACTCTTTGCTTGAACACTTAGAGGCCACTGTAGGGTTATGAACTGGCCTAATTTCAATATTGTTGTGTCTCAGGGAGTAGGGGGGCCCAAGGAGAGGGAGAGAGACTGGGGAACGGCCCACTGGTGAAGCAGTCAGAATACATACAACATTGCTTAAGTTCGCTGTTTTATAGGGATATAATTCTTGGTGCCCCCAAACAATTACAATAATAACATCAAAGATCATTGGTCACAGATCGCCATAACAGATATGACAATAATAATAAAGTTTGAAATGTTGCAAGAATTACCAAAATGTGACACAGAGACACAAAGTGCACACATCTTTTTGGAAAAATGGTACGGATAGACTTGCTCCATGCAGGGTTGCCAGAAACCTTCAAGTTGTAAAAAATACAATATCTGTGAAGCACACACAATAAAGTGAAGCACAGTAAAATGAGATCTCTCTGTACATTTATTAATAATAGTCATTGTGTCAGAATAATAATAAAATCCCATTTTGTTCATTGAAATATGCTTTAAATATACATGTCCTCAAGCATTATCTAATGAATTCAAGTCCTTTGGCCAGTGCAAACAACCAGCATTCTATTATTTGTGATAAAACCAAAACAGTGGAATCTAGATTTAGAGTAAGGGCAGGTTTCAGCAGAGTGTGAAGGATCATGATCAAGTGCATGCTAGAAACAGGTGGTTCTGTCCTAAATATCTAATCCCACTGAAGGTGCTGATGGTGAGCGCAGGGTTCTCACTGGGGAACATTTGCCTGAGAGAAAATGATCACTGATTTTTGAAATGTGTCCTGGTTGTTCATTTATAATTTTATGATTGTAGAAACATCGTATTTTGGGGTGTTTAAATTATTCCAACAAGTAAAAGATATATATGAAGATACTTTAATTTTAATAGTAATATAATATTTTCTACTAAAAAGAGAAGTTAAATGATTCATTTTGTGTTTCTAATTGTTTTACATAATAAAATATATTATTTTTTTCTACATGTATCATTCTATGCTATGAAATTTGCAGTAACATTGTAAAGGGAAGCAATGCAGAATAATGGTTTCTAACTGCAGAAAAACATCCTGTGCCTCCTAATATGTGCACCTCTGATGAACAAGTATACTATTTATTGTGTGCTCAGGCATTCTTTTACATTTTATTTATAGAAG
The DNA here is from genome assembly GCA_023783475.1 of Daubentonia madagascariensis. NCBI lineage: Eukaryota > Metazoa > Chordata > Mammalia > Primates > Daubentoniidae > Daubentonia > Daubentonia madagascariensis. The sequence continues at coordinate 4,371,715 of JAKFHU010002549.1, read as the reverse complement.
CATTATAGTACTTGATTTTTACAGTATTGATGCAATTAGGAGCTATGCTCATGTAAAAAGATGCAAGATGCTAAGATTGACTGTAATAAGAGGAGTACATCAACCAGGCCATGCAACTGTCGTGTTTTCTGTTTAACGTTTATGAACTGCCTAAAGGCCCCAAGGTTACTCTGCTATGTACTATGATTTTACATTGCCCTTATATCAAATGTGAAAGAAGCAGACAAAATCCATGATTGAGAGTCTAGTATGAGTGTATTATGCTGATCTGTGTTAAGAATTCACAAAAACAAAAAAAAAACATAATTTATCAAGGAGAAATAGTTTTTGACTGGTAACATATGCAATTTGGTTCTGTAGTATTTTTACATGGATCTTTCACGTCTTAACAAATCTGAAAGTGATGTCTCATTGAAATGTCTTCTCAAGAGTTGACAGAAAAGGTAAAATTATTTATCAAATATGTCTACTTCTTGCTAGAAAAAGGAGAGCCTTTTAATGTTTTTGCTCTTGTAAAACTTTACAGTTTGCTAAACTAAGAGTATGTTGACCAGAGATTTCTGAGTAGTTATATTATGCCATAATCTATTAAAAAATGCCTCTAATTTTCATTTTTTTAACTTGATTTTTTTGAGAGAGAAAATATTTATTCAGTTTGTTTATCTTTCAGAAGAGATGGACAGTCATTACTTTAAAATTTCAAGAATTGAACCTCCAGATCTATCTAAATAGCATGATTTTAGCACTACTGATTTAAAGTGTGTCAATTCCATTTTAACAATTCTTTTCCGATGAGATTACTTCTAAACCTTACTAAACATATCGACAGTTGTTTTGTGGTGATGCTAGTGTTAGGAACTCGGCTATTTGGCTAATTAAGCCCCTTTAGTCTAGAATTCCTATTACCTATGGAATTTCTCCCTTTGCATAGAAATCACCTTTTCCCCAAATTCAGATGTGTATCATGTTTCAGTAATGGCTTTCCTTAGTTTATCCTCTTTTATCCCATATCAAAGATAGTAGAGTATTATTTTTCTATATGATCCAGTTATAATAATGCATAAGTAGGAAAAAACTGAAATTCAGAGTATCCTGTATTATCTTTTTGACTTCTGACTCCAGACTGCTGGGGTGAACTCTGCACAGTTTTAAAGGAATGAGAAAGTTCCAGAAGGCCAATCAAAAGCGTCTGGCAGGGATAAGTTATTCAGTTTCTGTTCTATTATATCTTTCTCCCCAAGGACAACTATTCTAAACCACTTTATTCTCTATTAGTAACAACATTAAGCATTACTAGACTCAGCAACATAAAGAGGTTTTCTGCAATGTCCAGGAGTTACTGGCATTCCAGGCTGTGCATACATCCTGTGAACGTAACAAAGCACTTCACTGTGTGATGTTAGTGGTGTGCACAGCCACATGATAGCAGCTTGTTCTGAGCCACCAACTACTTATGGCTAAAGAACTCATCTTGGGGCAAAAGAAAGTGGAATCAAATGATCTACAACTAAAAACTACACTAATTTTAAACTTATCTTGACACTTTTTTACCCAAGAGGAAACTATACCCATAATAATACAATAGTGCATTTTAAAAACTCAAATTCTATAAAAAATAGGGTAGAGTTATGTTAACTCCAGAAGGTTGTTGTTGGGTAATCTTGGCTACGTGATATGCAGCATGTCTTGAAGACGTTAGCTGGAAGATATGCCTAATAGACTGAAATTCTTCCTTTTATTAACACACTGTAAAGGAGTGAGCATATGCTAGAGAGATTATTTGGCATAATTCAATACATATGAGAAGAGATTGAGAAGCATCTGTCAATATTCTTGTGTAGGACAGTTTATTCAACAAATATTTGATCAGTGACTAGTATGAGCTCTGCACTGTAGTAAGAACGAGGGAGAAAAACATGAATAAGTTATGTAAGGAGCTGGTAGCCTACAGAAAATGAGAGTAAACCTACCAAAGGCTGTGATAAGTCCTGCAGTAGAAGGGACCTCACAGGAGAAGCACTGTATCCGGATATGTCAGTGCACAGCACCTCTTTTTCTTGGTCCCGAAGCATGGTGGCTAACTCTCTGACCTTCTTGCCCTTGAGCAATGGAGCTAAGCCTCTCCCCTTGAACCTGGAGGTGCTGTGACTGCTTTAACCCACAGAGTGAGGGGAAGCCCGAGGCAGCACTGCCCTGTTTGCTGGAGGGCCCCTTGCAAGAGTCCAGCCTCCCGAGGCCAGGGGTAGGCACTCCAGGCAATGGTTCCGTGAGGTCAGCCTTTTTGCCTTGTCATCTGAGACCCCAGATACCAATGAGCAGAGACAAGCCCACCCGAATTCCTGCCCCACATTGTGGTTCGTCCTGTAGCAGTAGATAACTGGAAGGCGCTTGGTGAGGAGGTAATAGCTCCGGACACCTGGAAGTCACCGAGTGAGGGGAGAGGGAAGGAGTTCTGGGCAGGAGCAGCCTCGGCCAAGGCTGGTAGGGGGACTGAGTCTCCACGCACATGCACCTCTGTTCCAGTGGGGCTTTTGTTTTTCTTGCTCTGGATTGGATTATGACATCAGAGGGTAATATCTGAAAATGGAGATTTAATAGCAAGAAACAATGAGTTCCTGAGCCCATGTGAGCAGCGGACGGCAGGCGCCCCTTGCCTGGCAGGACTACCCCATCCCTCCCCGCTGGTAACATGATTTTTCTGGCCCTTTCCTGTCTCTGGAGGGGGAGGATCCTAAGAAACATATTTTGTGTGAGGATAACTATATGCCACTAAACAGAACTGAGTTTCCACTAAGAAGGAAGGATGAGCAGAAGACAATAAATGAGAATCAGAAAAAGTTTAAAGTGAACCAATATCAAGAGACTAAAAGATATATAACTGGATGAAGAGTCATAGGGAAACTGATGTGCCCCCAAAACGGATGTGTCCCAGTGAATGTGAAGTTCCAACTGATTGTGACTTTGCAGTCCAGAAACTTTCGAATCAGTAGCCCTTCTGTGGTGGCCACAAGTACACATGTTCTTTAGCACTTTTAGACAACACGGTTGAAAATAGCAAGTCAAGGTCACATGCACGTATGTGGCCCAGGCATTTACACAAGGCTTACAGTGCAAGACTAACGAGAGGTTGCATCTCTCTCTCTTTCCCCATTCCTAACAGTCACCACAAAAGGAAACACCCTTTTGATTTATAGAGGTCTCCTTTCCACAATGTACATGTACAGTATAAATATTTTATTTAACCTATATGCTCTAGACCCCTAAATGTTTATGACCCTCAAAATTCATATGTTGAATTCCTAACCCCCAATGTGATGGTTTTAGGAGGTGGGGCCTTTGGGAAATGATTAGTCAGGAGGGCAGAGCCCTCATGAATAGTATTAGTGTCCTTATAGAATAGACCCCAGAAGGCTCCCTTAGCCCTGTCATTATGTGAAGATGCAGTAAGAAGGTGTTGTTTGTAAGCCACCCGATTTATGGTAGTTTGTTATAGCAGCTGCCTAAGACAATCCCCATACATGATTTTCAAAGGTTTATCAGTTTAGGGTAAATGTGAATGCACACATTCTCCTAGAATATTATTTCTTGACCTGAGGTCCTTGGAACCATGGGAATTTACACATGTATTCTTGGGTGTCTGAGATTTTCTTTGAGAAAATATATATTATTTTCACTTTGACGGCATTCTAAGCTATCCCCGTTAGTGTCCCTCAGGCTTCATTGTGCGTGCACATTCCTGGACAGTCTTGTTATAAAGCATGTGCTGAGTCAGTTCTGCATTTCTAATGAGCTCTCTGGTGATAAGCAGTATGAATCTGGGGACAGTGCTGTGAAAGATGAGGCATGAGATGCCACCTTACAGCCTATAACTGCCAAGGGATATCACTGCCTGCCTTGTGTTTGTGCATGATCACGTTTGATCCAAGTTGCATAGCTATAATTGTCACAGCTGAAAAAAAGAACTAAGACTGCCAACTATTATTTGGGAGCCTTCTGGTTGCCAGTGACAAGCATCCTTGTCAAAGCAGAATACACAAGACAGAATTTATGGGCAAGCATACTTGGTTGACCACAACCGGGAGCTCTATGCCATCAGCACTGTCCATCTCTGTTTGTCCTGCTGCCGGGGGCTGACTTCTCTGGGCACGTGACTTTCTCCAGGTAACTGGCAGGTTGCCACTGGTGGCCCCAGACCCACCCCTGCCTACACATTGCTGTACCCTGTTCTGCCGTCTCCATCGGGCCTGTTTTGCTTCCTTTCCTCACTCTTACTGCCAGAGGTCCCCTACATCTGGGATTTTGTGATCAGCTGTTTGGGTTAGATAGCAGTTCCCTCTCAGCCATGCTTGAAACTCACATGGGTGTCTGTGTGGATTTCTCCACCCTGTCAGATTGTGATATGTGTGGCCTTCCTTTCCTCACAGCCTTGGCCTACAGGACACTTAGAAATTGGTTTATTGTGTGCATAGAGGAGGAGGGCGTGTTTTAATTACATAGAGCTTGTGTACTGATGAGAAACTGTCTATCTATAAACATAACATTAATATTTATCTGTAGTCTCACTACAGTATTTTTTTTTACTCTAACTCCCTTTTTTATCGGTGGTTATTTATTTTTAAATTTTTCTTTGTTTTCAATTACAAGTAGATATAGTGTTTTAGAATCATATCTGAGCCAAATCTGGGTGATACCCCAGAAATGGAAATAAAGTCCAGATCCAGTGAAAACTAATCAGAAACCTCTTCCTAGATTGTCAGTTTCAAAATCTCAGAACTTTAAGTAGCAAACTTCAGTATGTTCTTTAGAAAGTAAGAGAGCATACTGTTGGAAAAGAAGAATACTTGCAAGAACTGAATCAGAAATAAAATATAGTTTCTGGCAGCAATTGGAATGCCAGAAAGAAGACCTAAAAGGTATTTTAAGAAATATCATTATCTTCCATTTAAAAGTGAAAACATGGGAGGCTGCGGGGCAGAGAACGCCTAGGTTTTGACGTGTAGCCGACTTGAGCTTGGATCTTGGCTCTGCCACTTCCTGGCCTTCACTCAGGACAAGATGCTCAACCTCTTGGGGCCTGTTTCTTCCTCTGTAATAACAACAATAATATCTAACTGGAAAAGTTGTGAGTATGAAACAAATCATGAGCATGAAATCCCTAGAGAGCATCTGATCCATAGTAACCACTCAACTAGTAAATTGTTGTGATTTTTAAAAAACGTGTGTAGAGGGTGATGAGGAGAATCAGGATGTTAAGTAGATTGACAATATGATGCGATTATTCCGTGAGGACAAAGAACTGGAGTCGAGGAACTCCAGCCTGCTGCCGCAGCAGACACGAAGTACAGCCTAGTGGCCGCCCTCCCAAAAACCCCATCATGAGTTTCGTGGCAGTAAAAAATCCTGTGCAGAGGAAGACAAGGCGAGACTGGTTTCATTTATTTGTTGATTTACTGATAAGTGTTTATTCCGGTCTCCAGCTTGTGAACATTTTTAATATCTATGGCTATCATCCCTGCCTCTGTATTTCTGTTCCCAGTACACACCAAAGAATAATTTCAGGGCATCCAGGCTGACTTTATGAAGCCTGTATGCTTGGTTCTGACTAAATTTGCAGTTAAAAAGTCAATCAACTGAAACTTAAGAATTGAACATAAAGTTGGAAAATAAATTTGACCACTTCTGCCATAGAATTGGCAGCGATGAGTTTGTTTTCTCCTTTTGATTATGTTTGTGCAGCTTACATTTATTGAGAATTTTGCATTCCAAGTGTCATCCCAAGCACTTGACGTGTAGTGACACTTTTAACTCTCACAACAACATTATAAGGTAGATAATAATGTTATTCCTATGTTAGGAATGTGGAAACAGGCTCAGAGAGGTTAAGTGATTTGCTTACATTCATACTACTGGGTCAATGCTGGAAATCAGAACTTTTTTTTTCCCACCTTGGGAGAAAACAGTGATATTTAACAGACTTTAGAAACTATTATCCATTTCGCATGTATAAAGTGGGAACGTGGCTATAAGACATCATATAGGAAGTGAGTTATCAAGGCATTTTACTTCATATGTTTTCTTTGCTTTTACTTTAGTGTAAAAATATTAAAAGTGTGAATCAGGACTTGTGTAAACCTGCAGTGACATATTTTAAGTTGCCTGCTGTAAGGTGGAAAGGGGCATATGTTCTGGACTGTCTATGTCTACATTTGTTCCTGGGCCAATAAACAGTTTTAAAATCAGAACAAAAGAGAAGGGGGAGAGTTAAAGAAAAAAATGATGCTGACACATGTTAAAATCATAAGGAAGGCTTTATCCAGGACTATTGTGGTGGGTATCTAGACTATGGCAACAGGGGAGGGAGGTCCTACTCAACTCCGAATGCAGCAGGACACTGGGGGTGGACAGCCTGGGTGGTTACTGAGTGGAGACATCAGGGTTGGGGGGGGGTTCCTGCTACAATGGGACCAGGCTAGGCTCTTCTTGAAAAGGCCCAAAGACGGGACCTCCTTCAGAAGAGGGCTCAGGAGAGTCATCTAAAGTTTGATCAAGGAGAGAGTCTTTGTCAGGGCGACACTGATGAACCCTTGGAAAAACAGAGCCATGTGCTACACATGGACTTGAAAACAGTATCCATTTGAATGGCAATGAATCGATCAGTTTAAGTTGGTTTTGGTATTTTTTTTTTTTGGTTGATTAATTCATGATAAAATTAGTAAATATTAAAATAACTGATTTTCTACCTGCTCTCCACATAGCTGCTTCTCTATTGAGGATACACAATGTACAATTTCATGAGCTTTGTTTTCACTCTTAAACTGCTGAGTCTTCTTATTTTGGTAATCAGATTTTATTTAGTAATCAGTAAGTTTGCACTAATGGTTTTTGTAGATGGATAGATACCAATTAATAAGCAAGCTACCTAAGTAAATAATCATTGTATAACTATATGTTCAGTATAATTAATGGGAGAACAAAACCCATAAAATGCTAGATTATTCTTATGTACATATTTAATTTTGGAAGGAAATAAATCACTCTGAAACCATAGACTTTCAGAAACCTCTTGATGAGGTGAATACTATGCAAAGTAAAATTTTACAATGACTTGAAAATATATTGTGTATCTTTTCTCAGGGGTGAAAATATATTATGATATTAAATGCATTTTTCTTGACATTTTATGTAAACTTTAAAAACAATACAGAGGAATTAGTTTCAAATATTTTCTATTTCAAATTATAGTGGTTTTTTGTTTATTTTCTTTTATTTTTGCCAATATCATATGAAATTAAATGATAAAAAACCACACTAGTGTTCTAACAGAAATAACCAAGATCTGTTCTTTTGCATCCACTCTATTCAAAGACTTTTAATTTACCTGTTTAAACCTCTTTTGTGAACCTACATAGCCAGAGGGCTTACATGGCTTTTTTAGACATCCAGTCAATCTAAAGTTAATATTTTATCTTCCCACCCTGGATAATTTAGAAAAAGTAACATCGTGCATACTTCTCAGGAAAGCACTAAAGAATAGCCTTTAAATATGACAGTTAATAAAACATTTTTATTAACTAGTGAGTACTATTGGAAGTTATGTTCCTTTTAGTCTTGTGAGGTTCAACATTATTACCATTAAGTGGGGAGAACAATTCTGATATTCCTCTGAAACAAAGTAGCAGAAGAGGAACACAAACCACAGATGAAAATAAGTTTTAAATATTATGAACTGATTGTTGTTGTTTCAATTACCATTAAACAATTAAAATTACAGAATTTTACTTAAATAACCTTCCTTTAAATTAGACTAAACCAAGACGTTCATTTCAAAGTGCTGTATTGAAATTACACTGACGATTGGTATTTGATGCTCATTTAAAATTCTATTCTACATAGTAACTATCTTTTCATTATATCAATTTCCATGTCCCTAAGATTTTCTGAATATTAATCCCAGTAGCAATGCTAATTTTTAAGCTAGCATTTCATGAAAGAAGAAAAGGCTACAAACCACTTTTGCATATGTTGCACATAAAGATTCAGTTCAGTGGAACAATCTTGAATAACTAGTCATAAAAGTGGACCACTGCTGAAAATGGCCTAAATTGTTTTTGTTTAATGGAAGGACTTTTCAATGTGAAAGTTTGAAAATACTCTGTTTCTTAGCAGAATGTTGAACTTAATAAATGGTAAATAAAAGTAACTAATCTTGTAAAACTATAGCAAAGTGATCCGGCTACATCTGACTACTAAGTAGGAGTCTCCACACAGAGACTTGTTTCCTGTGATGGAAACCTGTGAATCTCTGGAAGGCGTCTGTAGGAGACTTGGGCTCCTGGTCTGCCTTTTTGGTGACTAGTTCACTCGGTGTGTCTGTTCCTCCGCACTGCTCTGTGAAGTCCCTCCCCTGCACACTGGGAGTATTATGCAGCAAGGTTGTTTTGCAGGTCCTCCTTCTCCCAGGGGTCCCTAAAGATGCCCGTGTCTGTGTCCTGTGGCCAAGTGAAGGTGTGGGGTGATGTGGTGCTTCCTACCGCAGGCTCTAGAGCCAGAGGCAAGGGCTGGAATCCCGGCTTCCTGCCTTACCAGCCCTGACCTTCAATATGGGAAAAAAAGGTGGGGGTGTAACAAAAGTATTCACTTCATTGTTGTGAGGGTTAAATAAGAGAATATATGTTAAAGGGCTTAGCATAGGTCTGACACATGGCAGATAGTCAGCGATTGCTTTTGTGTCCAAATGTGTGAGTTTGTGTATATCAACAATTGATTTTATCATCCTGCTATTTCTGATCCTCTTTATTCCAAGCTATTTTAGCCCATTCTCCTCATATTCCAGGCTACATCTTATCTTTCAAATCCTAGAGCATCGTCGTGTTGTTGTAGGGTTAAAGTAGGTGCAGGTAATTTTCCTAGAACCATAGGCTCATTAATTGTGCAATAAATGCAATGTCTAATTTCTTTTTCTGTCATGGCCCTTAATGGGGTCAGTGACCTGTCCGTCTTCCAAGCTGGACCTCTCCCAGGCACTCTTGTGGCACCCCCTCTAGTTGGTTCCTGTGTCCTCTTGGTTCTCTGGTGACTCTAACCTGATTAACTCAGTTGCTCCCCATTGCAGGACAGGCCATGCCACCTTGTCACACCCCACGTCTTTAGCTTCTCCCCCTTCCTGCCCTCCATGCAGACTTCATGCGACCGATCCCAAAGTCACTAGGTCGCCCCAACCTGAAGGCAACATAGATCAGTCCCAAAGTTGCATTCCTCAGCCTTCCCCTGCTCTGAGCGAATCCCTCCCAAAGTTCCCCAGGCCCTCAGGGCTGGTCCTGGTACTGTGGCTTCTGCCTTTCCCCTTCCTGCCCAGCTGTGTTTCCCCAGGCCTGTCCTGGCTGCGGGGTCTGCCCAAATCTGCCACGGCCACCTTTACTCCAGGCTCCCCCATTTGCCCTCCAAGTTGCTACCAGAATTTGCTTCCTAAAGAAGCAAATCAGATCCTGAAAAACCTACCAGGTTCTCTGACACTACACGATTTCCCCAGAAAGCACAGGCACTAGTTTGTTACTGTCCAGCCAGGAAAGAGAGGGTGGGGCTCAAGAGGAGGTGGGGCCCAGAGGAGCTTCTGGAAGATTCCTCTGTGGTTCCCTCTCCCTCCATGCTCACACCACCCTGTTGTGTCCTGGGACCCCCCTTCTGCTCACCTCCTGGTTACCCACCCTTCACGCCACTCTCTCTCCCTCCTTCCCTCCCTCCCTTTCCCTCGCTCTTTTTCTGTCTCTTTCTGTCTCTGTTTCTTTCTCTCTCTCTCTCTCTCTCCTCTGTGCTCAAGGAATGGCCTCAGAGCCAGTGATGTACTTGTGGGGTCTTATTCCCTTAACTGTCCCCAAAGATAACTTAGGGATCTTTGGTGGCTGAGGGAGAGCTCCTGACACCTGGTGTTCTTAGGGCATTTGGCATGTGTTCCCACTGCAGGCCTTGTAAGGATTACAGTAGATAGATTTTTGCCATTATTCATTACTTACATGTGTATTTTCCCGTTGGATTACAAGCTTCTGGTGTAGTTAGGAAAGTGTGTTCTTTATAACTATTCTAATTCAATTCCTGTCTGTCAGTGAACGGATTGATGTAGTCTTTGTTCTCTAAAATTTGTCACATTGGACTGCTGTAGATGGGCTTTGTTTGTTTTGAAACTTTCCCTTAACATTCTCTGTGGTATTGAAATTTATCAGGAGCACAGAATGTTTCTTGTGTTACTTGATGGATTTGGCTAGACATATTTTTGTTTTAGTCATATTTTTGAAAACCAAAATGTAAGCCATGGTTTTAAAACACCCCTTAGTTCTGCTGTTGTCTTTGGCTTCCAGAGACGAGACTGATAGTAGCATGCTATCGAATGTGTCATTGTCTTTAGGATTCCAAGATTCTGCAGTCGCCTCTCCTGCCGTCCATGTGGCTGTGACAGCTGGCAGGAACAGCACTTTCCTTTCGTGGGAAGATGGTGTGAGCAGTAGTGGTCATTGTTAGAGAGGTTTTTATGTCTTGTACATAAAGAGCCAGCCTCTCTCTGACAGCCGCCTGCCAAGTGGCTCCGTCTGCCATCGAGAGCCAGCAGGACACAGCTCACTGCCCCAAGGCATCCTGAAATATTTCTCCTAACTTTAATGTCTTCATTCCTTCCACTTCAATTTGCTGTGAAGCTATCTATCTCACTGAAGATATAAGAGTGTTTTGCCTGGCTTAGAAATGTGGTGTAGCTACCTTGATTTTAAATTTAATAAGTAGTTTACATCTCCAAGCCTACCGAAGGCCCACTATGTCTGATTAACAAGAGGAGAGAGCAGGAGACACAGAAAGGATTATACCAAGTTTGCTGTCTCCTGGATTCAGGGACCAATGGGGCGAAAAGCGAGGTACATTCTGTAATAAGCAAAAAACAAGAGGAAAAAACTCCTTCAGATCAGAAGTCAGGACACCGGGGCCCCTGTTCTGAGGCCCCTCCAGCTCAGCCAGTGTCCTTGGAGCCTGTTTTCTCTTTTGCGATATTAGCTCCATGCAGGCAGAGACCGTCTGTCTTTGCCATCTTGATAATAGCTATTCAATTAAAGCTTGTTGGAAGAATGAATGCATGGTGGTTCTAAATTTCTTTTAATAAAAAATACCTATTATTAAGTGTCAAAACATGTATCACAGGAAAAGGAAGTATTGTTGAAGAAATAGGACATGATTAGATCAGATTCTTAAAGGCTCTTAGTTCTTAGATGGCTGGAAGAAGGGGCAAAGGCTTCACACCAGGCTGTTCTAGACCAACCAGAGAATAGGGCTGAGATCTGTGAAGGCAGCACCAAATATCAAATAGCCTGGGCCAGGATAAAGTCTGCTCAGCAACAAATCCAGAGATGGGAAGTTAGCTAGGGGGTAATCCAGTCATGAGTTGGAACGAGAGTCAAAGAAGGTAGCAGGAGCCCAGAGCTGCTTTGAAGTCATCAAGCTTTTCCAATACTAGCTGCTTTTTGGAGAAATGGTAACTATTGAACCACTGTTATTAGAGTGGATGCAAGCTAGCTAGGGGTCCTCACCTGCTTCTGGGCCTCCAGAACAAATTCTGAGGAGCAGTCAGCATTTCTTCCCATATGAACTGTTGGGTACCTAGTAAACCATTAAATTTTGGCAGAATGAATGAACGGGGTAATATTATTTGAGCTTTGATGTGACTTAACTATGAAATGTACAGTTAATTTCACAATTCCTCTGTTTGCCAGTGATGTGCATTCTTATTCATTCTGTTTGGCCTGATTTAAAATATATAGAATGGGGGTTGCTGGACATGCTGCAGTTCTGTGTTTTGTTGCTGCAGTTCTATGTTTTGCAGTTATCATTTGAGTGTGTGTGTATGTGAGCATAATTATCTGAAAATTCAGAACTTGGTTTTTATTGGCATTATGAATTTTCTCATGAGTTCTTTTTTCCCCAGAAGTTGCACTCATATATAAACTTGCATATAATGAAGCAAACTTCTTATAACTCCTAATATAGCAGAAAGGTCACCAAATTTGGCATAAAACTCAGGTTCTTATAAAGACTCAATTATCATTGGCTGTTGACCTTGAAAAGTCAGTTTAAATTCTCTTGGTCTGAGGAAACATTTTTGGAATGGCAGAGTAAGAACTTCCAAAAATCCACTTCTCCATAAAAGCAACAAGAGCACTGGTAAATTAACTAAAGGCTCCCAACAATCCAAGGAAGATTTATACAAAAATGACTGAATCTCAGTCAGAACAGTGAGCTTTGTTCATTGCTTTGCTTTGTGATGCAAAGTGAAGTCTTTGCTTTGAGAGGTTTTCACTTGCTCTATGCCCTTCCCTTTCTCCGCAGTTCCACAGTAGCCTTGAAGACCAACAGCCTTACAGCCACAGTAACTGTGAAAACCAGCAGCCTAGAACCACTAAGAGGGAAGAGCAAGTGTGGAGATTCTAAAAAAAGGGCAATAATTGTCATTATTTGACTTGTCTGGAAACTAGTTGGAAAATTCCCATTCACAAGTCTTGTCTTTATTTGATCTGACTCAGAGCTATCTCTGTGAGGAAAGTGTTATCCTTGAGGCCTTGGTTGAGAACATCAGAAACAATTATTTAATATAAAAGCTGCCCAAGGCAGTAACACCAGTTAGGGAAAACAAGAGGCTGGCCAAAAAAAACTGAAAAGGAAAATCTGGGAAATGAAATGTCTGTAGCAGGCTTTGAAGAGTTCTGACATATTCCAGGGAATCTAGAAGGTCATGCACATGTGCCAGAAAAGATTTGAACAGATTATCTGTAGGTGACCTTGAGGCCCTGAAAAACAGGGAGTGAAGGCTAAAGCACAGTAGTAAACTGCCAGAGTGTTGAAGGCAGTCCTCAAGACACACACACACACACACACACAGCCCGTGAGGGAAGTGTGGGAGACTTCTTGGTTCAAGGCATTTGAGGAAAGCTCTGTGTAGTCATTAGCTAACTAATGATTAGCTAACTGAGCAGAAACTTCAGTGGCCTTGCACAGCAAGAATACAGACTTCACAAAATTAGTCCAAGAAAATCAGTAAACAACAAAACCAGGGAGGGGTTCTGATTTCCAGAATTGACACATTATATTATGTTACATGTTGAGTTTTCAAAAACAGAGAATAGGAGGGAAGGAGAAAGTGATGGCAGGAGACAAAGAAACAGGAAGGAAAGAGGAAAGTATGGCTCATGCAAAGGGAAACAAAAAGAAAAGCAATCAATGGAAGCTTTCCATAAGGAAGCTCAGATGTTGGACCTACTAGATAAAGACTTTAAATCATTAATACCTATTACAAATATGTTCCACAAACTAAAGGAAACCATAACAAAAGAATTATAGGACATTATAGGAATGATGTCTTACTAAATAGAGAATATCAATAGAGATATAAATTATTAAAAAGAACCAGATAGATTTTTGGCTTTGAAACATACAAAACCTGAAATGAAAAATTTACTAGAGAGGCTGAATAATTTTTGAGCAGAGAGAATAAAGAATCAGTGAACTTGAAGACAGGTCAATGGAAATTATCTAAATTGTCTAGTCTGAGATACAGAAAGAAAAAAAGGATGAAGAAAAATGTGCAGAGCCTGAAGAGCCCCCAAACTGCAAGTAGGATAAACTCAGAGACCCACCTCTAGACACATCAGACTCAGTCTGTCGAAGGCCACAGGCAAAGAATCTTAAAAAAAAAAAAAAAAGATGCATCACATACAAGGGATCTTCAATAGGATTAACAGCTTATTTCTCATCAGAAACCGCGGAGACTAACGGCAATGGGATGATATATTCAAGGAATACTGTCAAGCAGTAATTGTATATCCAGGAAAATTACCCTTCAAAAATGAAGGAGAAATTAAAAGACTTTCCAGAAGAACAAATACTGAGGGAATTCCTCACTACCAGACCTGCTCTACAAGATATGCTAAAAGGATATTTTCAGGTTGAAATATCCATACAAAGAAATAAAAAGTGCCATAAAGGATAGTACATAGGTAAAAGTATAAATGTATTCTTGTTAGTAACTCATTTCTTCTCCTATCTGATTTAAAAGAAAACTGGATAAAACAATTACAAAACTGTGTGGATGGGCTTATGATATTTAGAGGTAAAGTTTGCATGACAGTAATAGTACAAAGGAAGAGAACAGAACTCTAGAGAAAAATTTTTGTATACTATTGAAATGAAGGTGGTATTAACACAAAGTAGTTTGTAGTTTGTTTTAAGTTAGGAAGTTAACTGTAATCCTCAGGGTAATCATTAAGAAAATAACTCCAAAAATATAGTAAAAGAATAAACAAAGGAATTTAAATAGTTTGATTTAACCAAAAAAAATAGGCAGTAATGGAGGAATAGATAAACAAAAAAAGACATGAGACATACAAAACAAAAAGTAAAATGGCAGATTTAAATCCCATCTTATCTTACCTTATTTATAATGATATTAATAATGTAAAGTAGGATAATATAATCCTACCTTAATAATTTTACTAATTATTAGTTATTTATTACTATAAATGGGTTAAACACTCCAATCAAAAGGCAGAGATTGGCAGAATGGATAAGAAAATCATTATCCAACTATATGTTATCACAGAGATACACTTTGGCTTCAGAGACACAAATAGGTTGAAGGGAAAAGAATGGAAAAGATACAGTATGCAAGCAGTAACCAAAAGAGAGCTGGAGTGGCTGTAGTAATATCAGACATAATAGAATTGAAGACAGATTTTTGCTAGAGACAAAACAGGATATTTTAAAATGATGAAAGGGTTAATCCATCAGGAAGACACAATAAATATATACACACCCAATAACTGAGCCCCACAACACATGAAACAAAAACTGACTGAACTGAAGGGAGAAATAGACAGTTCAATGATAATAGTTGGAAACTTTAAAACCTCAATAACAGATAGAATAACTAAGCAGAAGATCAAGTAAATGGAAAACTTGAACAACACCATGAAGCAGCTAGACCTAACAGACATCTACAGAATACTCCCCCCAACTACAGCAGGCTATGCGTTCTTCTCAGGGCACGTAAAACATACTCTAGGGTAGTTTGTATGTTAGTTCATAAAACAAACCTCAATAAATTGAAAATGATTGAAGTATTACAAATAAATAGAAAGTATGACCTCTAACCACCTGGAATAAAATTTGAAATCAATAATAGAAGGGAATTTGGGGAATTCACAAATATGTGGAAATTAAGGAAAACACATCTAAGTAAACAATGGGTCAGAGAAGAAATCCCAGTGGAAATTAGGAAATACTTTGTGATGAAAGAAAGTGAAAATTTAGCACAGCAGCACTAGGGGGTGGGGCTATAGTCTTGGTCAGAGGGATATTTGGAGTTATAAATGCCTACATTAAAAAGAATAATAACCCTAAATCAATAACATAAACTTCCACCTTAAAAACAATTAGAAAATGAAGAGCAAACTAAACCCAAAGCCAGCAGAAGGAAGGAAACAATAAAGATCAGAGCTGAAATAAATGAAATAGAGACTAGGGAAAAAAAAAAATGGAAATACCAACAAAACCAAAAGTTGATTCTTTAAAAAGATCAACAAAATTAACAAACCTTTAGCTAGACTAACCAAGGAAAAAAGAGAAGAATCATGTTACTAGAGTCAGGAATGAAAGAGAGGATGTGACTTCTGACCCTATAGAAATAAAAAGCATTATGAGGGAATACCATGAGCAAATTAGATAACTTGGATGAAAGGGACAAATTCCTAGAAAGATACAAACTACTACAAAACAGACTCAAGAAGAATTTAAAAATCTAAGTAGACATATAATAAATAAAGAGATTGAATTAGCAATTTTAAAAAATTCTCATAGTTATAGCCCAGGCCCAGATAGCTTTGTTGGTGAATTCTACAACACAGTTAAAGAATAATTAATAACAATTCTTCACAAACTTTTCCAAAAAATTGAAGAGGAAGGAATATGATTTGACAATAAAAAGGAATGAAGTACTAATTCATGTCACAACATGGATGATACTTGAAAACATTTTGTAAGTAAAGGAAGCTAGTCACAAAACACCACATACTGTATGATTTCATTTTTATAAATGTCCAGAATAGACAAATCACAGAGACAGAAAAGCAGGTTAGTGATTGTCAGGGGCTGGGGGTGAGGGACAATGGGGAGTTATTGCTAATGAATATGGAGTTTCTTTATGGGGTGTTGGAAATATTCTACAATTTCAAAATGGTGGTGATTGCACAACTATGTCAATATGCTGGAAGACACTAAATTGTACATTTTAAATGGATGAATTTTTATACAAATTATATCTCAATAAAGCTGTTACACCTTTTTTTTCATTACCTTTGTTTTCTCATTTGAGGAATGAAAGGGTTGGGGTTGATTATCTCGACAGCTTCTTCCAGCTTATTTTATTCAATGGACGTACGCCTTTGAAGTTGTCTGGAAATGGAGCTTTTAAAAGCAGAGCCCTATTTACTCACTGTTTTGTTCTCAGAGATGCTTTACTTAAATTTCCCATGTTCTCTGTTAATCCTACACTCTAAGATTCTCTACCCCCCAGTTGCTCTGTAGAGCATACAAACATTTCAAAGCTTCCCAAGAAAGCACACTTATTTAAAAATTAGTGTGTGTGTGCATGCAATACATTATGAGTGTTAAGTGTAAAAGAAATAATTTTAATCTAGCAAGAGAAATGATTTCAATTAAGTGAAATTTTCCCTTATAATATACTTCATTTTTTTCAATAAGCATTTTTGGAGTGCCTTTTCTCAGACAGTAAATTCTGGAGGCTGTGAGGTAGGTGAAAATATTTCAGATAAAGTAGGTACAGTCATTACATATAGAAGTTGGAGCATTTTTGAAAAGAAACACTAGAAAACCTGAGTTTTAATTTTAACTCTGACATGGGAAAGTCTATTAAGAGATTTAAATCTTAGCTTTTAATTATAAATATACATAATAAACATATATGCATATTTAAATATATATATGTGTGCTTATGCACACATATATAACTACTGTGTGGCATACCCATAATATTTATCAAAGGTATACTAACAAAAATAATGGGCTGACAGTTATTGAGCACTGGATATGAGCTAAGTGATTCATGCATAAAGTTTCATTTAATCCTCAAAAGAATTGCATGTAATAGAAATTATTCCTCATCCCATTTTGCAGATGAGTAAAACCAAAGTCATCAGATTAGCAAGTGGCAGGAACAGAGCTCTTGGCCTCTGGGAAACGTTCTTCATAATATGTTCTCAGCAAATGCCCTGAGACCTTGGAGAACCCTGACATTTGTAAATATCAAGTACTCTCTCTTACTCAATTCAAGGACCTACTGAGAAGTTTAAATGATTTCCTTCAGGCTAACAATGGCTGTAGGTTGGGGACAAGGGTTCACAATGAACTAGAGCACACAAATATTACTGTTACATAAAAAGACCAAGGGAATTTCAAAGCTACCCTGAGATCTCTATGGGCACCCACTACTGGCACTTGTGGATATTAAATGCTGAAGTTTTCAAATGCAACCAGTCCAGTTTATTATAAAAACTGCTTTATGGACGACATGCTATTCAAATCCAAGGTGATCTAAATCACACTACAATACATTAATATTATATGGAGTTAGAAAGTTCAAGCACTTCATCATACAGCCAAGTTCTTATTTGAGTATATAAGTTGGTGTACATGTTTGTCTCACATCCTATGACAGAGTCCCAAGGGAGCATTCATTTTATTTCTGTGCTCTGAAGTATAAATTAAACAATATTTGTATTTAGAACATGATGCTATCTGTTGCACTTTGACCATACTTTTTTTTTTTCAAGCTCAGTAAACCATACTAATTTTAAGAGCTTTACTAACTTTCTTATTCCTTCCTATTGGTCTAGCGAGTTAAACTAAACCACCAGCTGGAATGTGAAGTTAGAAGGTCAAAGTTAAAAATTAACTTGTACTTGTTTAAGTCTACACTCATGCTCCTTATCCTTGTTAAGGATGAGAAATTTCCAAATTAGTCTTGACAAGGAGTCAGTTTTGGGTGGACTTTTAAATTTTAACATATCAAAGTGCATTTTTGTTTAGAAAATATGAATGCCAAGAGAAGTGGCTTGAGTTCCAAACTAATTGTTAAGAAATTTGAGTTTTTTCCTTTTCCTAAAGAAAAGTAGCCCCCAAATTGGTAGAGGAGTTTCAGATGTGTGTAAGGAGTCTCACACGGACCCTCAAGAGGCAGCACCAGTTTGGCGGTGGCTGAACCTAACAGGATTTACTAAGGGCTACTAGGCCCCCAGATGCATGTGCCTTAACTAATTTATCTCTGTAACAACCTTGTCACCAAACGAGATATTCCACAGTGCAGGAAGTGAAAACCCAGGCTAAATCAAGTGCTGCGACATCTGTCTAGGAAGTCGTAGCAGGTGGGGAACTGGGCTCCTTTCACGTTCGGTCCAGCAAAAGCACAATGTAATTTTGTGCTGTTATTACTTACTTTTTCTCCCCTTTAGTTTTCTGCAGCATCACTATTAAAACAATGACAAATGAGTGAATAGTCATCTCTAGAGGTGATTTTAAATGGAGAATTGATCTGTTAGTAATTATTGCCTGTGAAGAATTTTCTAGCCCCTTCTCTCTGTCTCTCCCTCCAGTATTCAGGGAGTGCCTATTTTGTGCTGGTCGGAGTGCTTCATGGTTCTTCTCTGTGGCTGTAACACTCAGAACAGGGACATGGATAGTAAAGAAAAAACAAACAAATACGGAGTGCAAATTCTGAGATCTCCGGTGTAGGAGACAGAGTGCAGTGAGGGAACACGGGTGCTTATTTAGAGACGTCCTCAGGGCTGGCCTGCCTGAGCAGGTGGCCTTTCACTGGACTCCTAAAGAATGAGGATGCAGCTGAGCACAGGTGTGATGTCTAAGGCAGGAGAAACTGGCACTTAGAGAAACTGAATGAAGCGCAGTGGGGTTATTTGGACTTTCGCGGCTGAGGGGAGAGTATCGAAAGACTTTGAGTGGATGAGGTATCTCTCTCAACCAACCCCGAGCAAACAAAAAACCCACTGAAGCCTCTGTCCGCTGGGTGCGGTTCTGAGTGCTGGCATGGTGCCCGGTGACCCTGACGCCTGCTGTCATGGCCCACTCTATTTTGGCCCAAGGAAATGCTTCTCCACATCTCTTGCCCTTTGTCCCCAAAACAAAAGATGACATTAAGTTTCCAAATGCTGCTAAGATTTCTGAATTACCCCAGTGACAACACTGGAGAGAGTCACTGCTTTGGGCCCAGGGAGGATCAGAGCTGGGGAAATGTGTAGGTAAGAGAAAACACAAATGCGTTAACTTGTCAAGTCCCTCCATTCAGATGGCTTGAAAACCATCCTAATTCTTTATTTTCCAGTATTGTTGAATATCCATTTCCATATTTTTCTTTGTGAACCAGCCATGGTCTGGAACTACTCATAAATTAGCATGGAATTTGCGACAGTTGCACATGGTGGCTAAAGAATATTAAACAATTCCTTTTATTCTAAAATTCACAATATTCATACATTCATATATATGTATGTTTAGCCATAATAGTGTGACGTGTGATACAGATTCTCTCCACTGGTGACTAGATAGACTTTGAATGCTTAATTACAAATAGATTTACTTTTGTAAAAATATTTTAAAAGATTTAATTAAATCTTCATAAATAGTAAAAGATTTTAGCTTAACTTTAATAAATTTGATTTAAAATTTGATATTGATTATTTACATTTGCCTTTAATTTTATTAGACAGTTTAGATTATTTTAAAAGAAAAATAACTTTTTTTGAAATATACATGTGAAAAATAATTTATTCAGTTTTTTACACTTAATTTGTATTTTTATAAAACTATATTCAAATTTTGTAGTCTTCAGATACAATTACATTTTTAAAAAATTCTTTAGATCACTGAGACTAAGACATGTCAAGATGGGGCTAGAGATAGAAGATAAAAATAGAGCTCAGAAAACAGAAGGAAAAGCAGCAGAAAGAAACCAGAACAATTTAGAGGCAATCTGCTTGAATTTTACAAATCCTGAAACAATGAAAGAGTAGGCTTCTGTCAAGCAGAATCTATAAAATTTGCGAAGAGTACATGACACATTTTTTAGACTTAATTACTGATCAAAATAATGAAAACAAGCCAGTTGGACCTTGCAAATTATTTAGACTTTTACTACTGGTCAAAACAACAAAAATGAACAAGAAAATTTTTCTCATCAAAGCCACAATTTGATCAGGTCTGATAAACTCCATGAAAGTTTATATTCTATACTAAGTAAAGATTGAAATGCTGATCAAAATAATGAGAATAAATAACAAAAGTATTCACATCAGATTCCTAACTCAGAAGCAACAAATGCAGCTCTGGCCAGCTGTGAGAGGATGGGGAACATCGCCTTCCCGGAGCCAGCCTTGGCTGAGGAAGACAAGGACTGCAAGCTCTGCAGATCCCGGAGGATTCTTTTCAATCCTTGGCGTTAGGAGGGTTGCTTCTAGAAAAGAATCTGATTCAGATTAATGACTGCAATTTTTTATTGGCTGAAAAACAAGTCTATAAAAGCTGGCCCTTATTTTAAATTCAAAGATAATATATACTTGTTACTACTGTTACAGGTTTCATAGCCAGTCCTTAAGACCAGCTTTGGGCAGTGACGTTATTTGTGACAGAGGTGCTTAGGTTCTTGATTAAGAGACTATAAAAAATCACTAACATAGAGAAAAGTGCATATGATACAATTACCAGAACTGAAAAAATTCTGAACAAATAGCAAAACAATTAGTACTATTTAACAAAGAGAAGTAATAGCCAATATAAAACATTGGTGTGGTGTTCTAAAAATATGAATACAAATGTCCAATATTTAGCCAAACGTAATGATGCTTTCTTTGACATTAGCTGTCCAATATTTCCTGATGGATAATTTCTAAGTATAGTAGAAATGATTTTGGAATTTGAGGTTAGAATGTCTGAACATGTAAGATAGATGAAAAAATAAAACAAATTAAAAGTATATAGAATGGGAAAATCAAAGTGAAATTATCTTTTAATGCATAGTGATGTGAGAGAAGAAATCACACAAAATAATTTTTAGAGAAATTTTTTTCTAAATTGAAAGATATTTTATGTGATGCATCTAAAGTAACATACCTATAAGATATAAGGAAATTAGAAAATGGAAACAGAAATATTTGTATGACTATGATGGTTCATGTACAAATAATTCCAAAATGAATTTCTATTCAAACTATTTTCTGACCATTATCAATTGAGATATGTCTTAATTACAGAGAAATTTGAATAAACCAAGAAACATACTATTCTTTTTGGTTTTCTATGAAATATTCCAGCAAAGAAAAATTTGGAAGAAGTTAAGAAACATTGTGTGGATCCAGATATTTCTTTAAGAGATGATGAGATTATAATACATGTAACACAAATTTGTATGGTAAAGTTTGAAATGTTATAGTATTTTCTAGGATGATGATAATTTTTCATTTGCAATCTGCCCTTACAATTCTATATGTAAAATCTATTTTTTTCTGAGTCTAAATATTGCCTAAAAATAAAGAATTTTATTGACAGCTGCTGCTGCCTTATCAGAATGAAATTTCTCCAAACTGAAAAAAAAATGTCTAAGAACTACAGTGACTCAAGAAATAAGGCCTAATTTGGCATTACTTTCAACAGAGCAAAATTATGTGGAAAATCTTGATGGTGAACACGTAATTAGTGATTTTGTTGACATGAAGGTAAAACATGCTTTTTATGGAATAAATAGACTAACATTCGTGAGTTAGGGTTATGTCCGTTTTCTTGTCCCCCATCACAAGTACATCACTGGGACATCTCAACACCGGCAATAATCACTCCACTCCATCGTCATGGAGAGTTGACCATGTCTCTACCATCTGAACATTGTATATTACGAAGGCACACTTGTCAAGATTGGAGGGGAGAATATATTTTATTGATGGTTTGGTTTACAACAGCTCACTGTTTACGTGAATGGTGTGTGGAGTCCATTTGTGCTCTCGTCCAGACTCTGCAGATGTCAGGGTGCCTCAGCGGAGGGCCCACCACCACTCAGTGTGTGCTCTCTTGTGTCCTCCAGCAACTTACACAGAGTAAGCACTTCTTAAATGTTTGCTGAATGAATATTACCTCTCCTACTTCCTCAATGCTCTTCTGTAGACTTGACACGGGGGCTGTACCTGATAGCGCGTGTCCGCCTGAAATAATGGAAAGGATCAAAATCCAGTTTTAGAGAGTTTATTCCTTTAAAAATTATTATTACTTTTATTATTTTTAGAGACAAGGTCTCACTCTGTCACCCAGGCAGTGGTGCAATCATAGCTCACTGCAGCCTCAAACTCTTGGGCTCAAGCGATCCTCCTGCCTTAGCCTCCTGAGTAGCTGGGACTACAGGCACCCACGCCCAGGTATTTTTTGTACTTTTTGTAGAGATGGGGTCTCACTATGTTGCTCAGGCTGATCTTGAACTCCCGGCCTCAAGTGATTCTCCCAAACTGCTAGGATTACAAGTGTGAGCCACCCTGCCTGGCCAGTGAAAAGCTGTAATGGCCATCCAGAAACACAGCCTCCGGAGAAATGAGGTCTGTGCTCCAAAGTTAAAAGTTAAGGTCTTGCTTATGTAGGCAGAAAACAAATAAATTTAGTAGGATTATAACATTTTCTGTACAAGCCTGGTTTGTGAGTTACAACAGTTTAATTAGTTACAGTTTGTTTTCTTTTCCATATGGTTTGTTTTCTTTTCCTTTCCAATTTATTGTATTTAACATTCCATCTTAGACAATGTGATAGTCACGAAGTCTTTGTGTGAGAAAGGTAAGAAGGAAGCTAATCAATAACGAAGAATCTACAGTGAGGAGGGAAGGGGTCTTCCCTGGTGCCCTTCAGTCATTTACAACATTTTACAAAACATTGAAGGCAAAAAAGAAAGCTAATCTATAATCAGAGAAACACAGGTCATGGGCTGCCTAGGTTACAACTGCCTGTTTAGGTGACTCTGGTCACATTCTCTTAAGGCTCAAAATATTTTATTAAAGTTCCAACAGCTTACATTTTGAATTGCTTATTTTCACAGGAGTCACTTGTGTATGCTCTCAGCACCCCCAACCCTATCAGCAGCTCCCTGAGGGCACACACACCCACACTTTCCAGCTGCCCAAAGCATTTCGCAACTTGCTATCCATTACATTTTTTTCTTTATTTACTGACAATCTATATTTTTAAGAGACTAGTATAAATAAGTTCCTGTAGTAAAATCTCTATTCCTCTACATATGTGAAATAAGTACTGGCTTTTCTCTTTTTGGTGCAAGTTTTTTAAGCTTGTATTAAATACATAGAAAATACTGTACCTTTTCTGAGACTGGTGAATAGTTTTAATAAAACTTTCTGTATAAATATTTGTAGTTTGTTATCACAATAGCTAACAGAAAAATATAGATATAACTCTCTGATCCTTAGAAGCTTGATAATCGAAATATATGATTCCAGGGCCAGAGGTGTGTTGATTGGTAGAAGTTAAGAGAGACTTTTACAAATGCAAACCAAGGAGTGTATTGTTAATGGGAAAAAACCCCAAACTCTGTCAAATAATTTAAAAAGGTTTATTCTGAGCTGAATGTGTATGACCAGCCTGGAGCACATGGCCTCAGAGGTCCTGAGAAAATGTACCTGTGGTAGCTGGGTTACAGTTTGGTTTTATACATTCGTGGAGACAGGAATCACACGTTATAGGTGGGTTTAAAGATTCATTGATTTGTCATTGATTAAGCAAATGAAGCTTTGTCTAAAGGCTTGGAATGTTTTAAGTTAAGATAAGGATGTCTGTTAATCAGAGACAAGCTACCAGACATTTACCTAAACTCATAAATTGATGACCTGCAGGTGTGGTTTAAGTTCTGTCTTGCAAAGCCTTAGGCCTGTTAATGAGTTACAAAGGATATCTCCAAGAAGGGAGGGGGCATGACAGGCATGTCTCACCTTCCTTCTCATGGCCAGCAACTCAGCGTTAGGGTATTTCTGAGGTCCCCTTGGCTAAGAGGGGATCCATTCAATCAGCTGGGGGGCTTAAGATTTTATTTTATTTCACAGTATACTGTGTGTGAGGGAGGTGTTTTGTGGAGCTTAGCTGCAGTACAGCCAGCTCTGGGGCAGCATCTTTCAGCCTTGCTTATTTAACTGTAAATCTGCTTTTGGAACCACTTTTGCCCTGCTTGCTGTAGATGGTCGGCTTCAGCTGCTGTAATTTTCTCAGCAAGCTTTACACCCCTTTAAGTGCCTTATTTCTTTTTCATTTTTCCTTCCTTTTAAAGGAATCTTCCCAACTTGACCTCAGCTGAATTTCTCTCTGTTCTTTTTATTCTGCTTGCTTCAGGCAAAAAATGAACCAGATCACCAATGAGCCTTTTAGTGTGAGACATACAGGTTTTAAGTACTTCATTGAGTTCCTATTTAAGGATGATTTTGTAATATTAGGGATCAGAATGAAAACATAAAAAGATGCTCTTCTTTTTTAATTAAGAAGCAATTCTAAATAAAATTATGTCAGTTTATGAACATTTAAAATACTTTCTCATTTTCCAACTGGTAGAAATAGAGGGATTATTACAATTCCTGTGGGTCTTTACTCTTTCCTCAAAGACATTCTTTGGTAAGGATTTTGCCTGGTATTTATTGTCTCCTACCTGGGAAATCATGTGATGGTAGCTTAAAGAGGAAAATGAGTGATCAGTATTCAAGAATACCTTTTCCAAAAAAGATAGCTGGTAGCACTTTATGGCTTTAGATGAACTTAAATGGACAAAGGAAAGGGGAATTTGATTTCTCTGGAAGCTATATAATCTCTGTTAGATTGTACATGATCAAGAGAAATCTGTTTGTAGGACAAATTTGTGCTCTGAATAATAATTGTGCCATTCCTTATTTACTGTTCAGCTATAAATGGTCAAATGCTTACCAACGTGAAGGGCTGATGGCACCGGCTGGAGGCAGCCCAGTGTTGGCAGTCGCACTACGAAGACTTTCCCCAGGACTCTGGCAGACACCTCTGTCTTGTTCTGAAACACCTCAGCTACCCAGTTTGCAGACACCCCCTGGGTACTCCCCACGGTGGTGTTTGCCCATTCTTTGTGCAAGAGTGGCCTTTGTAATGTGGGAAGAATTCACAAGGAACTGAGATGTGACCACCAAATTAACTTCCATCTGCAATCAAAGCCAAGATTTTTTTCCTCACTGCCAGATTCCCTGGGGCTACCATAACTTGGTGCTTTATTGTAGTACAAGTATCACCGAAGGCATGAACAGTAATTTTAAATAAGGTGGGCATTGAGAAAATGACTATGGGATAGCGAACTTCCCTGTGAAGGTGTGCGCACACCCACGTCCGCCCGAAACCCATTTGGCAGGAGGCTGTGGGAGGCAGCAGGTAGGCTTGGTTCACAACGCTGGAATACATGGTCTGTTTTAAAGTCGCCGTTCTATGCCTGAGTTGAAATACAGAAGTACTTCTCTTAGATGATAAAGAGGAGAAATTGGAGTGAACATACAATCGTAACAATAAGAATTTACTTCTATAAACCTTTATTTTCTTTTTGAGATTATCGAGGGCTGGGTAGAATTATGAGGAAAGAAAATACTGAAGCAAACCTCCCCCGCCCCCACCCCAGCTTCTTTTTCTGAGACTTTGTTCTGTGTTGAATCTGGGCAGGATCAGAAAGTATGACTGGAGGGTTTGGTTTTGAATTAGATCAAATATTCTAAAGCAAATTTTCTTTTTTTCTTAGCAGACTTTTGGAATCTGTAGTTACTTGGGGGCAGACAGAGGCTTCCAATACATGCAGTAAAGCTTAGAGAAAACGTGAGCCTCAGCATAGTGTAAAAGAAACGTGCCAATTCATCTATTCATATGTCACAGAGAAGTAGTTGATTGGAGATGGTTGTAAAAATTTAGACCGAAAATAAAAGATACTTTGACAGAAAATAAATATATAAAGAAATTACTCATAAAATTGAGATTTAATAGTATTTGATTTTAAAAACATGGTCTCTAATGGTGATGTATGTCTGTAGTGTCTCATGTCATTGTAAATTGTATTTTGTCAGTAATTTTAAGTTTTCAGTTAGGATTAGAGCAGGTCTGCTTACACATTTAGCATAGTATGACTGAGGCATTTTTGTCACCCAGAACATATTTATATGACCTGTGATGAGGTCTCTCAATTTTTTCTTGGCAAAATAAGAGCAATGATATTTCTGTTTGAAAAATCTTTGCAACTGTCTGAAAGCACTTCTTCTCTATAAAGATTAAAACTTTTTTTTTAACTAACTCTGGATAGACTTTGCATTTTTTTCTACCTTAGCAGAAAGTTGAAAACCACCAAAGTGATTGCAGCTCTTGTCCTAGCTAGGGAAGAGTTTCTCTGTTTAAACTGCTTGTTTACAGTTGTCCCCCTTACCCATGGGTATACGTTCCAAGACCGTAGTGGATGCCTGAAATCTCAGATAGACCTGAACTCTACATATACTATATTTTTTCCTATTCATACCTATGATAAAGTTTAATTTATAAATTAGGCACAGTAAGACATTGATAACAATAACTAATAATAAAATAGAACAATTATAACAATATATTGTCATAAAAGTTATGTAAATGTGGCCTCTCTCTAAAAATATCTTATTGTACTATACTCACGTGTATTTAGATGGTGGTTGACCATGGTTGACTGGAAAGCAAAACCGTGGATAAAGGGGACCACTGTATTAGGGAAGGCAAATTGTGTATTCAAAGGCCTGTTGTTTTTTAGAAGGTTGTCTATGTTGAGCAACAAAACTAAACTTTGGGTAGACAGCATAGTAAAAAGGGATTTTGTTTTCTGTTGGCTCTTCTGTCATGTTTGCTGGGAAGCTGATGGGCAAGGCTGGATCTAGGTGATTTAACCCACTTGCAGCCTCTAATTCAGATTGAAACTCTGGAAAGAATTATGATCATAAATATTGATGTGGTTCATATTCACAAAGGTATTGACATGTCCTCTGCTTTGCATCATTTGTATACTTTTCTCCCTCTTTGTCAGGGTGTTGTGATTAGTATGTGTAAATTTTGATTGATGAAGTACATTGGAGGCAATATTATACTTTATATCATTCTCAACAGGGCCTGGGATATTTTTAATAAGCCAGTTCTGCATTACCTATTCTCACCTACGAACACATTCTCTGAGAGTAGAAGGGGATATAAAGGAAGAGAAAGAGAGGGAGGTACAATTGATTATCAGTGCAGTTCATCCTGAATTTATAAATCAAGTTTGCTTTACGTCAGATATTTCTAAAATATTTTAATAGCTAAATTCAACACACATGTATTAGCGTCCACATTCCCTAGAAGTAGATCAGTATTTTATTTTACAAGAGAGGAAGCAAAACATCCTGAAGAAGACCTGGGTTAGGGGTTTGCCATGTGATGCAGCTTTGCCTTGGGTTCCTGATACTGCAGCATCTTCCTGAAAGTCCTAATCCAATCCCTGGTCTTGTTCAGAGCTTTAGAGAATGAAGCAAATAATTCTTTGTGTATCTGTGTCTTTGTTTTTAACAAAAAGTTTTAAAAAGTAAAAAAAAAAATAGAAAAAACTTATAGAATAAGGATATAAAAATATTTTTGTACAGCTGTACAATGTGTTTGTGTTTTAAGCTGTGTTATTACAAAAGAGTCAAGAAGTTAAAAATTTAAAAGTTTATAAAGTAAAATAATTACAGTAAGCTAAGGTTAATTTATTATTGAAGAAAGAATTTTAAAATAAATTTAGTGTAGTCTGTGTGCACTGTTTATAAAGCCTGCAGTAGTGTATAGTAGTACACTTCCCAGCCTTCACATTCACTCACCACTCCCTGACTCACCCAGAGCAACTTCCAGTTCTGCAAGCTCCATTCATGGTAAGTGCGCTATACAGGTGGACAATTTTTTATCTTTTATGTTGTATTTTTACTATACCTTTTCTGTGTTTAGATATGTTTAGATACACAAATACTTACCATTGTGTTCCAGTTGCCTACAGTATTCAGTACAGTAACAGGCTATGCAGGTTTGTAGCCTAGGAGTGATATCATATAGCCTAGGTGTATCGTAGGCTGTGCCGTCTAGGTTTGTGTGAGTACACCCTATGGTGTTCCCATAAGGATGAAATCGCCTAACCACACATTTCTCAGAACATATCACTGTCATTAAGTGACCATGGCTGTAGATTACTATCTAGTTAAATCTTAAAGCTTGGAAGATTATAATAATCTGCAGACATTCTTTGAAGTAATTTTACATCTTTGTAGTGTGTAATTAGTATCAATTAATAATTTAGAGCGCATAGACCAATGTAATTAATACTGGTACCAAAATGTTTCAAACTATTTTAAAAGAATTTATAATGATTCCTTTTAAATTGCAGTGATTTTTCAGGTTTTGACTAAATTTATCCTATTATATTTAAACTAGTTAAGACTTTGAATTTATAATGAAATCTGAGTGAACTTGAGAGAGAGAATAGGTAGTTCTAAATCAGTTGAGTTTTGTAGATAAAATACATTCTGCTTACTTTAGTGTGCTGATTATGAGAATAAGCACCACTCTTTCCCAGCGAGTTTTTGGCAGGTGGTTTTAGACTGCAGAGTATTTTAGAGCCCAGCTGTTCATCCCATAAACCAGGGTGCAAAGACCCATGGAGGGAACCCACTGGGGCAGGTGGGTGCTTCTGGACACTTTGGTGGCCCACGGACCCCTGGCCTCATGTTGTTCTTTGCCCAGATCCTCAATTTCTTGTGAATTTTATGGTTACTTGTCCATAGTTTTTTATAAGCCCTGCCTCAGCTCCCATCCCCAAACAAACTTTTCAGCCCTTCTTGCTACTCTACGTCCCCAATGCTGTGCTCCAGTTGCGACCAGGTGGCCTGCAGGGATGCAGTGGCCCTCGGGAGTTTCAGCCCTGCCTGCCTGCCCTCCTGCCCACCCAAGATGCAGGGTTTGAGCTGCACCCATCTGGGGCAATCCCAGCTTCCACCACCAGGGCTCGTGTGGAACAGAAAGATGACCTCCACTGAGGACAAAACCCTTTTAATTCTCCACTTTGG
Source organism: Daubentonia madagascariensis (assembly GCA_023783475.1). Taxonomy (NCBI): domain Eukaryota; kingdom Metazoa; phylum Chordata; class Mammalia; order Primates; family Daubentoniidae; genus Daubentonia; species Daubentonia madagascariensis. The sequence goes on along the minus strand of JAKFHU010002549.1, from coordinate 4,342,496 downwards.
AAACACAGACTAGAAGAAAGAAATCCAACTTATTCAGTATTCCTTCTTTTTTGGTATTAATTAGGAGGCAATCTTTATAGAAGTAGGCAAATGTTATCTTAATATTTGGAGAATCAATTACTGTTGCAAACTGACAGCCTGTCTATGTAGGCCCCAGATGTGTCCTATTCTTGTCACTTCGTAGTTTAGTAGGAGCTGTCATACCACTAAGAGCCCTGAGTCAGGAGCCGGGTCTGAGTCCTCCATGAACAAATGATTCATATGAGCATGAGTAAATCACCTTGCTAATCACTCTCAATGTATTAGCTCATTTACCACTCACAGTAAGATGCTTATAAAGGTTTTAGTATTGCTTCCGTTTTTTCGATGGAGAAACCTGAGGCCCAGGGAGGATATGTAACTCCTTTTCATCTCACCAGCTTGTGTGTGGAGGCTGTGTCAGTCCCCAGGCAGGCTGTCCTCTGAGACCCGGCTCTTTCCTTACTCCTGCTATTTCAGAATAAGGTGACTTTTAAACACAAACTAATCTTTTCTTGTTTGAAAGATCAGGTTGAAATTCTTGAAACTGTGGCCTGGGAACTGACCCGAGCTCCATCCTATTTTGATAAAAGACAGAGCTAGTGTGACACCAGCTAATTGGACTCGACCCTGTGTTACAGTGTAGCCTGGAAGTGTTTCCGATGGCTGGAGCGTCTCCCTCGCTCTGCCACCTCACCTATTCCCTGGCTCAATTGCTCCCCCAAACCCCACTCAAACAAAGGGCACCAACTCAGACACCTCTCTGACATTCTCGGAAAATCTGTCCTTCTTACTCCTTGCTTGCATTCTGCATTATACGTACCACACTTGGTTTCTGTCCACATCATGTTGTGGTTTGTTTGCAATTCTCTGCTATGAATAAATCTACTCATACTTCCCTGCCCTGCAACATTCTGAGTTCACTTAGGATAAAAGTATTAGAGAACAACTGAGTTCACCTGACGGGTAAGGTGGCAAAGGGCAATGTAGAAAAATGAAATACCACTGATAAGGAGAAGGAAAAGCGAAGATGCGCTTGTGTGGAGAACGGGCGTCGGGGGCAGTGGTGGAGTCGGGAAGGAAAGCCGGATCGGGGTCGTTGAGTCTCGCAGGGAGGAGATTTCACACTGTACACAAATGAAACTCCATCATGAGTTTTTTTGGTTTATAAAAAATATTTTCCATATTAATCTACAACTTTTTGTTTTTCTTTAAATTTTTTGATAGCTTTGTTGACTATAAAAGAAACACACTTTCTTCAACCACAACAAACAAACAAACAGACATCGCAGGCATTTATAAAGTAGATACTAAAAGTCTCCCTATTCATCATACTACCACAGCCCCCAGATAAGCTTGGTACATGTATAAGAAGCTTTTGAGAGGGATGTATCTGTTGCCCAAGAAATGGTGACGAGGATCCACCACCACCACCAAAGGACACTAAATTTCCCATCATTATAAAGAAAGCCACCAATGTCCTCATAGGACACAGACAAGACTCTTCTGTAATTATCCACCGTCTCTGCCATCCTCTGCCTGTTCTAGATGAACAGAGGACAGGGTAGGAAATCAAATGTTATCAGTGCCCTTAATCTGTGGGAATTTCCCTCTTCTACTAGGGGTGAGGCTGCTCTAGGCCCATGACTTGGAGAGATTGAGGGGGCCTGCAAGAAGAAAAGGCTGACATTTGACTCCTTGAATGGGTACTTCTTTAATTGCAAGTGCATTCTGAGACTGTCCCTTGAGAGAGAATTCTTAGAGGTGAGGGGTTTAACTGAATATGGAAATGATGCCTGCTTCTCTAGAGATTTTTGGAGATAAAAGTTTTGCTAACAAGAAAGGACTGTGGAATTGTGTGTCTTCAAAAAAAAAAAAATTGTGGTGGTGGAGAATTTCTCCCATGTTGCCATAACTCTCGGAAGGGTGTGGACGTGACCTCGGTGGTCCCTGGGCTTCCGCACCTGGAGTGGGAAAGTTACAGGACAGGACAGAGGCAAAGTTGGTGATGTTCCACTGTCAGGGCCTGAAAGGAGACCTGGTACCAAGAAAGCCACCATCACCTACATGGAGACTTGCTCACACGTAGAGGTCACCACAGCTGAGTCTCACCCCGTCTGCCCATGGGATGGCCAGTTACTGACATCTCCACTTTCCCACCCCAACCCCCTTACCAGGGGAGCTAGGCTTCCAAAGAGGATATACCATAAACTACCCCTTCTTGATGGACATTAGTATATTTTCAAAATTGTCTGTAATATAAACAGTGGTGCAGTAACCATCTTTGTAATTATAATTTTGCAGTCATCTAATTATTAGTTAGGATAAACTAAGAGAAATGAAATTCCTAGATAAAATAGCAAGACATTTTAGATTTTGTTACTTATTATAAAAATGTTTTATCTTCAATACTCAATATATTCCATAGTAAATAAAATTAAGAAAAAATGTTTTGTCTATAAATATGTATTCAAATGTCCATTTCTCCTTTTCCTTATATTTCTGTATACTAATATAATAAATATGTTAAAATTTTGTTAATCTGATAGTTAATTCCTATTAGGTATATAGTTGTTTTAATTTTCATTTTTTTATAATGAGGGTTAGAAGCTTTTTGCATATCTTATAGATATTTATGTTGTATCTTTTGTAACCATGTTTTATCTTTTAACTTAGAGAGCAGTGTTCATTTGTATATTAATTAGTAATAGCTAAAAGGTTAATGGAATATATTTCCATCATTAACTTGCATTAAATAATATCATGGAAATAGGTTCCCATGCTTGGAGTAATTATAATAATAGAATAGTAAAAATTTATAGTGTGAATCATGTGCTCAACAGTAGTCTAAGTACCTTATGTGTATTAACTCATTTAATCCTCAAAATAAACTTATGAGAAAAGTTCTGCTATTGTCCCCATTTTAGAAATGAGAACACTGAGTAACATGCCCAGGGAAACTCAGATGGTAAGGGGCAGAGCCAAGCGTTGGGCCCTTAGGACCTGCTCCCCAGCCTGGGCTCTGTTGTAGAGAAGCCTCATTTACATAGTGCCAGGCAAATTTTCGTTTGAGAAGTATAGTAATTCCATGATATTGCTATAAATGTACAATTCCCAATAGAGGCATCGAAAGACTGTGATCGTGGAAGAATTCTTTCTGGGAATGCCATTAGGATCCACCTTTGTTTCCATTACACACCATGTTTTATTTAGAAAGAGACATGCATTTCCTTAGGTTGGGCTAACTCATTTGGAGAGACATATGTTTAATAATTAATAATAATAATAATACAATGATGGCTGTTTTGATAATTTGTTTTCCCATAATGAATTTGCTCACAGATGGGTGAGAGTGTTTATGCTGGGAAATCACTGGCTCTAGCCTGGACCTCTCACTTTCCTGGTGCAGAATATGGAGCCCACAGGGTTAAGGGACGAGGGTGACCAGTGAGTGCTGAGTGGACACAGGAGCTCAGTCTGCTCACTTCACACGGGGCTTCTTCCCACCACAGTGTCTTGTTTTCTGGATCTTCTAAGTATGTCATTATATAATAGGATATTTTAAATTATGGAACAATACACATAACAGAATCTACTGTCTTAACTATTTTTAAGTGTACAGTTCAGTGGCATTAAGTACATTTGCTGTTTTGTGCAACCATCACCACCATCCATCTCCAGAACTTTTTCGTTAAACAACAACTCCTGATCTTCCCGCCCCCCAGCCCCTGGCAACCACCATTCCACTTTCTGCCTCTATGAATTTGACTACCTAGGGACCTCATACGAGTGGAAGCAAACAGTATTTGTTCTTCTGTGACTGGCTTATTTCACTTAGCATAATGTCTTTAAAGTTTATCCATGTTGTAGCAATAGGATTGTTTTGAGGATTTAATATATGAAATATAGGTAAGGCAGTTAAGACAATGCCTGGCCTATAGTAAGCTCTTTATAAGTGCTAGCTGTGGTTGGCATTATTAATGTTAATTGTATAAGTTTCCCAATTAATTGCCCCTATAACATACTAACACAAACTTCGTGGCTTAAAACAACACAAATTTATTCTCTTATAGTTCTTGAGGCAGAAGTCTGAAATCAGTTTCACTGGGCTAAAGTCCAGGTGTTGGGGAGCTGGCTCTTTCTAGAGGGTTCCAGGGAGAGTCTGTTTGCTTGCCACTTCCGGCTTCTAGAGACTGGCTCTGCTACCTGGCTCATGGTCCCTTCCTCGTCTTCACAGTCAGCAGTGTGGTGTCTTCTCTCCTCTCTGGCCTCTGCATCGTCCTCCCATCCTCTCTCACTTCTGGCCCCCCTCTTATAAGGACCCTGTGATTACACCAGGACTGCCTGGGTAGTGCAGATAATCTCCCCTTCTCGAGATCCTTATTCTAGTCATATCTGCAAAGTCCTTTTTGTCACATGAGGTCACATATCCACAGGTTCCAGGGATTAGGATGTGGACATTTTTGGAGGGATCTTTATTCAGCTAATTATTATTATAACATAGTATTTAGTTATGGAAGGAACATCCCTATACCTTAACTCTGCTAATCACAACAGCATTAGTAGAGCCTGGGAGGGTGTTAAATCTCAGCACTCGCCCAGACTCACTGACTCAGACTGTGCCTTGTGGCCAGATCCTGTGCCGATCTGAATGCCCGTGAGTCTTTGGACTTCCGTGCTGTGACTCTCACTCTCTTCATCATTACTTAGAGTTTCTGCCCTTCATCTGATGCCTTAATGGAGACAATATGCGTTGATAAAGATAGAGACTCAATTTTAGTTTTTCTGCCTGACCTCCCTTTCCTAATGAGTTACCACAACATGGAAGATTCAGAATCTGGGGCAGAGTGGTGCAGATTTAAGTCCCATATGAGAATTTAAGTTGGTTGTAGGATGTCATGATGTTTGCTTTGTGAGTGATTGCTTAGCATATTTTTACCTGAAGTTAGTATCTAACATGGGACACTCTGTGCCCAGGGTCATTACTGCATGTCAGGAAGGGTGAGTATTGATTTATGACTCTGGGAACGGGTGGTAATTCGCCTTCTGGTTTAGATCAGGTGGTCTGAAGGCGAAAAAATCTGCTATTTTAGTTCATACCTCCTTTTGATCATCTAGCTTTTTACAAGGACATACATTTGAAGATAATTTCTTATTTTAAAGCCTTGCTGGAGAGATCAACAGGATTTTAAATGGAAGCGAACTGGAGGGGCTGGACCACAACAGAATCAGGGTTTTGTTGCTGCTGTTGTTATTTATTTGTTGGGTTGGCTTTCTCCTATTTGGTTTTTTTGTTTTGTATTATTCTGCACTGAGTAGTGGTTGAGGTTTTTTGAAAGCTAGAAGCCTAATCTTGACATACTGTTGAATTACTGATGGAAGATCCTGTAAGATCCCATTCTATTAGATGGCAATTGTCTAGAGACAGTTTTATATTAAAATTATCCTATAGGCATTTGGCATTTCCTCTAAGTATGTAATAGAAGAAAAAATAACAAATAATTGGGTTTACCAACAATTTTGTTGTGTCATAAATATCTTTAAAATTAACTAGTAGTGTCACATGAGCAGATGCGGTTTCCATCTAGAGTTAAGAAGTTCTTCTGCTTTCTTCTCTTCCATCCACATCGGAAAACTAAAGACCCTAGCATTTATTCCCGGTAGTCCCAACTGACCAAGAAAAACATCCCAAAACAAGCAAACGAAAACAAAAATGGGAAATATCAAAAATGGAAATTGTCTCCTTGTTTCATTTGGTTCTCATATGGGATCCCAGGTAGTGTAACTTTAATGGCACTTCTAATGAAACTGCAAAAAAAAACTTAATGTCAAATGAAGTGAGAAGAGCATTTTGTATGTTTCCTTTGCCCTTTTGTAAATTGATAATGTTGCATACATACTTTTTTGGAACTGAATGACTGTTGTTCCACTTATATTTCAGAATCTATTAAATTTCAGGAAATACTTCATTAAATTATACATCCACAACAGACTCCATTTGTTCCAAAACCTGTTCTCTTTCAGCATGCTGCATTTGATTGTCTCTACAGTTTCTGGCAAGTGCTTCAGGTTTGCCTAAATTTCCTTCTGTCAAGAAACATTCTCTTTTCATTTTCACGTGACAATGATCAACCGCCTGCTGTGGCCACCTACAGTCACTGTCCATGAAACTTGCTATAGCTTATCTATCTGATTTTACTTCTGCCATCTTGTTCTCTGATATGTGTGTGTGTGTTTGTGTGTGTGTGCATGTGTGTATATATATATATAAACATTTCCTTGATGTCTTGATGTGTTGTCCCCTTTCATTTCTAAATTTTAAAAACTGTTAGAGATAATTGTGGATTCACAAGAAGTTGTAAGAAAAAATACAGAGAGATCTGGTATGCCAGCCACCCAGTATTCCCCTAATGGTAACATGTAACAAATCTATAGTGCAACATCACAATGAGGAAATTAACATTGACACAATCTGTGGCTGTTGTTCAGATTTTGCCAGTTCTACATGCTGGCAATTCTCCCCACCCCCATGTGTGTATTTAGTTCTACTCAATTTCCCCCCACCCCCCCAGTAGACTCATGTGATCACTGCAACAGTCAAAATACAGAGCGGCCTCATAAGGATTCCTTGTGCAACCTTTTATTCTCACCATGCCCCCTCCCCAACTCCTGGTATAACGGCAAAACTGGGGTAATGTTGCCAAGAGTAACACCGAGAGGTACACGAGGATGCAGAGAGAACAGGTTTATTAACGCCAGCGGGCTCAGAGGGGATCCTCGGCCAAATTCTGAGCACCCCCAGTCAGGGGGACTTGTCTTTTATACTTCAAGAGCAAGGAGGGGGTACAGAGCGGCTTATACCAGGAAGTGTACACATACGGAAGTTACTGTAACTTACAAGGTAGCTGCTGCAAGGGGGAGCTGTTTACGGGAGCATGAGCTGCAGCCCTTAGTCAGTTTCAGTTTTCTTTCTTTATAACATCAATTTCACAAATATTCCTATGGGGGTGACGACAAGCAGTTGTACAGAAGCAGATAAGCAATTAACATAGATAGGGCTATAGCTTGTCCATTTCAGGGTAAAAGGTTTTTAGTGAATTTCCATTTTTCCCTCACTCTGGCAGCCATTAACCTGTTCTTTACCTCTTTAATAATGTTGTTTCAAGAATGCTGTATAAATGGAATCACGCAGTATATAACATTTTAGATTGGCTTTTGACTCAGCATAATTCCCTTGAGATCCAGCCAAGCTGTGGCATGTATCAGGAGCTTGTGCCTTTTGATTGCTTAGCTGTACTCCATGGCACAGGTGCACCACTGTTTGTTTAACCCTTTGGTTAAACACTGAAGCACATTTGGTTGTTTCCAGTAGTTGGATGTTATGAATAAAGCAGCTGTGAACCTCACAGGTATTTTTGTGTACATATATTTTCATTTCTCTAGCATAAATGCCAAATAGAGCAATTTCTGGGTCAATGGTAAGTGTATGTTTAGTTTTATGAGAAACTTCCACACTCTTTCCCAGAACTGTAACATTTTACATTTCCACTAGCAATGTGTGTGATTCAGTTCACCCATATCTTCACCAACATTTGATGTTACCACAATTTTTTATTTTAATTATTCTGATGTCAAAAATAATTTGGATGCATTTGTGTGGGTCTATTTTTGGGCTCCCTATTCTATTTTAATGACCTATATGTCTGTCCCCCCTCCAAAACCACACTGTCTTGTTAGTATAGCTACATAGTAGTCCTTAACATTTCTTAGATTGATTCTTCACACTTTATTCTTCTTTTTCAAAAAAATTTAACTGTTTTCTTAGCTCTTTAGATCCTGTGTCCTTTCATGTAAACTTTATAATAAACTTGTCTGTATAAAAAGAACCTTGCTGAATTTTGATAGAAATTGCATTAAACCTAGATCAATTCAGAGAGAAGTGATATTTTTACCATGTGAAGTCATTCAATCCACAAACACTGTATGTCTTTCCATTTATTTAGCTATTCATTAATTTATTTTATCAGTATTTTTGAATTTTCAGGATACAGATTTTGTACATATTTTGTAAGATTTATACCTAAGTATTTCAATTTTCTTTGGAGTGATTGTAAATGATATTGTGTTCAAATTTTGTTTCTTACACGTTTATTGTTAGCATATAGATACAATTAATTTTTGTGTATTCATTATTATCCTGCAATCTTGCTGAAATCATATATTACTTCTTGGAGTTTTTTTGGTTTTTGTTTGTAGATTCCTTGGATTTTCTATGTAGACAATCATGTCATTGACAAATAGTGACATTTTTATTTTTTCTTTCCAATCTGTATACTTTTATTTCTTTTTCTTGCTTTATTGCAAGAAACTGGCTAGAACTTCTAGTACTATGTGAAATAGAGTGGTGACTCTCTTGTTCCTAATCTTAGGGGAAATAATTTCCTTGGCCTAGAATCTTAGGAGAAATCCATCCTTTATCATTAACCATAGTGTTAACTGTAGGACTTTTGTAGATGCTCTTTTCAGGTTGAGTTCCTCTCTGTAGTTTGCTTAGAGTTTTCATCATGAACAGATGTTGGATTTTTTCTGTTCAAATGCTTTTTATGAGTCAAATGATATGATTATATAATTTTTTCTTTAGTATTTTTATGTGATTGGTTATAATGATTGATTTTTTTGAATTTGAACCAGCCCTGTACACTTGAAATAAATTCCAATTGGTCATGGTATATAATTCTTTTTGTAGTTTGCTCAATTTGATTTGCTAATATTTTGCCAAGAATTTTTGTGTCTAAGTTCATGAGAGATACTTGTCTTTGGTTTTTTATTTTTTGTACTACATTTGTCTAGTTTTTGTTATCAGGGCAATACTGACCACACTGAATGAACAGCAATGTGTTCTTTAGTCTTCTATTTCTTGGAAGAGATTGTGTAATGTTGGTGTTAATTCATTCTTAAATGTTCTTAGAATTCTCCAGTGAAACCATCTGGGCCTGGATATTTCTTTTTCTGGGAATTTCTAAATTATTATACAAAATTAGTTTCTTACAGGACTACTTAATTTGTCTATTTCATCTAACTAAGGTTTGGTAGTTTGGGATTTTTTTAGGAAGTCTTCCATTTCTTTTATAGTGTCAAATTTTTGAGCGTAAAGTTGTTTGTAGTATTCCTGCTGAGGGCTTGCACAGTGCTGAATGCTGGACATGCGATCATGCTCAAGACAGTTGGAAGGGTAAAGGGGAATTAACCCAGTGGGAGGCAAGTGAAGTGTTCTTGGCAGAGGGAATGGCATATACAACAGTCACATACTGGGAAGAGCACAGCATATTCTGGGAACTAGAAGACATTTGCTTTGGCTGAAGAGCCCAGGTGAGCTGTGCCTGGAGATGGTCTGGCTGAGAGGGGCAGGGTCTCATAAGTCACATTAAATTTCTGCTTTAAAAAAAATTCTAAAAGCAATGGGAAGATATTGATAGATTTTAGGAAGAAGGTCAATGAGACATGCCTTTAAAGGCTCACTGCATTTGCAGTGTGCATGGGGTAATGTAAGGGCAAAACCAGAGTCACGTTGTCGAGAGAAACACCAAGAGGTACATGAGGATGCGGAGAGATCAGATTTGTTAACGCTGGCGGGCTCAGAAGGGACGACTCCACCAAATTCTGAGCACCCCCAGTCAGGGGGACTTGACTTTTATACTTCAAGAGCAAGGGGGGTGGGTACAGAGAGGCTTATACCAGGAAGTGTACACATAGGGAAGTTACTGTAATTTACAAGGTAGCTGCTGCAAGGGGGAGCTGTCTAGGGGAGCATGAGCTGTAGGCGTTAGTCAATTTCAGTTTTCTTTCTTTATAACATCAGTTTCACAAACATTCCTGTGGGGGTGGCGACAAGCCGTCTTACAGAAGCAGATAACCAATTAACATAAACAGGGCTATAGCTTCTCATTTCAGGGTGAAAGGTTTCAGTGAATTTTTGTTTTTCCCTCACAGTAAGAGGGTGCAGTGAAACCTGTTAGAAGTCACTGTGGGGTCCGGCTGGCAGAGGCCTAACTGACCTTGGTCTGTCTGCTCAATACTCAATGCAAACTCCGCTCCCAGCATCAAGACCCTTTGCCAGTGGTGATTCTGGTCATCTGCGTGACTAGAGGACAGAGCACAGGAGAGAGAGAAGGGGTGAGGCTGGGAGCTGGGGTGGAGGGTGGGGTCAGGCAAGTCAGGGCTGTAAATATCTTGTCAGTCATTGAGGGGTTCATGAGTTGGGGGAGGCAGGTGATGCAATAGCAGAAGCCACGAGGATTAATGGGGCTCGTGAGCCCAGATGGGCAGGAAGGAGTGGTGAGGGGGTCTGATAGAGGACTTTGCAGAAAGGTAACTGCGCTCGGTGTGAAAGCCCTTCAGGCACTGACAGGGAGAACTGGAGGAGGAGGCAGGATGGAGGAATGTCTCAGAGGCCGAGCCCAGGAGTCTTCACTATGAGTTGATGTGCAGGGGAGAGGAGCAGTCAAAGAGCACTGGACTTCCCATCTGGTTGTGGGGGATGCTCTTCATCAGGGTAGGAACAGGAGGAGGAGGAGTGAGTGCTCCCCCATTCATTGAAAAAATGCTCACTGACGCCTGCTGGGTGTCGAGACTGCACTTGATTATGGGCCAGGGACTGAATGAGACAGCCTTTGTCCTTGCCCGCGTGGAAGCCATAGTCTCACGCAGTACTGCTCCTTATTGGGTATGTGTGTTTGCCACATATGAAAGCACAAAGGAGCAAGACGAAATGGAATAAAATTGAATGTTATTGTTATAGCTGAAACTACTATAAAGGTTCAGCGTAGAGGACACATGGTGGATCCACTAGGAGAAAAGGAGAGTTTTATCTTTTTATTTGCCATTTTTAAAATAAGCACTGTGTGGTAAGGAGACAGTGGCTTTGATTGCAGAAATGAGGGTGTCTTGTTGGCAGTTGGAAATATCTAATGGGAAACTTGGTGAGCGATCAAGAGTGGATATGATGAGCACAGGGGTGCCAAGTCCTTGAGAGTGGAAGAACAATCCAGAGAACATTTTGAAAATCAGTATTTTCAAATTAATTACAATTTCTTTGTTTTGTGCCAATTAATTTTTTAGAATTGTTTTGGTATCTAAAGAACAATTACTCTTATAGATAAAGAAATTCACTTTAAGCATTAAAAATGCCAGTGGGAAACTTGAAAACTTTATTATACTTAACACTTACAAGAAGATTTTGAATTGCTTCCTTCCATTGGTTTTATTTTGTTTAAGACTTTCTTGAATTCAAAAAGATTTTATTACAATTAAGATGTGAAGTAATGAATATTTTTTGAACAAGATAACGGATGAAGGAAATGATGATCTTAGCATTTGTTCTTTACAACTTCCCTGATGCACCTCAAAGGACCATGATAAACACCAGCTGGCATAGTGCACGTTCACTTATACACGTGTATATATGATGCTGGTGCTGTGCTATACAAGTGTGTATTGCTCTTCTCATAACTCTGTTTCTTGAAAATAATACCTACTTTTTAAACCCTCCCCTTAGTTTATTTAGATGTAAAATCACAGGAAAAAAGGTCAATTGTATTATCTTTTTTTTGTATTTCAAAATATTAAGGGGGTACAAATGTTTTAGGTTACGTGGGTCGCTTTGTAATGCTTGAGTCCTGGCTGTAGGTGTGCCCATCTACCCATTAGCTTGTCTAACTCAGTTAAAGAATTATGGTTTTCTCAAGATATAGGCCCCCATTACAAATCCTTAACAATTCAGTTCAGGAGTTTATTAGGTTTAGGGTGTGGTAGTAGGTATGTAGGGAGAAAGATAACATTTCTGGGGATACCATCTCCAAACCTGTCCAGAAATAGTTATAACTCTTTTTAGGCTATCAAGTTGAAGAAATGATTATATGATTATGATCATTTTATATTTAATTTTTAATTTATTTTAAAAATTTATTTTAAATTGACAAAAATTGTTTATATCTATGATGTTTTAAAATACATATACATTGTGGAATGGCTAAATCAAGCTAATTAACACGCATTACCTCACATACTTACTTTTTTTGTGTGGTGAGAACACAAAATCTACTGTTTTAGCAATTTTCAAGTACACAATACATTGTTATTAACTGTGTAGTCATCATGTTGTATAATAGTTCTGAGTTTATTTCTCCTATCTAACTGGAATTTAGTATCCTTTGACCAAGATCTCCCCAATCCCCCCTCCCCCATTATGTTTATTTTAATTCAATGTTTTGAACGTGCAACTTCCAGGAGGTTCGCTGTATTTACCTTTCATAGTCTCAGATTTCTGCAGTTCTAATTTTGCAAAGTAATACCATTTTGAGTCTCAGTGACTGCATGCTTCACTTAACACTGTCTTAATTTTCCTTGGAGGTTTTAAAAAGCAGAGCAGAAAATACTGTCTCTTCTTTATTTATTAGGTGTCAACCTAGAAAATACCAGATGGTTTTGTGTGGTATTTTTGCCTTGTGTTTAGAGGAATACTTGTTTGAAATTGCTAGGCAAAATGCCTATTTTTATTGTCTATGTCTTTAATCTCTCATATTAAGATGTTAAGATTATCATACAAATATTATGTGTTGATGTTGATGAACTGTAAATTCCCAAAGAGTTAGAGATTTTTTATCCACTCCCTTAAACTCCCTTTTTAGGCCCCAGCTATCATAACCAAACTATTTCCATTATTTTGCAAGAACAAGCGGGATGTAAATAGACCAATTTATGTAGGCTATTCACCAAAAGGGATTTGGGGTATTGGAAGAATAGAGTATTCTTGGATATGTCCTGAATTTTTTTTAGTTTAGTTTTCTTCAATTCTTATTCTTAGTCAATGATTTCTAGATAGTGTGAACTCATTGTTTGTTTATCTTTGCTCTTCTTTAACAAACTCTCTTTTGAAAATAAAAAATCTTGGAGCTTTAAGTCCTAAAATAATTCCCAGAATAAGAAACTTAAACAGATGCTATCCTATTGATGTTACAAAGCTCCATCATATACTGATAGTGAAATTTCATGTGATGATGGGAATTAACCGCCCTTTGCTGATGTGGTGAGAACATTATTCCTTTTAGTCAAGGATGTTTGACAGACATACTTTTAGACAAGGATGTTTGGTGTTAATCATAAAATAAGAATTCAACATGTTTATTAACATAAAATGGAATATTCTTTTGCAAGTATGTTACTTAAAATTCACTGTGAGCTAAGTAAACCTTCTTGAACCCCTTCTTTTGTTTTTTTATTCCTTTATTTATATTCTGCCCCACTTTGTTCTTTCTTCTTTTTCAGAGAATGAATCACCAATAAACTTGATTTTTACTTATGGTAAACACAGGGTGTGCATATCTTTTACTTGGTTCTAATTTTCCAAAAACAAAACCTACCTGACTGAGCACTCTGAGTTACATTTTAATAAGGTCTTTAAATTCCAGGTCTTCAAATTCCCTTGGGCATAAAGTGGGATCCTGTAGTCTTGAACTGCTTTATAGGGCTCCTTTGGGGATAGAAGGGAGGGAAGAGGGAGAAAAAAATATGTTACTTATCTGTCATTCCAGGAGACAAACTGCTCTAAAAGTAGCTACAAGGCATCTGGGGGTTTGTAGTGAACACAAAAGAATGGATTGTTGAAACACATTTGGGATCCCATGTCAGTATTTATTTATACAAAGACATTTATTGTGATTGTTTACTTCTCTGTCTTTTTCCATAAGAGGGTTAGCCCTTAGGAACAGAGATTTTATCTTAATCATCTTTGTGTCCACAACATAGAGACACACCAATGGTACATGGTAGACAATTGGTAAACTGTTCATAGACTACTTAGGGATTTCCCCCTATCACTCCAAAATAAGGCCTATGGTTTGATGAAACCCAGATTATGAAATAAAGCAATATTTCACAGAATGGGCTACAATTAAAAATTGGTTTTGAAATCTGGAATGTGTAATGAAGGAAAGAAAAATAAGTAAAAATTCAGGAAAGCTTATTTATGTTGACATTTTAAAATAGACTTTATAATTTAGAGAAGTTTTAGGTTCACGGCAAAATTGAGTGGAAAGTAGAGCGCCCATATACCCTCATTCACCCCAACTCCCTCCCCCTCCCCACCCATGTCAATATCCCCAACCAGAGTGGTACATTTGCTACAATTGATGAACATGACATTGACGCATCATTATCACCCAGAGTCTGTAGTTTACACGGGGGTTCACTCTGGGTGTTGTACATGCTATGGATTCTGACCAATGTATCCACCATTATACTGTGGTACAGAATACTTTCACTGCCCTCAAAGTCCTCTGTGCTGCACCTATTCATCCCTCCCTTCCCCTAAGCCCTGGCAACCACTGATCTTATTAGTTTCCGTAGTTTCGTCTTTTCCAGAACGTCATGTAGTTGGAATCATACAGTATATAGCCTTTCCAGATTGACTTCTTTTACTTAGTAATATGTATTTAAGTTTCCTCCATGATTTTTCATGGCTTGATAGCTTTTTTCTGCTTCAATATTCCATTGTCTGGATATACTATAGTTTATTTATCCATTCACCTGCTAAAGGACATCTTGGTTACTTCCACATTTCGACCATTATGAATAAGCCTTCTATAAACATCTGTATGCAGGTTTTGTGTGGACATAAGTAAATGCCAAGGTGCACAACTGCTGGATTGTATGCTAAGAGTGTGTTTAGTTTTGTAAGAAACTGTCAAACTGTCCCAAAGTAGCTCTACCATTTTCCATTCCCACTAGCAATGAATAAAATTTCTGTTGCTCAAAATCTTTGCCAGCATTTGGTGGTGTCAGTATTTTGGATTTTGGCCATTCTAGTAGGTTTGTAGTGGTATCTCATTGTTGTTTTAGTTTGCAATTCCCTAATGATGTGTAATATTGAGCATCTTTTTGTATGTTTATTTGCCATCTGTGTATCTTCTTGGTGAGATGTTTGTTCAGGTTTTTGCCCATTTTTTGTTTTATTATTGTCGAGTTTTAATTTTTTTGTACATTTTGGGTAAACATCCTTTATCAGAAACGTCCTTTGCAAATATTTTCTCCCAGTCTGTGGCTTGTCTTTTCATTCTCTTGATGGTGTCTTTCACATAGCAGGATTTTTAAATTTTAGTGAAGTCTAGTTTATCAATTTTTTAAAAAATTATTTACATTAATATTTATTTATTTATTTATTTTTTAAGAGGCAGAGCCTTGCTCTGTCACCCAGGCTGTAGTGCAGTGGTGGGGTCATGGCTCACTGCAGCCTGAACTCCTGGGCTCAAGCCATCCTCCTGCCTCAGGCTCCTGAGTTGCCGGGACTACGGGTTCAAACCACTGTGTCCAGCTCTATCAGTTCTTTCTTTCATTGTTTGTGCCTTATCTAAAAAGTGATCACCAAACCCAAAGTCATCTAGATTTTTTTCCTATGTTATCATCTAGGAATTTTATAGTCTTTCATTTTACATTTAGGTCTATGATCCATTTTGAGTTATAAAGGGTATAAGGTCTAGATTTATTAATTTTTTTGTGTACATGGATTTCCAGTTTTTCCAGCACTGTTTGTTGAATAGACTATCTTTTCTTCATTGTGTTGCCTTTGCTCATTTGTCAAAGATCAGTTGATTATCTTTGTGTGGGTCTATTTCTGGGTTCTTTATTCTGTTCCATTGATCTATTTGTCTCTTATTTTGCCAATGCAACACTGTCTGGATTACTGTAGCTTTATATTACGTTTTGAAGTCATATAGTGTAGGTCCTCTGGCTTTTTACTTCTCTTTCGATATTGTGTTGGATAGTCCAAGTCTTTTATCTTTCCATATGAACTTTAGAATCAGTTTGTCAATATCCGCAAAATAACTTACTGGGATTTTGATTAGGATTGTGTTGAATCTATAGATCATGTTGAGAAGAACTGACATCTTGACAATTTTTAGTTTTCCTTCCCATGATCATGGAATAGCTCTCCATTTATTAATTCTTTTATTTCTTTTATCAGAGTTTTGTGGTTTTTCTTATATAGATATTGTACATATTTTATTAGACGTACCTAAGTATTTCCTTTTTGGCAGATGCTACTTTAAATGGCATTGTTTTTAATTTTAAATTCTACTTGTTCATTGCTGGTATATAGGAAAGCAATTAACTTTTGTATATTAACCTTGTATGCTGCAACCTTGCTATAGTTGCTATTAATTCCAGGATAATTTTGTTCAATTCTTATATCTTTTCTACATCAACAATCATGTTGTCTGTGATTGTGTTGATTTTTAAAGGAATGGTGGAAAAACTTTTCTTCTTTCATGGGGAAGTTTATTTTAAATTAATTAAATGCCCCTCCACTGAAAACTATTCTACAAACATGTTTATTGTAGAGTACAACGCAGAGCCTTTATATTTGACCCTTAGGAGTACCAAATCGCCCTTCATTAAGGATCTTTCCTAACAGTTACCACCAATTCTATTAAGATTGGTGCTACATTTTGAAATAGTGATCAAATACAAAATCATTGTATTTGAATCTGATATTATGTACATTAGTTAAAATATTTTAGCTGGTTACATTATAGGTCTTTCTTGAGGGCCAAATAAAATACAATATAACAGCCAGAGTGATCTTTTAAAAATACAAATTGAATTAAGTCACACCTTTGCTTAAAACTCTCTAACAACTTCCCATGGTTCTTAGAATGGAATCCAGACTGCCTTTCATGGCCTGCAGGCTCTGTCTGGTTTGGAACCAATCTCCCATTGTCATCTCTTGCCTCTCTCCCTATTGCTCTCTGTTCCTAGGACCCAAGTTCTCCTTGTCCCCAGTTGCTGACTTACTGCCTGGAAAGCTCAAACTTCCGATGCTCCACTCGGCTCCCAGGGCTCCTACAGCATCCCCTTCTCAGTGAGACCTCCCTGGCTCCCGGAGCCCAATCAGCATTAGTGGCTGTCACATTCATCGTTGTTACATCTTTCTCTGTAGGAGTCTTCCAAGCACATTTCAATACCTGATATTATCTTGCAAAGTTATCCATTTACTTCTCTATTATCTGTACCTAACCGCCACCCTACATGTTTCCAAAAAGTTGAGACTTTGGGGGATCATGTTCTTGCTCTCCTCCCTAGCAGAGTGCCTAGTATCTGGGTATGCAGTGAAAATTTGTTGCAGAAATGCATGGGCAATCACTATAAAAATGATAAAGATATCAATCCCCATAAAAATTGAGTGTGGCTTTATTATAAAATGTAGAAGATGTAAAGGGGAAAACATAAACAGATATGGCTGCATGAAATAATTCATGTGATTCTTTGCAGAAACTATTTTCATTGATTAGTTTCCTTTTGGTGGCTTTTGATATCCATTTTTTTTTTTTTTTGGTTCATTATATATAGATGATCACTCACCATCCCTGCTTTTGGCTAAGCACTGAACTCAGAGCCACCTTTGAAAGAGTGGACTGCCTTCTGTGTCTGCTCTGAGGTACCATTGGGACTTTATAAGCTTTGTTCTTTACCTCATGGAGAATTTCATTTTTTCAGCTTTAAACAATTTCTTAGGCTTTCCACATGCCTTACATGGTGATTTGTGAGACTGGGTTTTTTTCAATATTTATCTTATCTGTAAAATATTAATCTATTTAATTGTAAGTATGAGAAACTAACATGAGAAAATAGCTATTTGATTAGCAGCAACCTAGAGAATGACTAAAATCACATATCAAGCATTTGTACCCAAAGGACTTTTAGTGTCAATGTGATTAAATTATAGTTTTGTACAAATGGATGGGTGATAGGTTAAAAAAAAACCAGTTGGGTAGCACTGCATTGAACTCTGTTCCTTGCAAATACATTTGTGTTGCAGTGAGATAACCAGAGAACACTGGGTGCTACAGGACCACGCCATGGACCTATGGTACGATTATAAGTTTTGTTAGACAAGATCCTTGTCACAAATCTATATGTTTAAGAAAAGTGAAATATATAAACTTGGTTTAAAATCTAGAAATCTGTTTTGTTTATATTTACTTGGGATGAAATATAGACTTTTCAGAAAATAGGTGGGGATTAAAAAAGGAAGACAAAGTAATATCTGGAATTTGGTACTGTTCTTCCCATCTCTTATCCAGCTATTTGGTGTTCACCAAATTAGTTCTACCACATATATGGACTTTGGATGAAAATATGAGATCAATGATTACAGAGGCTTATTCTTTGCATGGTGATATTCATCATAAGGAAAAGGCTAGTTCTGAGCCTGGTGCAGTGGCAAGTGTCTGGGGTTCCAGTTACTTGGGAGGCTGAGGTCAGAGGATTGCTTGAGCCCAGGAGTTCCAGGCCAGCCTGGGCAATATAGCAAGACCTTATCTCTAAAAAAAAAAAAACAAAAGGCTTGCTCTGATCCCAAAGTAGGACAAACATACATTTTATTTTTGCTGAGTGACTATTTGGAATTTGTTGCTAATAATCTGCCAGAGACATTTAGTGCTTTATGTGTTAAAATTTTAATATTTAAGAGTTACATTAATATAAATATATTAATATAAATTATATGACATAAAATACATTAATATAAATATATTTAATACAGTCATGCATCGCTTAGTGATAGCAATACGTCCTGAGAAATGTATCATTAGGCAATTTCATCTTTGTGTGAACACGAGAGTGCAAACAAACTAGATGGGATAGCTTATCACACACCTAGGCTATCTGGTATTGCTCCTAGACTACAAACCTGTACAGCATGTTACTGTAATGAATACTGTAGGCAATGGGAACACAATGGTAAGTATTTGTGTATTTAAACATATCTAAACACAGAAAAGGTACAGTAAAATTATGGTATAAAACATAAAAAAAAGGTACGCCTGTATAGGGCACTTATTATGAGCGGAGCTTGCAGGACTGGAAGTTGCTCTGGGTGAGTCAGTAAGTGAGTGGAGAGTGAATGTGAAGGCCTGGGACAATACCGTACACTGTTGTAGACTTTATAAGCAGTATACACTTAGGCTACACTAAATTTATAAAAAATATTTTTCTATCTTCGGTAATAATTAATCTTAGCTTACTGTAACTTTTTTACTTTATAAACTTTTAAATTTTTTTAACTTTTTGACTCTTTTGTAATAACACTTAGCTTAAAACACAGATTTTATAGCTGTGGAAAGATATTGTTTCTCTTTATATCCTTATTCTGTAAGCTTTTTTCTATTCTCAAAATTTAAAATTTTTTTTTCTTTTTTTTACTTTTTAATCTTTCTTGTTAAAACTAAGACATAAACACACACATTAGCCTAGGCCTACACAGGGTCAGGATCATCAGTATCACTGTCTTCACCTCCACATCTTGTTCCACTGGAAGGTCTTCAGGGGCAGTAACATGCATGGAGCTGTTGTCTCCTATGATAACAATGCCTTCTTCTGAAATACTTCCTGAAGCACCTGCCTGAGGCTGTTTTACAGTCAACTTTCTTTTTTTAAACAAGTAGAATGAGTACACTCTAAAATAATGATAAAAAGTATAGTATAGTAAATATATAAACCACTAACATAGCTGTTTATTATCACTATCAAGTATTATGTACTGTACATAATTGTATGTGTTAGACTTTTATATGACTGGCAGCGCAGTAGATTTGTTTACACAAGCATCGCCACAGACACATGAGTAATGCATTGTGCTATGACCTTACTATGGCTACTACATCATTAAACAATGGGAAATTATTTAGCTCCATTATGATCTTATGGGACCACTGTCTGTCAATGACAGACCAAAATGTTGTTATTTGGCCTGAGACTGTATTTAATACTTTAAGCAATGGAATAAATGCATGAAATTTAAGAGGACAGAATTTTACTTTTATCTTCTTTTCTTTCTTTTTTCTTTACTCTGTTATTAATAAAAGAAAAACTTTAGAGAAAATAAATTTAACAGAGCTAATTTGAGCAAAGAACAGTTCATGAATTGGGAAACACTTAAAACCAGAAGAGGTTCAGAGCTTCACGCTGGCAGTGTGAACAGTGAGCTTTTACAGGCTGAATGTGGAAGCAAAGTAAAGAAATTACCTGATTGGCTACAGCTAGGAGGAGTTTGCCTTATTTAGGCATAGTGTGATGGTAGGTCCCTAGTTACATAAAAAATCAGGTGGTTGGCTGTTTGTGAGTGACTGAGGCTAGGTGTTTTGCTTTTTTTAAAATCAGTTACAAAAAATGCCTCCAAGTTAAGTTTCAGTTGCTTATGTAAGAGCTCTGGGTGCAGAGACAACTTCCGGCTGATGACCTCCTACTTACTTGCTGTAACAACTCTCTATTTCTAAAATAAATGCTTGGATTTTATATTCTTGTGAGTGATCCTGCAATAGCAGACAATTGTAAACACTACATTGCCATGAAGAGAAACTTTTTTTACATTATGGAGAATGTTTAATATTCATTCATTTTTTGTTACAGTGGGTTATGGTACAAATGTTTATGGACCCATACTGTGTACCAATACTATGGTATTTTACTTTAAAAACTGTTCCATAGTATTCCAAAGTAAAAGTGCTTTTACTTTGTTTGATTTTAGTGCATTCAGTTGTAAAATGACCCGTGAATTAAAAACAAACCTAACCTACAAAACAAAATGGCATGCTCTTTGGTATAAGCAACATGATAAGGTATTTGGAATCAGCATTTGGAATTCTCAGACAAACTCTATCTTGTTCCTAGTCTGTACTTATTATAAGTACTTGTTTTCTAGAATCTCAGGAAAAATTTCTTTCATAATGCGAAACATTTCTTCCAATTTGTACTGTATTGGTGCCATTTTATAAGTACCAATGGATTAGTTAGACTGGCATTCAATATGTGCCTAACTCTCTTGCACATGGAGGGAAGCCAGCCAAGGATCACAGTGGTTCTGTCATTCATGAAGGTTACAAAGTATAGCTCAAACTACAGGAAAAGAGTTGAAAATTCTTTTTTTTTTTTGTATTCCAGAATTTTTTTTTATTTCATAATATTATGGGGGTACAACACTTTGGCTATATATATTGCCCATGCACTGCTTGTGTCAGAGCTACAATCGTGGTCATCCCCCAAACTGTGCTCCCTGCATCCATTCAGTGAGAGTTTTTCCCATCCCCGAAAATTCTTAATAAAACTATGATGTATATTGCATGGGTCTAAAAATATAGTACTGCTTTTGTAATTTATTTCAAGTGGAATATTCTAAAATGGTGACAAATGAAATATAACTTTTCA
The DNA here is from genome assembly GCA_023783475.1 of Daubentonia madagascariensis. NCBI lineage: Eukaryota > Metazoa > Chordata > Mammalia > Primates > Daubentoniidae > Daubentonia > Daubentonia madagascariensis. Next base: position 4,321,220 of record JAKFHU010002549.1, on the reverse strand, counting down.
ACATAGTAGTCTATTCTTTTTCAAATCCTAGTTTCTTTTAATGACTCAATATAATGAAAATGTTAGAAGTCACACCAGATTCACCAGCTTTGTAACTTACTTCAAGTTTTATTTATTTTAGGTTAAACCTTATGCTGCTTTAAGTATTGTTTAATACTCTATGAATCTGTTGTCTTATAACCTAGACTGTGAGCTAAAGAATGGCTCAGGTGAATAGCAAAGAACAATGATGAACAAAAAGGCACTGGGCAAGTGTGAAGACCTGTCTTCCTCGCTTTCTACCTCTTTGCATAGTCACATCTCTGCCTTTTCCTGGCCCCAGATGGCGTCCTTGGGTACAAAGAGGCATAAGAGTGGGAGGTAAGGGCAGATATCATAGGTATTCCAATGAATTTCCTTTCTCTGAGGTTCGCCAAGCCCTGTGGTGATAAGGGAACAAGGTTAGAAGAACGGGAGGTAGGAGAGCCAGGTGTTAATCTAGTCAATAAGGGACTTTGGGCCCATCAGTCCTGAGAGCTACTCACTCTACCTGGGGCCGCAGAGGTAATGGGACTCAGCCCTGCTCGCCTGGAGCTCATGCTAGTGGGAGAAATGGTTTATGAAAGCACTGATTTGAACAGATTGGAATTAGAACTACAATTGAGGTACACATAGAATGTCAAAAAATCCTGCATTTCCTTCTGTCATGTTTAACTCACAGAATCAATGTCAGAATTTCAAGAGATTCAAGATAATTTTGGACAATCCTCCTTATTTTACAGTTATAGCTGAGGTAGAGATTGGAGTCATTTCATCAAGCCTACAATGTTAGTTACTGACCAAGTCAAAATCCAGATGCCAATGGTGTTTAAACGGTCAGTGGTACCATCTAAGCCTAATGAAGCAAATGTTTTGGAAAATGAAAGCCTGTAATATCAGTTATTACACATATAAGATGACCTGTGTTTTACTTATGTTTGAATATTTACCTGTTGACTATTTACTATCCACACTTGCAAAAAGCAAAAAATTTTAAAGTGTATTATTAAAGAAAACTTGGCTGTATCCCCAATCAAAATGTTCTTCACTTGTCCCCACTCTCCTAGGACTTATAATTCATGCCTGGGAGCACTTGATAATAAGGATATTATGACAACTCGGTGGCTAATGGGACGTGACACTTCAGGAGCCCGAGGTGGGAACTGTTCACCTCCTTCAGTGATGGAATGCAGGACAGTGCTCCCAGGAAGGAAAGAGAACATTTTTCCCTTGAATGTGTTCTTAGAAACCTTATATTTTGGAAGTAATACTTTTATTTTGTAGCTAAGTTTTTCAAAGAGCAATAAAATAAGTGACGTTAGAAACACATGTTTACTAAAATAATTAAGATTTTTGATCAGTTTACTCAGATGTCTTCAAGTATTACTAATAAAAACATAGCTTTTATTTCTAACTCTGGTATTTCTGGTAAACATGCCAACACACCTAATGTGGAAAATGTCCTATTCTGTCCGTGACTGATTCATGTGGTACAGCGTGAATGAGGATTTATGGAAGGCCTGACGTTCTCAAGGCTTTGCTGTAAGCCTCGTGGGTGCAGAAAAACCAGTAGAGTGTCCTTGTCCTCAAGACCTTATTAAATGGTTGAATAAAAAAGACACCAAATACCCAGAAATTAGAAATAAACAGTTTATTCTAAGGATCCTTAGAGTATGGAGTCTGTGAGAGTTAGAGAGTTAGAGGTGAGGTGAGAAGTTAGGGGTTTCCTGGAGGAGGTGCTGGGCAGGGGTGAGATGAAACGTCTGATTTCTAATCGCATGTTGGGACAAGTAAAGAGCCAATCACACTCAGAAGGACAGGGTAGGGAATCCACCGGTGATAAAAAGGATGGACAGGGAGCTGGGCGCTTTCAGACAATTTTGAGTGTCATTTGGGCTAAGCCAGCTTACACAGGGAAGCCTGGTGCTCACCTCTGTCTACTCTGGACTTCACTAGCGACATTGTACTGCTTGGAAGTACTATTCGAGGCAGCTCTGCACCAGTGGCCTCCTACTCCCAAAGGGCAGGTACACCCTCCACAAGTTACACAACTTTGGATTCTCTTGAGAATGCTCTTCTTCTTGGGATAGGCTTTTCCCTTGCCTTCTGCAATGCCGCGTGCACACCACTAGCTGATTCATACTGGTATCTCTGTTGTGGCAGGCCTTGCTTGGCGACCCGAGAATCCAATGGAGAGACGGGGTCTCGGTTCTCCAGCAGCCCTGGGCGGCCTTCTCAGTCTCCTTTGACAAGCACAAGTCCTCTGCCCACTCTTAAATGTAAGTCTTCCCTAAGGGCCTGTCCTCTCGGATCCTTTCTCTACATATTCACCCTTTGTGGCCTCTTGCACTTGTATGCCATTAGTTACTAACCCTACCCCGGAGGTTCCCCAAAGAGCCATCTCTAGCCCGGACTCTCCTCTGAGCTCTGGTTAAATATATCCCACTGCCTACTGGACGTCTTTGCTCAGAAGTTTTATAGTCAACATATCCCAAACCCAAACAGCAGTCTTCTCACACGTGCCCCCAGACCTGCTCTTGTGGAAGGTGGTCCACAGCTTGGTGAACAACCCCCCATCTGGCCACAGGCAAAGTGAGGCCCATCCTACTTGCTCCTCCCTCTGCCCCTTTCTGCCCCCCACCCCCACTCACTTCAGTCATTACCCTCCCCCATCCCATCACCTCTTTGCCCCGGTTTGCTGTCTGGTTCAGGTACACACCATTTCCCTCCTGGGTTATTCCAGGTGGCACCTACCTCACTCCCTGCTACCAGTTTTATTTTCTCCAATCTAGTCCTCTCATCAGCAAAAGTAAACTTTCTGTAAAAGCAAATCTGATCATGCCACTTCCCTGTCTAATGTTTTCAGTGGCTTCCTGTTGCTCTTAGGAAAAAGACCAGCTCAGACCACGCTTGCAGACCTGCTGCTGCTCCCTGCTCATCGGCCAGCGCAGTCCCTCAACTGCTCTTGCCTCCTCAGCCCACTAGTCCCTGTGACTGAGGTGCTGTACTTAACATGTTCCTCTCCGCAGCGGACTTCCCTCCACTGTGGGCCACTGTGGGCCCTTCTTGACATTCTGGACTAGGTTGGTCAGGTTAGATCAGGAGTTGTTTTATGCTGACATCGCCTTCATGGAATTGCTTGTCTAAGTGTCCCTTTCAGCAGTTGGAGCATGACTTCTGTGAAGGCAGCGTCTGAGTCCGGTTTTGTTTTATTTTTCTTTCTTTTCTTTTCTCATCTGTGTCTGCAAGGCATAGAGGAATTAGAAATAGTAAATTAAAGAGTCTGGATTTGAATCCAGATCAATTTGACTCTCAAATTGTCTTCTTTCTACCACATCCCTGTTTTCCCTAAGTTAACACTTCACACTAGTCAGAAAAGTGAGGATTTTTTTGGAATATTATTCAGAAGGGGTGGGAATATGCTAGAGAAATGAATTCTTGAATGTCAAGAGTGTTTTAGTGTTTGTGGTCTGTGCTTGTTTTTAACATTAGGTCAAATTTTGTGTGATTGTGATTCTGGGGCATTTGTCTGCCATTTGAAGATGGTCTACAGACTGATGCTTGAGCAGTAGCCGCAGCTCTGTGTCTCAGGGTCCAGCCGGAGGCTCTGCTGGGTTGTTCTCTGGCCTCGCAACCTCTGAGATCTGCAGTGGCTCCTCTCTGTCCACCAAGAAGCTTCCTTCAGAGAACAGACATCCTGGGGCTGTGGTGAGAGCTTTGGGAGGAAAATGAAATCTGCCCTTACGTGTGAGCGTCTGTGCTCAGCCTGCCTCGTTCTCTTTGTGGTGTTTGGCAATACCAAACATTCCCTCTTTTCTCACGTTCACGCAGAAGTGTGAAACTACTTCATGGTGTGAATAACCACCATGGCAAGTATCCCACTGCTTGAATATGCCACTTTATGCTGTTGTAAGGGTGATGTTTGGTGTCCTAAATGTTTCACCAAAATAACTAGCTGGTAAGTGAGAAATATATTCAATTTTTGAGAGCTGATGACTAAATAAATCTCACTTGAATTTAAGGATTATTCAAGGGAGAGTTCATCTGATATGCTGCATATACTTATTCACATGTGATTCACATAAATAACATCATGATTATGCCAAATAAATCTGATTTAGAAATAATATCTATTTTACAAATAACAGCTAACAGTAAGGTTAGGAAAATACAAATAGATAAAAACTTCCTATTTACAAAGACATTTTCAAAATATAATAAAAAATTACTGAGTATTAAACATAGCTTTAAAAAAAACAGTTTAGATGCAAAGAAAAACGTCATACAAGTTGGTTTTTAAGAACAATTTGCTTCTTTATAAATTTTCCCCCAAACTCAGGTAAAGCATATCTTGTAGTCTGTGAACACTTTAACACAAGCGACAAGTTCAGGATCCTGGTGAATTAAGAACATGAAGCTTTTAAACTTATAAACTCAGTGGAGGAGCCCAAACAGATAATCAGCACATACATCATACAGAGGTGGCAATCTTCAGTCCTTGGGTTGTCACATGCATTATCACAGTAAAATAAGATACCTCAAGCAGGCATGGCCATATGAGTTTTATAGCACATGAAAAGACATATTACTTTTCAAAAGAATTCTATGAAAAATATCACTGAAGCAAATGTGACTGGTAAGCAAGTGAAAAGTGTGCTCCCTTTGGGCAATGTATGAACATGCAGTGAAAGGCAAACTCTTAGGCTGGAGCTATGGTTGGTGTTTCTTGGTTCCCTGTGGGCGGCTGCCATCTTTTTTGAAAAGAAAAAAAAAATCAAACGCTGGAAAGTGTGTATGTAGTGGACTTACAGGTAGCTTCTGCTCCTTCCCCACCTGCCACTCACAGAAGGGAGGCGCACCTTCCCGCGGGGTCGGGGCTAAAGGCGGAAGTCCGGGCACCATCGCCCGGTGGGCACCATCGCCCGGGTGGGCACCTTCCTCCGGGACCCCGAGGCCGCCCGTGGCGGTGGCCTCGCGTGAGCACCACTCCCTCCCGCTGCCCCTCCTTCCAACCAGGCAGTCACGTCAAAAGCAACTCATTTAAGAGAAGTGGTGACCACTCTCTGCTCTCCTCTTGCTTAGAGAAAATTTAGCCAGTAGTAGTAATAATAAAAAAACCTTCTAGTTCATTTACTCAAAGGACAACAGTTTAAGAGAAGACATGTTCAGCATGACTCTCACTTTGCTTGTAGGTGATAACAATTTTTTGGAAACCTCCTTATATACAGCAAGGAAGTGGAAGCCGATTCTGCCCGTGGCTTGCCCAATATCCATTCTCCTTTCCTCTTTCCAACAGGACCCTCAGGGCGACACTGTGCCTCCCGCAAAATACTCATCTCCTCTCCACCTCCTCCTGCCACGGAGGCCTGAAAGTTCTGTACCGGCCCCTCGTGGGCACTGTCTCCTCCTCTTACTGCAGCTGCGCTGTGGCCGCGGCTCATGCACAGGGACTGACTACGTGGGTGCAACCTGACACCTCGTCCCTCCAGCCCAGGTCACGGGTCACGGCTTTCATTTCCTCCTGTGGGGCTTCTCAGATACTGCAACGTGGGAAGCCCAAACCAGAGAGGTGGGGTGTCAGCACTCACGGAGCCACCTGTGACTGATTGGGGGTGTCAGCCAACGGATGGACACTTGTGTATGCCAGGTGTACAGTTCGGAGAGGCATTTGGAAGGCTCCCCAGAAGTTCTTCTGCGAGTCACCTATGGTGATGGCCGACTGGGGAATGTATCCCTGGACTGGCTTTTCCTCCTTTCCAGCTTTCTTCATTCCTCACACCTGCTCCCTGGGATCACATTCCCACATAAACTACACCTTTATCTCACTGTGTTTTCAGGGAAACCACACTGTAACAAGATGATGTGGATGAGCAGGAATCAAGGGCATCTGTTTAAAAGGGAGAGACCAGTTCAGTGGGTAGTGCCCTTCGTTCTCGTTCCTACTGGTAAAAAAAAAAAAATGGCCATTTTGTCATGATGAGTATGAAGGCCACACGCTAAGGATGATAAAGCAAGAAGGTTGTCCCTGATGACAGTGGTGAACAGCTGCAGCCTCCCAGACAGCCAGCCTGGTCTTCCTGTAGGATGCAAATAACTCCTTACCTTTGAGCCTGATTCAGATTTTCTGTTATTTGCAGTCAAAATCATTCCTAACAGATACAGTAGAAAAAACAAGACCAAAAAACAGCACTTGGATTTACAAATCTTAGGATAGTGATTAGAATCTTGCTTTTTAAAAAGATCCTGCATCTCTTCCCTCTTGCATGCTGTGAAGAGCCTGAGGAAGGCTCTATATTCTTCTTGATAACTACTGGAGCTGTAGGTGCAATAGTTTTCTACCTGCCTCAGGGCTGCCTAATGTTTTTCTCCTGTGTTTTCTTACTTTCCCATATTACCATTTATTTTCTAAATGAATTAGACACACAAAATAATCTGGAAAAAAATAATGGCACACTTTCAGAGTTCTTATACTATTGTCCTTAAGGATTCTGAAATGTCTTTTATTTTTCACAGGGCCTTTTCCTAACTAAAAGTATGTTTGGCTTTCATTGATTCACCTTTGTTTTGCAGCAAGAGTGCAGTAGTTTACACATAGTGTAAAGAGAAATTGGTAAACTACACCTCCGTTTAACTATTTTGTTTGATTGAAAGTCAATCCCATTCCATGGACTCAGCAAGAGAAAAAAGAGCACTAACACTTTGTGCATTTGTGCATTTGAGCATTTGAATACCTGTTTGTTTTAGGATTTTGTCATTTTGAAGATGTAGCAAGGCAGCCAGAACTGCAGTGGCCCCAAGGCACAGCTGTCAAGAAATATCTACCAAAAGGGAATTGCTTCATTAAACATAAAACTTTCCTTTGTTCATTAGGATCTTGCCAGATGGGAATTCGGTGTTGTGAAGGCAGGCACCCACGTGGAGTTTTGTTTCTGACATTGATGAATGACTGTCTGTATCCCCCAATGGAGGTTTCATTACAGGGTTTCAGGGAAGGCCAATTGAGGGTGTGACTATAGCTTTTGATGATATAGAGATTTGTAGGTGTCAAGCCAGTCTCTGGTTGAGCAGTCAGAGTACAGCGTCAGTATCTATGAATTAAAAGGGTACAGATAAACTCTTGAATTCAAATTTTCATATGGCAAGATTCTTCCAAGTGGTCTCAGTATCAGTTTTTTTGAAAAACTTCTGTTGGACTTTCAGGTACAGTAACTTACTGTGTCTGATAAGAAGCACAGGCCACACAGGTAGAACACTGGGTTGCAGATCAGAAGAATCAAACAAGAGTCAAAACTACAGAGTCTGTCTTGCCCCAGGTTACTCTACCTCCATAGGTCACTTGACTCCCAGCACCCCACCCCCTGCACTTACCTTGACGGGAAATCCTGCCCTGGGACACTTCTTGAGGATCTTTGGAGGGTGGATAAACTAGTTCTATTTTTAGCATTTATAGAGCTCTTTATATGGCAGGTGCTGTGCTAAGTGTTTCTCTTTTGGTATGACTGCCGCAGGAAGTCAATGAGGTAGCTATTTATATATTTGGAGAAACTAAGAATAGGAGAAGTCAGTAATTTTCCTCAGTCACTGTTAGTAAATGGCACAACTGAGATTCAGGCTTAAATTGGTCTGAATCAAAAGCCATTTTTTTCACTCTTCTCTGTTTAGTGTAGTGATTAAAATTGCGTTCGTGGATTCAGAGCTGGGTTCCATCCCAGCTTTGTCAAGGACTAGCCGTGTTCTCACCGCTGCGCTCTGTCTTTCAGAAGTAACTCTCTCCTATCGTGGTTTTGATTTGTATTTCCCTGGTGATCAGTGATGTTGAGCATCTTTTCACATTCTTGTGGGCCATTTTTATTATGTCTTCTCTGGAGAAATGTCTGTTCAAGTCCTTTGCTCATTTTTGAATTGGGTTGTTTTTTGTTGTAGAACTGTCAGAGTTGGTTTTTATTTACAGTTGGGATATTAATCCCTTATCAGATATGTGTTACATTTAGTATTTGTCTTTTAAGAAGCAATGGAGACCTTATAAAGAGTTGAGGAAAATGGCAAAAATATCAGTAAATAATGCTGGTCCTATGATTTCCCTCTGTGCAGTGGAAACTTAAGGAGAGTTTTCATGTTTTCCCTGGAGAGGTTGGAGATGCTTGCTTTATGGCACCTACAATTTCTTCCTTGGTAGAAGGAAGGATATTAATACCTCGTTGATGCTTCCTCTGTTTCCTTTGTGAGGGAAAAATAGAAATTCACTAAAAGCCTTTTACCCTGAAAGGGACAAGCTGTAACCCTATGTATGTTAATTGCTTAATCTGCTTCTGTAAGACTGCTTATCGCCACACCCACAGGAATGTTTGTGAAACGGATGTTATAAAGAAAGAAATTGAAATTGACTAACGCCTGCAGCTCATACTCTTGTAAACAGCTCCCCCTTGCAGCAGCTACCTTGTAGATTACAGTAACTTCCGCATGTGTACACTTCCTGGTATAAGCTGCTCTGTACCACCTCCTTGCTCTTGAAGTATAAAAGACAAGTCCCCCTGACCGGGGGGTGCTCAGATTTTGGCAGAAGATCCCCTCTGAGCCCGCCGGCGTTAATAAACCTGATCTCTCTGCATCCTCGTGTACCTCTCAGTGTTTCCTTTGGCAACGTGACTCCAGTTTTTGCCGTTACACCTTGAAAATAGACAATTGCAGCTTTTTAATTTGTGAGTTGAGGGGAAAACACAGGATAATACCAAAGAAAAATATATTTCCATTCATATGGAAATATGTATCTGAATGGAAATATATTTCATTTGTCCATCCTGGAGTTTTGTTTTACTTTACAAAATGGTGCAATGGAACAAATACCTTATGTTATCATTTTTCTTCCCCTCTTGTCAATTGTTTTCTCTTCTGGACTATTATCTTCTCCTCTGAACTATTCTCCCTGTGAAAACTTTATACCTTCTTGACTTTCAAATGCTTTCAGAATAGTGGTAGGTAATAGGAGCTCAATATTTAACAATCTCAATATTTAAACTTGAATGTTTTCCTCAATGTTATACTCAAAAACTCTTTTTTTCCCTTGAGACATTTACAAAAAAGTGCAGACAGTTTCCCAGAATGCCTGAATCTGTTTGCTACAGATATATTTAGACGGTCAACAGTCTAGTGGTAATAGAATGCTATTTGAGATTTCTTGAGTGCTATAGAATGAAGATGGTGGATAATAGCACTGCAATATTATTAAATCAGAAAAATGATGTCCTGAATTCATTAACAGTGCAATGTAGTCAATGATAAGCAATCATTTCCTGCAGCAGAAGAGAGAATCTGGATGCACAGAGTATGGGCATATTTGTTAAATCAAAAATATATGGCCTAGAGGATAACATTCTATAAAATGTGACCAATTTATACAATACTCATTTGTTATTGACTTAATTTTTCTCATTACAATATTCTAATCTTAACAAGGAGTTGAACTTAATGAACTATCTACTTTGAATAGCTTTTATTAATAAAAGCATTTTGGGGTGATACAAATTACTGGATCTTGTTATTTTTACAATTTCCCTCATTTAAAAACTCTGAAAAAACCATTTACACTTTTATTATATGTATTTTGCAAACATCATTGTGTAAAGAATTACAGTGATATAAAGGAAAGGTAAATTTGTGGGTTTTTTTGTAGTTCACTTTTATTATAATAAAACAAGTGACTATTTTGCTCGGATCTTGTGTCTGTTATACTTTGGGAATACATTTCAACCCTGATTTAAATAAACAGCCTATAATGGTACATTCAGATTTCTTTAATCAGCTCTTCTTGTACTACAAATGATTTCTCAGAAAAATGTATTTATCTTCATGGCAAGCACTATAGTTTTTCATTGAATTTTTTTTCTACTTTGATGACAAAAGGATAAAGTGCACTTTGACTAAGCAAGTGTTTTAGCATGTTAATTTATGCTTAATGACTTTTTCATGGTAAACCAATTGGTCCTCAGCATACACATGCCTGTGGTTTTATCTTCAGATTAGTTGATGTAAACTGACCTATAGAGATGTGAGGACCATGGTGGCTGGTCTTGCCTATCCAGCTAGATTGGGGTCACAGAAAGCTGGGTGATGGTTAAAGGTATTTCATTTCATTCTCAAGTGTCTTTGTTTGGATGCCAAGGTTTATCACTCTACATTTAGCCAGCTGCTACTTCCGATAAGACTGCCCAGGAATTTAAAGCTCTTTTATTAAAAAAAAGACAGGCATATCAAACCTGAGATAAGAAATGCCTTGTGGTGCTGTTTCAGGTGAAACTTTTTATGTGTTTAGCCCTAAGGCAGCTATGCCTTTGCACAGACAGGTAATACTCTGTCCTAAAGTTTATCTAACAAGATTTTCTACAGATAAGGAACGTATACTGGTTTAAGGTAATGTTTTTATATCAAGTCATTTAGAAGAATCCAGATAGATTCAAACCCCAAATATTATTTAAGTAGAATTTTTATTGACTCACGTTTTAGGAGAAAGATAAAAATCACCTTAAAATTAGTTCACATTAGGGATTTAATTGTGGTCAATATCCATTTAGCTCAGCCTTGCATACTTTTTATTTCTATGGCTTATTGTTGCAGCATGCGAAATAATGTTCAAATCTAATGCTCTGAGACCCTGAAAAATTGTGAATAATTGAAGAAATGTTATATTTTATTACCCGTTAGTCATAAGGTATTAGAAAAAAATTCCAAAGCAGAAGTTTAAAAGGAATATTTTAACAGTTAGCCAGGAATTCAATAAACCAGATTATACAGTTTCCCGAGCATTATGTTTAATCTAGATTTGTCTGTAAAATTTGCCATATAAATGTAGATTATTTTTTCTTACACTATGGGAGCCAAAGTCATTATTTTGTCTGTAGACTATAAAAGCTAAAGTTGTCTCTTTATATGAAGTTTGATACATGTGATCAATGTCTAAACACATATTCAATAAATGTTTATTAGGTGATTCCTATGTCTCAGGCACTGTTGTAGGTACTTGGTATATCAATAAATTAAACAGAGAAAAATTTCTGCCCTCATGGGGTTTACATTTTAGCAGAGGGAGAGAGAAAATAAATTAGAAATGTAATATATAAGCTTATGCTACAGTATTTTAGATGGTAATAAATGCTACATAAAAAGGAAAATTAAAGTCGTGTGAAGGTGGTCAGATGTGCCTGATAAAAATTACATAGTACTTTTTGTTGACACATCATAAAATTAACTGTATGCCACCAATATATGTACTATACTTTTGGAAACACTGTTCTAGGCCAGCATCTCCATTTGGAAATTATAGAATACAAAGTCCCCTAAGAAAACAAAGTAACTTAAAAGTAAATTGACAAAAGTAATTAGCATATAGAATAAATCTACAATCTAGAGCTCATAGCTTTTTGGTTCCCAACCATGTATTATTTCTTTTTCATAATTCCAGAGCTTCATGACAAACTCTCAACTATATTAGATGTTTGTAAATTCTGAGGACAAGCCATATGTATAACTCTGAAGCAAAAGATCACAATGCATTAATGTGTCAAGAGACAATTTCATAGTTCTAAGCGTTTGGTGGAATCTTTAGTTTTCTATGTGTAAGATCCTATTATCTGTAAGCAGTGACAATTTAACTGCTTCCTTTCTGATTTGGATGCCTTTTATTTCTTTTTCTCACCTAATTGTTCTGGCTAGGACTTCTAGTACTATGTTGAATGGATATGTGGTGAGAGTAGGCATCCTTGTCTTATTTCTGATCTTAGAGGAAAAGCTTTCAAATTTTCACTCTGGGGTGTGATAGCTGTGGGCTTGTCAGATATAGCCTTTAATGTGTTGGTGTACATTCCTTCTGTACCTAATTTGTTGAGAGTTTTTAGCATGCAAGGATGTTAAATTTTGTCACATGCTTTTTCTGGAACTTATTGGTATGATCACATGTTTTTTGTCATTTGCGACAACATAGATGAACCTGGAGGACATTATGCTAAGGGAAACAAGCCAGACACAGAAAGACAAATTCTGCATGAGCTCACTTATATGTGGAATCTAAAATAGTCAAACTCATATTAGCAGAGAATGTGAGGGGAAAATAGAAATTCAATAAAAACCTTTTACCCTGAAATGGACAAGCTATAGCCCTATGTATGTTAATTGCTTAGTCTGCTTCTGTAAGACTGCTTATCGCCACACCCATAGGAATGTTTGTGAAACTGATGTTATAAAGAAAGAAATTGAAATTGACTAATGCTTGCAGCTCATGCTCCCGTAAACAGCTCCCCCTTGCAGCAGCTACCTTGTAAATTACAGTAACTTCCGTATGTGTACACTTCCTGGTATAAGCCGCTCTGTACCACCTCCTTGCTCTTGAAGTATAAAAGACAAGTGCCCCTGACCAGGGGGGTGGGGGTGGGGGTGCTCAGAATTTGGTGGAGGATCCCCTCTGAGCCCACTGGCGTTAATAAACCTGATCTCTCTGTGTCCTTGTGTACTTCTTGGTGTTTCTCTCAGCAACATGACTCTGGTTTTTGCCGTTACAAGAGTAGAATGGTGTTTACCAGGGCCTGAGTGGGAGATCTTGGTCAAAGGATACAAAGCTTCAGTTAGCTTCAGGAGATCTATTGTACAACATGGTGACTATAGTTAGTAACAGTGTATTGTATATTTGAAAATTGCTTAGAGAGTGTATTTTAAATGTTCTCACCACAAAGAATTGGTATGTATGTGAGGTAATGGATTTGCTAAATAGCTTGATTTAGCCATTTCACAATGTATACATGTATAAAAACATCACATTGTGTACCACAAATACATACAATTTTTATTTGTCAGTTAAAATGAATAAATAAATTAATTAATAAAAATTTTAAAAGAGACAATTTCATGTCTACTTGAAATGGGAGGAGAGAGCTGTTTGCTTCTACACAGATTTTATCGATTTAACATCTAGAGTGAGATGGATTTTGTCTGCCTGTCCAGAGTTGGGTATTTCCTGGAGTCTCAGAGCCCTACACTGGGGGTGGCCGCAGTTACAGGGATCAGTAGAATAGCCAAAGGGGAAAGCAGGGAAATGAGGAGAGAAAGTATTTTTATCTCTTTTTTTCAAAGTTAAAATACCTTGATTGCCTCCTCTCATTAAAAAATCAATATATAGTTATTATAAAAATGCTTATGGAATAATATATACATTAAAGTCAAAATTATCCATAATCGTTCTCCCCAGAGAGAATCCTTATTAACATTTGTAGTTTAACCTTCTGGACTATTTGTGTGTATAGATATTTGCATATTGACTTAAATTTCACATAGATTATATTGTTAGAACAATTTTGTATTACTACAATCATTTTTGTTTGATGTAATTCTATAAACAGTATTTTTTGTCATATTGTGAATATCATCATATAAATAAATGTTTGTACATACATATATACATATATATTTAAATACATGGATATCCTCATCATTTTCATGACTCCACATAAAACTCCACTATGTTCATGTATCAAAATTAATTTGTCTCTCACTTCTTGGTAGAAATTTAGTAATTTTCTCATTATAAGCAGTGCTGTGATGAGTTTGCATCCTTGTGCTCTTGTCTGCTTAGTTTCTTAGGATACATTATTAAAAATGAGATTGTTGGGTCAAATGATATCCAAAATTTATAATTATATTTTGCAAGATTGACTCCAATTGACATTAGTAATCAAATTTACTATTTTTTGACAATACAATTGATTGAATTTGATATCTAATAATTTACTTTACATTTATTTCATTATTAATATTTGAGGCATCACACAATTCATACGTTTATTGGCTCTTTGGCTCACTTTCCCTTGCTCTGTAGGGCTCTTGCTTCATCCCTTAATAGTCCACCTGTCTTATGCTCAAGCCTCCAATGCTAGAACACCCCAGTATTTCGTCTCAGGTCACCCTTCTTTCCTTCCATTACTCACCTTCCCAATTATCTCGTTTGGTTGCACATCTTTAAATATCATCCATGTGCCAGTGACTCTTGGATTTATAACTCTAGCTCTGACTTCTGAATTTCACCACCTACATGAAACTTCAACATTTGATCTGGCATCCTATACAACATAGGTTTGGCAATTAATTATTTTCCATTACTTTCATTTTGTATAGACTGAACCTGAGGTCTCTCCGTTCAACATTTTCTTCCATCCTGTTTTTGAACATTCTTTCCTGTAGATTCTGTTCTCTTCTTCAAGGATTCTCGTTATTCCTATGAAGGGCCTCCATTATTTTTTCTTTCACATCTGTGATCTCCCTGATTACTTGTATATCTGTGTTCTGTTCCTTTGAATTCCAGCCCGTAGTCCAATTGCTCATCTGCTTCTCTGTAACGGCAGTTCTGTTCTCTACAATTTCCTAAGCAGTTTAATTTCACAAGAATTTGTTTTCTTTACATTGTTGTTCTCTCTGTCAGCTCTCTTTCCATGTCAATCTGCTTTCTTAGCTCCATTTTCTTTTCACCTCCATTGTCCAAAGCCTACAGTAAATGATTATGGAAGATAAGAAAATAAATAACATACAGACATGACTTCGTGGAAACCATTGTCTTGTAGATAGGCTAATTCCAGGGCACCTCCTTCCTGCTCCAGGGAGACTCAGGTTCCCTTCTCTGATCCAACCATTCCAGGCTAATAATAATCTCAGTGCTCATCGTACTCTGACTTACCTATTTTCTCTCTTTGGACTCTGAATTCTGAGAGGACAAGAACTTTCTCTCACTTGACATATATCCCCCAGGAGTTAGTACAGGAGACTGGCACAAAGTGGGCCTTTTAGAAACATTCATTGACTTAATGACTAAATGAGTGAGTTAATATCAAGAAGATTTTAATTTAGATGTAGCTCTTACTACACTAGTTGTTTGTTGACCTTTGCTACATAAAAGTTCAAGGATATCTGAATGGGTAAAGAAAATATAGTGTATATATACAGTTAAATATTATTCAGCCTTTAAAAAAAAAAAGGAAATCCTGCCATTTGTGACAACATAAATGGACCTGCAAGACATTATGTTAAGTGAAATAAGCCAGTTGGGGAAAGACGAATACTACATGATTTCACTTATATGAAGTACTTAAAACAATCAAATTCAAAGAAGCAGAGAATAGAAAGGTAGTTGCTGGGGGTTGGAGGGAGAAGGGAATGGGGAATTGTTGCTCAATGGGTACAAAGTTTCAATTATGCAAGATGAATAAGTTCCAGAGATCTGCTGTACAACATAGTACCTATAATCAATGATACAGTGTTATACTCTTTAAAATAGGTTAAGAGGATAGATTTCCTGTTAAGTGTTCCTACCACACAAAAACAAAACAAAACAAAATAAAAACACAAAGAACACAAGGAAATTTTTGGAGGTGATGGATATGTTTAGTACCTTGATTGTGGTACCATGGGTGTATGCATATGTCCAAACTTATCAAAACATATACATTTAATATGTGCATTTCTTGTATATATTAGTAGTATCCACTATACCTCAATAAAGCTTAAAAAGCCCCCCGAAAAGGTTTTTACAAAAAGGACTGTCTATATTTGACAAAACAGCAGTCCAAATGTGGATTTCCTCACGTGATGAGCTTATTGTCATGTGCCTGTCTGTTTTCACTAAAGGATTATTTACTCCACTGGTGCAGAGAGAGAGTAAAGCAAACCTTTGGAAATACCAGAGAAGCTCAGTTCTATTAGAAGTGGGCATGATACATAACAGATTGTTGAAATGGCTTGTGTAGTAAATTTGTTTATGAGAACTGGTTTAAATTTCAGGCCATCATAAGCAGTAAAACAGACCTGTAGATTCAGTAATGGTGCAACTCTCCTTTGAAATGCTACACAAAGCAGAACTCATTGGAATATAAGCATTAACCTTTAAAGCGCCTTTCACAGTGCTTCCGCCGAAAGCCCCGACACCTTTGAAAGATTCTTTATTACGTGTCCAGAATTGGAAAAGCACTATAGAAGTCTGTTTGATGGTCTTGTTAAGGAATTCACCAATTTGGGGAAAACAGACTCTAAGCAAAGAGGAGCATAAGAAAACTCATACTGAATTCCGATTTGTCAATGGCATTTGTTACAAAGTCTTAAGAAATCTAGCCTTTTCTGAGGGAAACTTTGAAACTCAGATAAGGTTTAAAAAGTGGTCTCTTTTGAAGTCACAACTGATACCATGGAAATACAAAACATCATCTTTGAATACTACAAAAATCTCTATGCCCACAAACACGAAAACGTGGAGGAAATGGACAAATTCTTAGAAACACACTACCTCCCTAGGCTCAACCAGGAAGAAACTGAATTTCTAAACAGACCAATATCAAGCACCGAAATTGAAGCAGTAATTAAAAATCTACCCACAAAAAAAAGTCCCGGACCAGATGGGTTCACACCTGAATTCTACCAAGCCTACAAAGAAGAACTGGTGCCTATACTGCAGAAATTATTTGAAAATATCCAGAAGGATGGAATCCTCCCAAACTCATTCTACGAAGCCAATATCACCTTGATACCAAAGCCAGGAAAGGACACAACAAAAAAAGAAAACTACAGACCAATATCCCTTATGAATATAGATGCAAAAATTCTCAATAAAATCCTTGCAAACTGAATTCAAATGTACATCAAAAAAATAATCCATCATGATCAGGTGGGCTTCATTCCTGAGATGCAGGGATGGTTCAACGTACGCAAATCTATAAATGTAACTCACCATATAAATAAAAGCAAGAACAAAGATTATATGATCCTTTCAATAGATGCAGAAAAGGCTTTTGACAAAATCCAACACCCTTTTATGATAAGAACTCTTAACAATATAGGCATAGATGGCTCATTCCTAGAAACTATTAAAGCCATATACGATAAACCCACAGCCAATATCATACTGAATGGGGAAAAATTGAAGGCATTCCCCCTTAAAACTGGCACCAGACAAGGGTGTCCACTATCTCCACTTCTTTTCAACATAGTGCTGGAAGTCCTGGCCACAGCAATTAGACAAGACAGAGGAATCAGGGGCGTCCAGATAGGGGCAGAAGAGGTCAAACTTTCACTATTCACAGACGATATGATATTATACATAGAAAACCCCAAGGATTCAACCAAGAGATTACTGGAATTGATAAATGAATTCAGCAAAGTCTCAGGATACAAAATTAATACACACAAATCCATAGCCTTCATATATGCTAATAACAATCAAGCCGAGAAACAAATTAAAGATGCTATACCTTTTGCAATAGCAACAAAGAAAATTAAATATTTAGGAATATATCTAACTAAGGAGATCAAAGACCTATATAGAGAGAATTATGAAACACTGAGAAAGGAAATTGCAGAGGATGTAAATAGATGGAAAACCTTACCATGCTCTTGGATAGGCAGAGTCAACATAGTAAAAATGGCTTTGCTACCTAAATTAATTTACAGAATCAATGCAATCCCTATCAAAATACCAACATCATTTTTTGCCGATCTAGAAAAAATAATTCTACGCTTCGTGTGGAACCAGAGAAGACCCCGTCTAGCCAAAGCAATCTTAAGCAAAAAGAACAAATTGGGAGGCATCTGTCTACCAGACTTCAAACTATACTACAAGGCTATAGTAACCAAAACTGCATGGTATTGGCACAAGAACAGACACATAGACCAATGGAACAAGACTGAGAACCCAAATATAAAACCAACCTCATACAGTCACCTGATCTTTGACAAATTCCAGAAAAACGTACACTGGGGAAAAGATTCCCTATTCAACAAATGGTGCTGGGAAAATTGGATGGCCATATGTAGAAGACTGAAAGTGGACCCACACCTCTCACCTCTCACAAAAATCAATTCACAATGGATAACAGATCTAAACCTAAGACATGAAACCATAAGAATTCTCGAAGAAAATGTTGGAAAAACTCTTATGGACATTGGCCTAGGCAAAGAATTTATGAAGAAGACCCCCAAAGCAATCACAGCAGCAACAAAAATAAATACATGGGACCTGATCAAATTGAAAAGCTTCTGCACAGCCAAGGAAACTATCACTAGAGTGAACAGACAACCTACAGAATGGGAGAAAATATTTGCATGCTACACCTCTGATAAAGGGCTTATAACCAGAATCTATACAGAACTTAGGAAAATCAACAAGAAAAAATCAAACAACCCTATTAAAAAATGAAAAAATCAAAATGTATACCATGGAGTATTACTCAGCAATAAGGAACAACAGTGAATTAACACATCTGGTATTATCCTGGTTGGAGCTAGAACCCATTCTTCGAAGCGAAGTGTCACAGGATTGGAAAAACAAGCACCACTGGTACTCACCATCAAACTGGTACTAACTGATGAACACTTACATCACACAGGGCAATAACATTCATCTGAGGGCGGGCGGGCGGGAGGGGGGTGGAAGGGATGGGAAAAACTCTCGCTGAATGGATGCAGGGAGCACAGTTTGGGGGATGACCGCGATTGTGGCTCTGACACGGGCAGAACAGGGGCAATGTGTATGGCCAAAATGTTGTACCCCCATGATATTCTGAAATTAAAAAAATAAATTATAAAAAAAAAAAAAAAAGTGGTCTCTTTTATTTGATGTTCTGCAGTTCAGTTTGTAAGCTCAACCTCAGAATTTCAATGCTGTTGTTCTCCATTTGCATAATAAGAAAACTATTATAATAAAAATAATAATTGAAATTATTATGGTGTGTAACTAAAATAAATATATTATTTTAAAATAAGCAATTATCCTCCTCATCCTTCAACTCTAACAAAACCTACTGTGGAGCCTTTCCTCACTGCTCCAGTTTGCATATGTTGTTCCTCCCATGCAACATCCTGCATTTTAACTGTGTATTTACTCATTGATCTAAATAGACTAGGAGTTCTTGGAGGGAAAGACTCTGACATAATTCATCTTGGTGCCTTCTATCAGTTTTGGAAAATTCTCAGCCATTATCTTTTCAAATATTACTTCTGACTTATTCTTTCCACACTGGATGGAAATCCAATTAAAAATATATGTAAATATTTGAATATCTCTGTGTATATAAGACTATACACACACACACACACACACACACACACACACACACAGGGTGTTTTCACCGGGAGGGCTTGTCTGAACCATTTGGTCTGCCTTTGATATAGAAAGTATTCTCTCTTACATGCATTATCTCACTGTGCTAAATTAGCTTGCCTAAGTATTATAATATATGATTTCTGATAGATAACTCATCTTCTGGTTCTTCTTTTCTTTTTTCTTTTTTTGCTAAATGGTTCCTCAGAATTAGCCTATAAAATTATTGTTTAAATGATCATCATGCTTCCCATGAAGCACACTGTTACTATTAATCATATCATTTTTCTCATCATAGTAGTCATTAATCTAATTTTTTGAGTTTTTTTTTTTTTAGCAATATTCCAGATGAGGTAACCTAAGGAGCATTTCCAGTGCAAGATTTATAAAATGTAAAATGAGCTTCCCTTTAATTTTAGATTAGAAGTGGCAAAAAATGAGGGTTATTCTCAAGTGTTAAGGTGAAGAGAGAACCTGGATGCAGAGAGGTGACCAAGCCCCGGGGCTGAGGTCTCCCAGAGGGTGAACCACATCCCTGGTGGCCAAGGACCCCCTATGATGGGCTGTTGGGTGCAGACATCCCAAGCCTGAGAGTCAAAACCTCAGTCAAATGTTGACCCAGGACAGTACAAATCCTTGCTGGTCTCTGTCTTACCACCAAGTGAAAAAGTGAAACTATTTTCTCCTGAGAATTCCAAACCATAAATCAGCTCACAAGAGGATTTGGGGTATGAATTCACATTACTTGGGTGGCCCCAAAATCCCTGAGATGAGAACTTGGTATAAAGTGTTTCTGTGTAGGTGCTGTTTATTAAGGTCCAATAAAGAAAATGTATGTATATTACATGTAGCAGACTAATGATTAAGAGCTAGAATATGTGCATTCCTACAAATCAACAGGAATAAGAAAAACAGTAGAAAGAAGACCACAATTCGAAAGGCATTTTATATAAAAGATTACATTAATGGACAATAAACCATGAAAAAAGGCTTAACCTTATTAGAAATCAGAGAAATGCAAGTTGCAACAATAATAAGGTACATTTACATCTTCCGTATTGACTAAAATTACAAAGTTTGAATAGCCCAAGTGCTGTCATGCATGTGGAGCAATGGGAACTATTATACACTGCTGATGGGAGTCTGAATTGGTACAAACACTCGAGAAAGCAATTTGTCCTTATCTCATAAAGTTGAATATATGCATATAGTACAGCCAGTAATTTTATTCCCAGGTACATAGCCTAGAAAAATTCTTGCATGAGCACAATAGAAGACATGAACAAGAAAGGTAAGAACAGCATTGTTTGCAATAGCAAGTAACTGTTAACAACCCAAATGTCTTTTGATAGTTGAATGGATAGATTATGGTATATTCACAAAACAAAATACTAAACAGCAGTAAAAATGAGTGAACTGCTACTACACACATCAACATCAATGACTCTTGAAAACATAACAATGAGTTAAAAAAGCAAATTGCAGAATATATGCATATATAATGCTCAAAACAAAAAAACCTTAAAATGTGTATTGTCTGTGGGTATACATACATATGGTAAACTGAAAGAAAAAGCAGAGAAGGATACAGACAAAAAATGTAGTTTAGTGATTACATCTCCTTGGGAGCATGAGACCAGAAAGGGGCACACATTTAAGACTTCAAAATTCTTGGTAGTTTTCTATTTTATAAGCAATGTCATGAGTACATGTGTGTTTGTAGTAAATGGGTTTTGTGATTTGTCAAGTTGGAAAGACTTCTGATAATAATTTTTTCTTTACTAAAACATAGATTAAATAAAAGTACTAACACAATTTTATAGTGCTTTGCTCCAGAAAATGTTAGAAGAATTAAAGGAAAAACCTTTAATTGTCCCAGAAAATGTTTTAGTATTACATAAACTAAAAGAGAATCTATGCAGCTCAAAATTCACAAAAGGGACTCTTAACCATGGTGCACTTAAATTGCTGCTTCTTTTAAAATATATGAACAAATGAAATTAAAATAGAAAACCCTACAGTGAGTGATTCTGAGTGGACACTAGAAGTTAATTTTAGAACTAGGCAGTCCTAGTTTGTTGCCCACAGTTTCTGATTGGGTGGCTCAGTGATGCTGGGTCTGGGTTCCAGTGTTTTTTACAAGCATATCAGGTGCAGGTTTTCTAGAGACCACATTTTGAGAACATTGGGTTAAAGTTGAAGTTAGTAGTTTGCAAATTTTGGCAAATAAAAGGTAGAGAAGCAAAAACAAAAACAAATCAAATCCTGAGATTATTGGCAAAGATATGATTGTGCTGGTTTATTTGAGAAATGCAATTAAATTATCATATAAATTAACAATCAATTCTCCATAAATAAAGAACATGTAATTATACGGGATGTATTTAGAAACATTTCCTTTGGCTGCATTCTGTGCACAACTGTTAATGAGAAATACCACTATCTTCTTTGATGTGAAAAGAGCCTCAAATTGAAGAATCTATGCTCTGCTATTAAATTATACCTGTGTAGAATGAAAAGTTTGATTAATGTATTCAATTTAAGTTACTTAGACACCATGGAAAATTAAAATAAGTTCCCTGAGAGCTCAAAGATTAATGGCAAATTCAGCAGCTTTGCACATAGTATACTTGATGCTCTATGTACTTTCAACCTTAGCTGATTAATGAAGAGTTCAGATAGCAGCAGCAGTTGTAAAGTGTAGAAAAAGAATATTTATGAAAAAGATTATTCTGAATACAGAGGAAATGTGATGATAAGAAAGAGATAATGAAACATGTACAATCTACCTGGGTTTCCAAATTCCATGATCCCTCCTTGCGGCCAAACAGACTATGTTGAAATAGAAAACGGAGCCAGGAAGTTTTGTTTTGCTGTGCATTTCAATATATTTTTGGATTGGTTGGAAAATTTGATAATGACTGAACAAATGGTTCCCTTTTTGAAACTCTGGTGGTCTAAGTGCAGTTTCAGGAAGATGCTAACAGTTCACGCTGATTCCTGAAGCAGGTGATTTTTGTTAATCTTCGTATTAGCCATACGGCATAGGTACTGTTATCATGTCCGTGTGATAGATGGGGAGATGGAGGCACCCAAGTTTAAGTACCTTGCCTAATGTCTTACAGTTAATAAAACACAGGATTGAAATTCATGCCCAGCCACACTCTAATTACTATGCTAGAATCTTTCCAACCCTTCATTGGAAGGGAGGGCATTAGTTGATTCTGACCTGTAAGTTCTAGTGAAAGCAGATTTATTTGCATGGCTATATACTTGGATTTAAAGCATGTTTTTTTTTTTCTCTACCATGTTAGAGACGTTTATTTCTCAAATCTCTACCACTATTCTCATTCAATTCTCACCCTAAATTTCCAGGGCTCTCATGGGCAAGGGTCGAGTTTCCACTACAGCTCTGGGTCCTAAGATTCCAGTAGTTATGTAAGTGGCAGAGTCAACTCCCATTAGCAGATAAGTCATTCCAAAGTCAGTCAAAAAGTCCTTCTTGCTTCATTGATATTGTTATAGAAGACAAATGGGTAAAATGACAGGTGTCTCTGCAATATTATATCTGTTATGCAAATTGACCCTTCGCTATTTGAAAAATTGGGGAAAAAATACAAAGCAGAATAAGTGGTTTTTAAAGTGAACCTGGATGGAAAACTTTATATTTCTAGTACTGTAAAATACTTAAAGGAAAATTTTTTTTTTTTTGAGACAGAGTCGCACTCTGTCGCTCTAGGTAAAGTGCAGTGGTGTCATTGTAGCTCGCTGTAACCTCAAACTCCTGGGTCCAAGGGATCCTCCTGCCTCAGCCTCCCAAGTAGCTGGCACTACAGACACTCACCACTACACCTGGCTAATTTTCCTATTTTTTGTAGAGAAGGAGTCTCGCTCTTGCTCAGGCTGGTCTCGAATTTCTGAGCTCAAGGGATCCTCCCGCCTCAGCCTCCCAGAGTGCTAGGATTACAGGCCCTAAAGGAGTATTTTTTTACTGATACAGTGTTTTCACTTTTAGTGTACTAGCAAAAAAGTTGATTAATGGCTGGGAGTGGGGCTCTGGCATTAGATGACTCTAATGGGCAATTCAGGGCTGAGAACCACTGTCTTATTAGAGATTTCCCACCCAAGAGCCATTGGACATGGTTCTAAACAATTAAAGAGACTATATTTTTAAAATTCTTATATCTGAAAAATTTTCTTCTTGCCTTTTAATCAAGATATAATAGAGTACCTGAGCTTCTCTTGATGGAAAAACAATCAGACATTCAAACAGAGTTAAAATTTGTTTTGCAGGAATTAGAGAAATTTATAGTGGAAAAGAGAATCTTCACGAGTGTAAATCAATTACGTTGGTAATCTATTTAATTACAGTGATGTGGAGCGTGGTGTGAAATGTATAACCCTAGAGGTGATACTAATTGCTTTAATTAGCAACCAAATACTAAAAAGGAAGAGGGTTGCTTAGTATTGGCAAAGTAGACTGGGAGAACAATTCTGTCAGTTTTTGGCCTGAAAGCTAAGCCCTGGAATTTCTAACTCATCTTCCTCTAAAACAGGGGAAAATTGGTTACAATTGAATAATGCATTGAATCTCTTCTGGAATGATAGCGCAAATTATTCAAAACAATATCTGAAGACCTGCTGAATATGAGAAAGGAGTTTGTAATGCAGATTGGGTGAAGGAGCCCAGTGACTTGCTGTTTGAAATTCACTTGCATTCATAAATTTTTATTTTATTTTCATCTGTAATATACATATAACATTATTTAAACATGAATAAGATAAAAGCAGCATATGTAAATGTATATGTAGTGCTAATAACTAAATTGCTAATAATTCATACAATTTATGTCATATTATGTAGAATGTGATTTTCTGAATGTACTTGTAACCATACAATTTTGAGAAAAATCTTAACGTTCAATGTTAGGAAGCTTTCTATAGGAAACTCTTCTAGATAGCAAGCATCTTGAAGGCATACATTGTATTAAAATTTCTCTCTCTCTCTCTCTCTTTCTCTCTGTCTCTCTATATGCATATGCAGGCATACTTAGTTTCATTGCACGTTGCTTTATTGCACTTTACAGATACTGTGTTTTTTAACAAATTGAAGGTTTGTGGTAACCCTGCATCGAGCAAGCTTATTGGCTCCATTTTCTCAACAGAATGTGCTCAGTTCATGTCTCTGTGTCACATTTTGGTGATTCTTGCAATATTTCAAACCTTTTCATTATTATTACATATGTTATGGTGATCGGTGACAGTGATCTTTGATGTTACTATTGTAATTGTTTTGCAGCACTACAAACTGCACCCATATAAGACAGTCAACTTTAAGCCACAATGTTGTGTGTGTTCTGACTGCTCCATGGACTGGCCAATCCTAGTCTCTTTCCCTCTCCTGAGGCCTCCCTGTTTCCTAAGGTACAACAATATTGAAATTAGGCCAATGAATAACTCAACCATAGCCTTCAAGTGAAAGGAAGGATCTCGTCTTTCGCTTTAAATCAAAAGCTAGAAATGATTAAGCTTAGTGAGGAAGGCATGTCCAAAAACCGAGATAGGCCAAAAGCTAGGCCTCTTGTGCCAAACAACCCAGTTGTGAATGCAAAGGAAAAGTTCTTGAAGGAAGTTAAAAGTGCTACTCCAGTGAACAAACTGTAGGCCTTGGCCCTCTGAAGGTTCTCTGAGAAATCACTGACATGGGGCAGATTGATTAATAGGAGAAAAGGCATACAAATTTATTTAATGCGTATACACAGGAGCCTTCAGAATGAAGACCTAAAGATACAAAGGAAATTGTCTATTTTTATGCTCAGGTTCAACAAAGTACAGACAGCCATGTAGAAATGTGATTGGATAAAAAGGGTATGATCTAATGCTAACAGACTGAGCGGGAAACCCAGCAAAGCCTGTCTGTCTAGAATCTTCTTGGCCTCTCTGAGCAGCATCCTTCCTTGTGGGTGTGGGGCACGGCCCTCTCTGGATTGGGGGGGTCTTATGACCTACAGTCAAACAGGGTAGTTCAGATGATTTCTTTATGGCCAGTTATTACAAAGGATATTTTTAGGTTTTATGGCTGGCTTCCTGGGAAAGGGGTTCTGGTTTCTACGGCTGCCTTGGGGGAGAATGGGACTGAGAGGCAGGAGAGCAGGAGAAGGTCAAAGAAAAACTTTTGTTTCTGAGGCTGCTTCTGAGGCCTTCACTTCACAACACTGTTTTCTGAGCCCCAATAATATGAATGATAAGAAAGCGAAACAGCCTTATTGCTGATATGGGGAAAGTTTAGTGGTCTGGATAGAAGATTAAACCAGCCACCACATTCCTTCAAGCTAAAGCCTAATCCAAAGCAAAGTCCTAACTCTCTTCGATTCTGTGAAGGCTGAGAGAGGTGAGGAAGAGCAGAAGAAAAGTTTGAAGCCAGCAGAGGTTGATTCATGAGGTTTAAGGGAAGAAGCTGTGTCCATAACATAAAATTGCAAGGTGAAGCAGCAAGTGCTGATGGAGAAGCTGCAGCAAGTTATCCAGAAGACCTAGCTAAGACCATGGAGGAAGGTGGCTACAGAGAACAAAAGATTTTTAATGTAGATGAGCCTTCTATTGGAAGAAGATGCCATCTAGGACTTCCGTAGCTAAAGAGGAAAAGTCAATGCCTGGCTTCAAAGCTGCAAAGGACAGGCTGACTCTCTTGTTAGGGGCTAAAGTAGCTGGTGACTTTCAGTTGAAGCCAAATCTCATTTACCATTCTGAAAATCCTAGCGCCTTTGAGAATGATGCTAAATCTACTCTGCCTGTGCCCTATCAACAAAGCCTGGATGACAACATATATGTTTACAGCATGGTTTACTGAATATTTTAAGCCCACTGCTGAGCCCTATTTATTGTTCAGAAAAAAAGATTCCTTTCCAAATATCACTGCTCATTGACAATGCACCTGGTCACCAAGAGCTCTGACGGAGATGTCCAAGGAGATTAATGTTGTTTTCATGCCTGCTAACAAAACATCCATTCTGTAGCTCACGGATCAAGGAGTAATTTTGACTTTTAAGCCTTATTATTTAAGAAATACATTTTGTAAGCCTAGAGCTGCCAGAGAGTGGTTTCTCTATGGATCTTGGCAAAATAAAAACCTTCTGGAAAGGATTCACCATTCCGGACACCATTAAGAACATTCATGATTCATGGGAGGAGGTCAAAATATCAACATTAACAGGAGTTTGGAAGAAGTAGATTCCAACCCTTATGGATGACTTTGAGGGGTTCAAGACTTCCATGGAGGAAGTAACTGCCGATGTGGTGGAAATAGCGAGAGAACTAGAATTAGAAGCGGAGCCTGAAGATGTGGCTGAATTGCTGCAATCTCACGATCAAACTTGAATGGATGAGGAGTTGCTTCTTACGGATGAGCAAAGAAAGTGTTTTCTTGAGATGGAATCTACTTCTAGCAAAGATGCTATGAACATTTTGAAATGACAACAAAGGATTTAGAATATTACATCAACTTAGTTGATAAAGCAGTGGCAGTATTTGAGAGGATTGACTGCAGTTTTGAAAGAAGTTTTACTGTGAGTAAAATGCTATTCAACAGCGTTGCATTGTACAAAGGAATCTTTTGGGAAGGAAAGAGTCAATCATGGCAGCAAACTTCATTGTTTTCCTCTTTTAAGAAATTGCCACAGCCACCCCAGCCTTCAGCAACCAGCACCCTGATCAGCCAGCAGCCACCAATATCGAGGAAAGACCCTCCACTGGCAAAAAGATTTCGACTTGCTGAAGGTTCAGATAATTGTTAGCATTATTTAGCAATAAAGTATTTTTAAATTAAAGTATGTACTTTTTTTAGTGATAATGCTATTGCACACTTAATAGACCACAGTATAATGTAATCATAACTTTTATATGTCCTTGAAACCAAAAAGTTCATGTAACTCACTTTATTTCGATATTTGTCACTTTACTGAGGTGGCCTGGAATAGAACTTGCAATATCTCCAAGGTGTGTTTGTATATATGCACCATTAAATATATTTACGCCAACAAACCCTTCAGTGAATCTTTTTAGAACAAAAATAACCACCTTTTCTATTTTTCTATTTCGTATATTTCTCCATGTTTAAATGAAAATCTAAAAACCTTTCTTCACCTATAACTCCCCTCATCTGTGCATCTGGTTTTTTTGTTGGTTTCTGCTTTGAAACAGCAACAATATAATTAGCAATGGCTGTTTCAGAGTAGAATGTGTATGTGTGTGCATGTGTACATGTCTGGGTATACGTGTGCATGTGTGCATATGTGTGTGAGTGTGCATGTGTGCTTCCTGTCGGCACAGAGAAGGTCATGATCCCCGAGTGTCGTCTAAGTGAGCAGCAGGTTCCTGTATTCTGCTCTGTCCGGGAGCTCCCCCTGTTGAACCAGTCTTAGTCGGCCAGGGTTGCTATAATGAAGAGCACAGACTAGCAGAGCTAAATGACAGAAATTTATTTCTCACAGTTCTGGAGGCTGGAAGTTGAGCCCAGAGTGCCAGCACAGTCCGGTTCTGGTGAGAGCCCTCTTCCAGGCTTGCAGGTGGCCGCCTTCTCTCTGTGTCCATACGCAGCAGAGAGAGAGCTCTGGTGTCTCTTTCTCTTTGTACAAGGGCACCCGTTCATTGGATCCACCCTCAATTAACCGTAATCACCTCCTTAAAGGCCCTGTCTCCAATACAGTCACATGGGAGTTTCGGGCTTCAACATAGGAATTTTAGGAGGACACAATTCATTCCACAGCAGCCAGGGGCTCTCTCTTACCTAAGGTGAAGCCAGTGCTATTTTCATTGCTGCAGCAAGTGTACAATGCCAAGAACTGAAGTCGATCATGGGGAAATAAAATGCATGATATTTGTTTCAGACAATACCATGCCTGAATTTGTACCTTTGTGCAGTATTTTAGGAAATTGGGAGCAGAAGTTTTATTCACCTCTAAATGTACTTCTTTGTATCTGCTCTGTTCTGTTCCCTGAGGAAACTGCAAAAGCTGTTTGTCCAAATCACCAGCCTGTGAAGGGTACTAAGTAAGAGCCAAGGGAGCACAGAGTTAGAGATCAAATAACCTTCCAATTATCAGCTTCCCCAGGCGCTCAGTCCTTGAAGCTTTGCAGCTCTCGTGTTCACTTGCTTTCAGATTCACCGTAGCTTTTTCTAGCAGAAGAAAGCTCATGTTTCCTTAAAATAATGAATGAGTTAAATCATTTAACATGCAAGTGAGGGGAAATGTACTGCCTGGTACAAATGGCTGGCGTTCCTCACTTAGGGAGGTGGCAGGTAATAAGCACGCCTACACTCTGTCCTACACTGTTGTCTCCAAGAATCTCACTCACTCAACGCATCATAATCCTTCTGATGCCAAGACCAAAACATAGTGACACCAAATACAAGACATAATGACACCAAGCACCAGACATGGTGTGTATGTTTTGGCCCTGGAATTTACCACTCTGACTTGTCTCCGTGTTATAATGGGTGATGATAATGATAAAGTAAAAACCTAATGTGTGCCAGATTCTGTGCTTGTGCTTTAATAGGTGATATCAATTCATTCTTGCAAAAATCCTATGCTAGAGGTAAACATAACCCCTATTAAATGAGAAACTAAGTGTGACAACTGATAGAAACTGATAGGATATGTAGTTCAATTTATTTTCATCTTTTCTTTCATTGTTAAGCAAAAAACATATTGGTTAAATGGCGTGGTGGGTGGTAAAGGAAATTATGAGTAAATAAAAGTACTGCCACAGTCAGAGCAAACCATGGAGCCGTGGCAGGTACAGACATCAGCACAGGTTCTCCTGACACAGCCTCTGAAGTTAACCAGCCCTTAACATCCATCCTCTCATTTCTGATAAACACGTTTATGCACATGTCCTCAACTGGTTTGCCCAACCTTCAGAGAAGCTCTGAAACCACTCGGATAGAATCATAATGCATGGTTTCTTGGTTTCAACTTCCATGTAGTCATAAAAAGAGAATGGACATCTCCTTTAAATAGCTTAAACATCAAAACTATACTTTAAGTGCAATGTACCATAAAATATGGTAAGATTTGGATGCATGTAGATGTCACAGAATTTTAGGCCAGAAAGTACAGTCGGGTGGTCCTAATGTCTACCTTCTAGCCCAATGCCTGTTTGTTGAATTTAAGTAAAATTAAGTCTAATCTTGCCTTGTTATTTTACAAATGGAAAAGCTGGGGAGCAGAGAGGTTTGTGCTTAGTCTAAGGTCACACAGCTCGCTATTAGTAAAACCAGGGCAAAAACCTGGGCAAAAACAGATGTCTTTGCTCCAAATTCAGTGCACTTACATGAATGACAATGCCTAGCTACTCAAGATTAGATAGTTTTGGAGTCACATGATTCTTTTTTGTGTGTCAGACAATATATTAATCAAGAGTTAATGCATTAGCAGCTCTCTTTGATAAAAGGTTACTGTAAATGTGTTTTTCTGCAGGAGACAGGCTAACACACATTGCCTCCCATTGCTGGGATGGAGGGTGATGAGGGGAAAGTGGCTATGTTTCCCAAAAAAAGAATGATGTTTTGGAATATTACTTGAAGAAAAACAGAACTGTGATTTGGTGACTCTGAATACATTACCATTATTTATTAGGATAAATTCTAAGTTTTTAGAGTTTTCCTCAAAACCGCCTATATACTTTTAATCACATACCTGTTGACAATGAAAGATGTTCTTCTGTGTCGTTTATAGCCTGTGTATTAAGAGCATGGATTGAAAAGATAGTAGCCCTGGCTTCAAATTCTTTCGTAAATTTAAAAGGTTGAGCAGGTGATGTTGAGCAAGAAACTTAAACCGAGTCTTTGTTTATCTTGTATGAAATGAGGACAATAATATAGTGCAGAAATGCAGTGTTGAGCATGAAATAAATACCATGTATTGTTATTAATCCCAATGCAATGACAGTACAGATTAGTAGCATTGATCCAGAGCACACAAATCTTCAGCGTATTCTTTACCACATCAAGCTTGGCTAGTATTTCAAGCAAATTGGGCTGTCCATTCTTTTGTGCTGTCCTCCTGTACTAAATGGAAAAGATTTTCTTGTTATCTGCAACTTTCATGGCAGTTATTTGTATGTTAGCATTGACATAAACAATTTCATTTATTTTTACATATTGTGATCATTGAGTAATATTCTATAAATGGATAGAGGCTCTGATGTCTTTAGTAAACACAGATTGTGTTTAAGTCTGGAGGATCTGCCTGAAAATAAATTTGGAATTTTCCACCAAGTATAATAATTAAAGCCACAAAATTGTGACTTGTGATGTAAATCTAAACATAAATACAATGTGTAAAATGTACTTAACTATTGTGTTTTTGTGTGATTTTTATTTGTGCTTCAGTTTGGGACAGTGGAGACAGGAACTTATGTAACTGCTTGGACATGTTTTCCATGGGGAAGATGAGAACTTTCACTGCTTTGTTAAGGCAAAGAGTATTTTCAGAGGGAGAAACCTGTCCATTTTAGACTGTGGTGCACCACACCTATCGAGCTGTGGTTTAATCATAGTTAAGAAATGAGTCCTTTTCGACTTGGAGCCTTAGCATCATCTTGCTGGCGTGCACTTGGGAGGATGTGTCCATCTGGCAAGCCCCTCCGCTGCCTCTGTGACTCTTCCCCTGGGTTTCTCTTGAGCTATGTGCCAATAAAATTGTCCCCCACACTCTCCTAGTTCTCATTTCTTTAACTTTTTGATTTATTACTAAATTTTCAAATACTTGTTTGACAGGGTTTTGTGGCCAAGGCAAAAACAGTTTTATACTTTCATTAACTTTCCTCATTGAAAACTTTGTTCTTCTATTTTCTTTATTCCCCCATAAACTTATTATATTTACCATTCCAAATTCCCATGTGAATCCTGACTGGAAACTATTCAAATGATATCATACTTGAATAGTTTAATATTTGCTCTGGCCTTTTTTTGTATTTTTTGGAAAGAGACATTTGAGAACAAATGATAATTAGTAAAGCCAATTGGTATTGAATATTATTTTATGCTCATCAGTCAAATCCCTCTAGTTTTGTAACATATCACATGTGTTGACAGAAAAAATTGAATAAAGAAACTCTTCAGACCC
The DNA here is from genome assembly GCA_023783475.1 of Daubentonia madagascariensis. NCBI lineage: Eukaryota > Metazoa > Chordata > Mammalia > Primates > Daubentoniidae > Daubentonia > Daubentonia madagascariensis. Next base: position 4,289,954 of record JAKFHU010002549.1, on the reverse strand, counting down.
TGCTCTTGGGACTTGCCACCCTTTGTAGGTTCATAGGGTGAACTTGGCCCCAAGTTTCTATTGAGGGTTTAGCAAGGGACGGCTGCAGGGGACACCTCATCCAGGGGCCTTTGCTTCTACTTGCAACAGCCTGAATCGACTTTGGTTTTGGCTGCTTGTTGCTATTTTGGTTCTACCTATGAACAATTCAAAACTGAGTCTGTAAGAGACTGGTTTAGATCACCATGGACAGGGGGGATTTGAAAGGCATCCTTTGAAACTACACCTATAGATATAAGGAGTCACAATCTGTCTTCATCCCTCTGCTGGCCTGGGCTGAGGCTGTGTGTACAGGGAGAAAGAGGTTATCTTGTCATTGTTCAATGGCACTATTAATTAGTTGTGCTTTTGTCTTGATGACTCTTCATACTCTTCCTTAGAGGGTTTTTCTCAACCTTATACCTTATTTTATATTTGGGATTTTTTTCATTTTAAATTAATTTCCTTAAGTCAAGCTATCTTGTAAATATTTATCTCTAATTGAATAGCTATTTTCTCTAGAAAAACAATATTTTTTCCACATGTGACATTAGCTCATCGAACTGCTGATAATACAAATGCAGTTGTGTTAGTTTGGCCTTTGCAGAAGGGAAAAAATAAAGAGCTAGGTTTTATTATCAGAGAGGTTAGGGGGACATGACTTTCTCTGTTATTTCTGTATTACTTCATGGAGTCTGATATAATCTTTTATTAGACTTTCTCCACTAGCTGTTTGGAAGGAAATTAAATGTGCAGCCTATGAATCTCAAGGAGGCATCTCTGTGGTGCTGAACCTTTGGTGGATGCTTGTATTTATCAGAGATTTTGAAAGCTAATCCGTGCTAGGTTAGTGACGGTCCACGGTGTGTCTCGGTGGAATGCCATTCTTCTAAAGATGATTAAATCCTGTTGTCACAGAACCAGTCTCCAGTCTGTGTTATTTATTTCCATTTATTACCAGAATAAAAGGTGCTCAGAGATAACTTTCTAGACACTCTACTGTTGATATTTTGGTTTTCTTGTAAATAAGTTCATGTTCTATCTTTTCTTCCTTTATAGCTATAGCTCACTGGAGTGGAAAATTAAGGAAACCGTTACCTTATAAGGAAAAAAAAATCAGATAGCCTCTGAAAATATTAACACTTTGGCTATAACACGTAAACTAACCGGTACACATGAGCATGAAAGAACCAACCATTTCCCCAAACAAAGTAAGGTAATGAATCAAAGGAGGACAGAGAGATTTGCCATGCGTTGATTTAAATAAGAGGGAGGTTATGAAATGCAGGTCATAAATATGTAAAGAAGTTCATTAGATTTACGTATTAATTCCTAAAATGAAGCAAAAAATCTGGCTGGCTGAGATGGCCCGTAAGTTGGAGCCGAGTGCATAGAGTTGAAAGAAATCAGAAGCAGGGCTGCTTCGGCGTCCCCCGGTTGGATGAGCCTCCTGCGGTGGCGCGTGGCTCTCAGCTTTGTTAGATGCCAGCGTAACGAAGTGCGGCTTCCGTCCTTGCCCTGTGGCTGGGCTCCAGGCCACTGTGGGCTGGCAACCTGCTGTTTGAACAGATGGACCCAAATGCAGGCAGTCCTGGGAGTGTGACTGTTGGGTGATTCCCGGTCCCCGACTGCCTAAGCCTCTAACAGCCTGCCGTGGGGACCCAGCCGGGAGCTGTCTGGGCCTCCTGGTCCACAACAGTGGCCTACTTCTTTGTAAGGCAGGTGCCTGTGGACCCTGGTGGGTCACAAGGAATTCTGCTCAAGGATGAAGATGGTTCTTATCCTGAAGATTTAATCCTTCCTGTCATTCTACCAATGAGAATAAAGTTAGCTTTTATAATTAATAATTCTTTTGGAAAATGTGTCTTCCTTTATTTTCAAAACATCTGTTCACCCCAGACTGTCTAAGTATATGGTTTGGCCAGTGGTTGATTTCATTTAGAACCAGTAGTGACCTGTACAGTATGTTTGCGGCGCCATGCCCACACTTGACAGGGACTGTAAACGTCAGAAGTTCGGGTATAGGGGTTAATCGAATAAAAAATATATTTTACCATTTGATGTTGTCATTGCTGTTGCCCATTCTAGAAAACTCAAGGTCATCCAGATTCTACCCTCCTTCCCACCTGGCCGCAGTCCAAAGGGTCACCAGATTGTGTTTTTTCAGCCTTCTCAGTTAACCCAGAGCTGCCTGCATAAATGGTCAATGCGCTGCTTTGATCTCACATTCTGTTCTGCGGTTTGTTCTCTTTGTGTTTCTTATAAATCCCCCAAACAGCCAACAGAATGCTTTTTCTAAAACACAAATTAGATTATGTTATTCTCTTCCTTAAAACTCTTAAATGAATTCTAAATACCTGAAAGATCAGGTCACAATCTCCTTGCCTGACTATAAGGTTGGCGTGCTTTCTTCTGCGCCCCTCGCCTGATGCCTCTGCGCTGTCTCTGGCCATACTGATCTGCTGCAGCGGTTGTGTAGCAAGAATTGTTATATTAAGAAATATTAGGGAAAAAATGTTTACTGATCAAAATTTTTTTCATTCCAAAGGTAAATAATTTTCTCTTGTCTTAAGAGAATATATATATTTTTATAATCTAGATTTCCTATTTCATTAAACAGAAGACTATCATTGAGATCATGGAACTAGGTAGAAACTGAAATATCAATATCTGTGATATTTTAAGAGTAGCAGCACATTAGCAGCTTTCTATTCTTTGGTGCTGAAAGCATGCCGAAGGCTTTAAAGTAAAGCTATTTAGGCTGTATCTGGCACACGGGCCCAGGTTTGCTCTCACTTATCACGTCTGTGACTGAGGCATGACTTTTCCTCATCCCATTGAATGTGTTTGGCTGTATCATGATGGCATCTCCATTCTCATCATCACTCCTATTGTACCTTATTACGATGACTATTTTTTAAAGTGTTCATCTTCTTTGCTGGACCCTGAGTTTCATGAACACAGGAACTTTAATCCCTGGTGACTGCACTTGGCATGGCACACAGAAAAAGCTCGGTAAAACTGCTGGATCAAGTTGAACTAGTCATATGATTTTGCTAATTCTATTTAGTAGGCCTTTCATGATGTTCTAAATTATAAAATTATTTACATTCTCATATAGAAAACTTAGAAAAGAAAGAAAGCAAAATTCACTTTCACTAACTGGAAATGTTAAGTACATTTTGGCAGTTCCTGCTGTTCTTCCTTATTACATAGAATACGTTGGACAGCTAAGATATCTTAAAAACTTTATATCATGAACATTTTTACCATATCTTGTTATTTTTGAGAATATATTTCTAGAAATGGAAGTATTGGATCAAAGCATCTGACAAGTTGGGACTCCTAAACCATAATGACAAATTGCTTCAGAGAAAGGTGGTTAACAATTTTCACTTTCATAGCAGGGGTGTTTAGTTTTGCTGCTTTCTTGCTACCCTTGAATATTTATTATTATTATTTAAACTTTTGTTGTATCATATCACATCTTAACACAAGATGAGAAATTGTATTTGTATTTCTTTGGTTATTAATCAGAATGACTAATTTTATTAACTCTAGTATTCGTTTATATTTCTTTTACTATGAAATGTCCCATTGTTGACTTTTATCCAAGTTTCCATTGAGGTTTTGATATTTTTCTTATTGACTTGAAGAAGATGAACTATTAAGTATATTAACCATTTCTAATTGATTATAATCTTTAGATCGTTTGCCTTTGGTTTTTTTATAATTTTTTATTTGATTTACCATTTTTGCAAATTTATAATATTTTAATGAATACTCTTTGTATTTTTTATTTTATTTTTTATGACTACTGAAAACATTTTTTTTTTTTCTTCTCACCATTCAAATCTTAGGAATTTTACCATTTGATTTTTTAAATTAGATTTAACTTTTTATCCATCTGGAAATTGTTTTGATATTTCATATGAGGTGAGGATTTAAATTAACTTTTTCCCATTAATTCTTGGTTAGTTTTCATGCATATAAAACACCATCATTATAAAAACGATTGTTGTTTCCATTTGTCCTGCTCAATGAGTGTTAAAAATATTGGTCTTGGAGCCTGATAGTTAAGTGGAACTCATTAAATCAGAGAACCTGATTGAGGAACAGGAGAAGAGCCACTAGCAATTATTGCAGTTTTGCTGACTCTTATTTCAATCTATGAGACGATGGGGTGGCAGAGGCTTCCATGCTTTTGCTACCCTAACTACTGGCTCACCGCCACCATGAATCATCCCTGGCTGGGAAGAAAGCATGGCTGTGGCTCCCTATATTGACTATATCTCTAGGGATATGAAAGTGCCAAACCATTACTGTGGGCTGTTATCACATTACCAAGTGAGTTCTAGAGAACTGTTTAAAAACAACTTCAGGGTGTACTTGGCTAGAGACTGAATCTATTTCCCAGATTGATCTGCCTCTCACCCCACTGGGAAGAGGAATTGAGGACAGAGATTACACATATTTCCCTCTGCCTTATTAGAAAGATTGGGAAGATTAATGGCAGAGGAAGCTAATCCTTGGGCATGCCATCCTCAGAATGTGCAAGAATATTTGAATTTGCTCAAAGGGGAGAACTTCTGAAATTTGACTGTTTGAATAGATGCTAACATGTATCATACTACATATACTCTTTATGTAATAGTCATTAATTCATTAAGTATTTGTTGCTGTGGGGACTCCTTTTAAAATGTAATGGAAGACATAACAGAAGCTCAGAAACAACAATAATATATCAATATTATTGATATATAATACACCAATATAAGTACCAAATGGATTAAAGAAGTTGGGAAATCATGTTTATTAGTGTGGGAGAATAAGGGAGATTAGGTTCTGAGACTTCAAAAAGAAGGTATGATTTGATGAATGCTTTAGAGCTCACAGTCGATTTAGACACTGCAGTGCCTGCGTGCACGTGTGTGCGTATAGGTAAGGGAAGGAGGGGTAAGACTGGGGAAGATGGAGAAAAATTCAGAGTGGAGAAAATGATATGAGCACTGACCCAGAGACAGGAAAATATTGAATGTGTTCAGAGAATGTTAAGAGACAGTAGAGTTCCCAGAGAGGATATGCAGACGGGGGTGAGACTAGGAGAGTCCATCTGCACGGGGCTACATCAACGGTTGTTGCTGAGACAGCTCCCCTCTGTGGGGGCATTACCAGATGTGAGGCTGTGATCTTTGGTTGCTATAGTAATTGGGGAACACTAACTGGCATTTGAAGAGTGAAGGCCTGGCCTGTTAAACAGTCAGCATCACACGGGGCAGACCTAATCAGTAACGGATTTTCCTACATCCTCAACTTTCACATTTCCCAGCAGATACTAATTTAGGTGAAAAACCTGTGCATGATGATCTGCGCCTAGAACCCAACTCCATTTTACACATGAGGTTCGTGGTGTAGGTGGCAGACAGAATGGTGATAACTATCATCAGAATAGGAGGGGAAGAGAATAAAAGCAGAACTATTTAGACACACTGGTTTGTGCCAGTTAAAAAAAGCAAAAAACATTATCATCTGTATTTGTTTTCTATTGCTGCATAACAAATTACCACAAACTTAGTGCTTGACAACAATATCTGTTTGTGAGCTCACAGTCTCTCAGTCAGATGTCTGGGCGTCCCACAGCCAGGTTCTCTGCTCAGGGTCTCCACAGCTGAGATCCATTGTCAGCCTGTACTGCTGTCTATCTGGGGTGCAGATCCCCTTGCAAGGCCACACAGGTTGTTGGCGGAATTAACTTCCTTGCAGTTGTAGGGCTGAGGTCCTATTTCCTGACTGACTGTCACCAGGGGACCATTCTCAGCTCTTAGTGATGGCCCACTGTTCTCTGTTATGTGGCTTTCTCTATAAAATGTCCATTCACTCCTTCAAGACCAGCAGGAGAATGCCTCAGTTGCTTTAAACTCTGAGTTCCTTTTTCTCTGACCTCTGGACCCAGATTTAAAGGGCTCATACAATTAAGTCAGGTCCACCTGAATAATCTTCCTTTTGATTAAGTCAAAGTTAACTGATTAGTGGCTGTAATTACATCTGCAAAATCCCTTTTGCATGTGATGTAATATCATCACAGTAGTGATGCCCCATCATATTCATAAGTTCTGCCCACACTGAAGGGAAGGGAGTTCTATGAACTGGGGGTGGGAATTTTGAGGGCCCCCCAGAAATCTGCCTTCTACACTGTCTAGAAGCATCCAGAACACTTGGTGCGGGGACCCTCATGTTCATGGTGATGATGGAATATTTGATCAAACCTGGCAAATTCTAGTCTTTTTTTTTTGTGGTAAAAGTAGTTCTTTTTTTATTTTTTCATTTTTTAAAAAATTTCAGAATATTATGGGGATACAAATGCCTTGGTTACATAAATTGCCTTTGCCCAGCCCGAGTCAGAGATGCAAGTGTGCCCAATTCTAGTCTTGACTTTTGCTTTGGCCTTGAGAGTGGATCAGATGCAACGAGATTATGTGGGATCTGTCAATTGGACACAATTTCCAGTTTTTCCTGGTAGAAATCATCACAGGATCTTTACGAAGTATGTGGATGCAGATGCTAGTAGCCATAAGACCAAACTGTGCTTTAACGTACTGCCGTCTGGGTGGGTAAATATATCATAAGTATTGGTGTCATATTGTAGCGATCATGAATTGCTATTTAAATTGGCTCATTTTTCAAGTGCAATTTTATTTTATACATTCCTTTATTTTGTTCAGTCTGGAGGTATTTGACACGTAAATGGCTGAGGGGGAAAGGAGCAGAACAGAAGGTATGAAATGATCAGGGTGGGGACAGTAGGTCAGCTGGAGAAGAGAAAAGTGAGCCTTGAAAGCCAAGCTGTGCTCTCTTCTCTTCTCTTCATGCGGGGCTATGTGCTTGCACATCACCATCACACATCTTGGAGTTTCTGCCTCTTTCCTTACAGTCTTCCTAAAACTCTGGACAGCTGGAAAGCACGGTCTGTGATGGGGCTTTTGTTCAGGGGATGTAGAGGACCCTTTTAACGGGAGCTTCCACTTTGCTCCGTTATCTTACTTATGAGCAAAGTTTTAAGTGTACAATAGAACATTGTTAATTCTGGGGACAATGTTGTATAGCAGATCTCTGGAAACTTTTCATTTTGCATAACTGAGACTTTATGGCTGTTGATCAGTGACTCCACATTTCCCCTCTCCCCAATATCACATACGGGATTAATTTCCAAAATATATGAGGAGTTCCTATAACTTGATGCCAAAAAATCTAGTAACCCGATTAGAAAATGGGCTAAAGACTTGAGTAGACATTTCTCCAAAGAAGATATACAAATGGCCAACAGGTATATGAAAAGACGCTCAACATCACTAATCATCAGGGAAATGCAAATCAAAAGCATAAGGAAATATCATTTCACCCCAGTTAAAATGGCTATTAAATACGTAAAAGAAGACAAGAAGTGTAGCGAGGATGTGGAGAAACTGGAACGCTTGTACACTGTTGGTGGAAATGCAACACGACGCACCAGCTATGGAAAGCAGTATGGAGATTCCTCAAAAAATTAAAAACAAAACTACAAATAATCCAGAAATCCCACTTCTGAGTATTTATCCAAAAGAACCAAAATCAGGATCTTGAAGAGATATTAGCACTCCCGTGGTTCTTAAAGTGTAAATAGCATTAGTAGCCCTGGGAACTTGTTAGACAAGGAAATTCTCAGCCCTCCACTCCAGAACTACTTTGTCAACTTCTGGGGTGGGGCCCAGCAGTCTATGTTTAACAAGCCCTCCAGGGGATGCTGATAAACTCTGGTTTGAGAACCACTGCTCTCATCAAATCACACAACCTTATCTTTCTCTCTGATATATATCCACATCGTCTGTTTCTCTACTCTGTCTCCTGCTTCTTGGAGAACTCAAAACAATAAAAAAATTGTTATATACATTTCAAAAAATAGAATATTTGGGTTAGCAAAGATAAGCTGGATTGCAGCGGAAGAGGAGGTAGGTCAGGGAAAGTAAGTGGCATGAGGCTGTCACAGTCGTGCAGCAGCAAACAGGTTAAGGCTGGAGTTGAGTGTGAACAGAGACACATAAACACGTAAGTGGAGGTGCTCGTTCTTGTGGTGATATGGACACTGCACCAAGGGGGGGACCCCCTACACCCCTTCAAAGAGTTCTTCATCACTCATAGGAGGAGATCAGGCAAAAACTTGCTCTAAGCTTCTTGGTGTCATTTTCTGTTCTCTGTTTTTAACGTTTAAACAATGCAACGGTAGAACACTCGCGCACAGTAGCAAAAATATCCAGAAAATGCCAGCTGTTTGGCAGTCCTTTAAATGAAAATCTTCGCTGGCTGGACTTTTTCTCTATAAAACTTTTTCCTATAATGTATATATTGTATTTAAAATATTGAATACAGATCAGTTTATGGTCTTTGTAATGTTCAATGTGGAATAGCTGTCTTTTTACCATAGCACTCATATAAAATAATTTACTAAACTGTATTTTAGCACTGGAATGTAAAAATCACTTTTCTCTCACAGTTATCTTTGAATGGTGTGATTCTATGTATTTTTCTTTCTTCTTTACAGCTTTTCATATTTTAAAATATTTTTATCATAAGCATATTTTAATGTATGTTATAAAAGATGTCTTAAATATGATCTAAAGCTATCTAGTATCTTTTTTGTAATGGTAGATTTATACAGATTTCACAATGAAGAGTGTCCAAGCTCCACAAAGCATGATGGTGCGCTAATGCCCAGTGGAAACAAAGCACCCACTGAGATGGAGCTCGGGGACCATGTGCTGGAAATATGGCATTACACATACGTGGAAAAAATCCTTCAAAACTGCAGTGAAGCTGTGATTTCTTTCTATGAGTTGGGTTATTCTGAAAATGCTACAGTGCTTTTTTCTTGTTAATGTCACAACCTTGTAGCAATAGTGTTGTCCACGGTCATACGCTGGACATTCCCTGGGACAGACCAGGGAGGGGAGGGAGAGGCTGCGGGAGTGCCCCTCCCCCACGGAGCTGCAGCCACGCACCAGGGCCCTGCCTGCTTGTGTGCGTGAGTGACTGGAACAGACGGAGCACGTGTGTCGCCTCTACGCCAGAGAACTTCAAGAAGAATACCAGGAATCCAGATTCCCATTTTCAATTCTGTGGGACCAGAAATGGGAGAGACAGTTAAGAGAGAAACACAGGAACACTGTTAGTGGGGAATGAACCTTCAAGGTGCAGGGAAAGGGAGGAGGTAATTAACGAGAGTAGTTCTGCAAATCTTGCACGGGGACTTCTGTATGGGTGACTGTTGGTGTTAGGGGCCTGGGTTTGCGGGAGGAGAAGGTTTGTGTTAGGCCTATGAAATCTGAAGAAACCTATTTATTTTTTCCTGTGTCCTTTCAAAGAGTTTGCTCTATTGAATGGGCCAGCTCCGTGCACGCTCATGTCCACTCAAAAAGGTGGCCCGGGGTCCTGTACTGAATCAACAATCGCATGGTGTCCTTCTCTTCCTGGGGTGACAGTCAGCTCTCACATCTGGGCAAAGAACCACCAGGGCCACAACCCCCGACGTGTCCCACTGACATTCTTGGGCAAAGCCAGGAGCCCTGGACTTCTAGGGTTCAGTAAGATCTGGGAACGTGGTGTGAGAGGAAATTCCATACTAAAATAGTACCATCTCCCGCTGATTAAAACAAATGTGTTCCACCTCATTAATTCTCTTAATCACTAATCTTCACGACAGTCTTATGGGATAGATATAATTTGACAACGAGAAAATTGAGGCACAGGGACGTTAATAACCTGCCCAAGATCACACAGCCAGCGGGCAGAGCTGCAGGCTGCAGGGCGTGGTTTACTGCTGTCTTCGCCTCCATGGCCTGGAGGAGGGAGTGTCGTTGGTGAGAGGACAGGAGGGCACCAGAGATTTACGGGCATTTTTCCCCATTCAATAAACGTAAATTTGTTTGCTACTAGGACTTGGTTTCACTAAATAATATCAGAAAAGCATTGTTTTTGAGAATACATAAATATGTAAACCATTTTTTTAAACACACACACAGTATTAAATATTCCAAGAAAGTAATTTTCCTCCCTGTAATAAACCTTCACATATAAAATTGTCAGTAGAAGATTCCTGTATGCTATTAGAGATGATGGAAACTCTGGATACATTCAAGAAACAGCCAAGCAAAAAGTACCACCCCTAGTTTTCTCTTTTTTGAAGAAAACATTTCTGTTACACACCCCGAGAACCTCAACTCAAGTTGCATGCACACCATCTACAGGTTCCACAGACACTGGCCTCTGGTGACACATTTCCATTTGTACAGTGACTCTCCACTGTGGCTAAAGTGGAATTATAGTGCTAAGTCATAGCACAAGTCTGGAGACTTTGATGCTCCATCTTAATCAGAAAGGAAACCATCAAAGCAATTCTTTGTGGCTAATTGGCATGTGTCCCAGGAGAAAGTTAGGAGTATATCAACAGGCACGACTTTCACCCTTTCCTTAGTTAGGCATTCTGACTTTGGTGAAGTTGTTCTGACGGGATGAATACCTGTGGTTTGTGCTTAGCTCCCTGGAAGCAATGCGTATTCATGAAATGGGCACTTGTCAGGCCGCAGTTCTGTGCTGTGAAAGGGAATTCTATACCAGGCTTTGAAGTTCTATCAAAGTGCACACAATGCTATACCACGTGCTAAATGTCTCTTCAGAAGCGAAGGCATGAAGCCCAAATGCAAAGCAAGATGTCTAGTCCCTGACTTCTCAGGAATGACCATGTTAAATAAAATGGATGCATGTAGTCCCAAGGATGGGCGTGAAGTACTACAACTACTAATACTAGAGACAATTTATTGAGCACGATGTGCCAGTCATTTTATATCAACTCTGAATTTACCTTCTCCAACTCTGTGGGTTAGCAATTTCCACCTCTCACTTACAAGTGAGATGTTGAGTAACTTGTTGAAGGTTGCACAGGACCTATGACTCTGATGTAGGGTGCTTTAAGTGATCTATATGCAATATAATATCTCACTAAATCTCTGTTTGTAGATGAGGAGACTGAGGCTTAGTGGGTTTATGAAACCACCTGCTGTGACAATACTAGAAGTGCAAGGTCTAGACTTCTGACCAGGTCTCTCTGTCCAATAAGAGTGTGCTCTTTCCACTATAATAGCCTGTTTCCCAGGCTCCAAAATAAGGAGGATACATTGTCTAGCCTAAGACAACTTTTCAAGTAAAAGAAAGACATTAATCACACGCTCATAACTGCAGAGTGCCATATTGTTTTCTCTGTATTACCTCAGTCATGTTATTGCATCCACCTGATTTCTTGTAAATATTTGCTTATAAAGTCTTTCTCCCAAACCAGATTCTTTGAGGGCCCTGTCTTCAAAGGTTTGTGTGTCACTCATCATTTCCCCAGAACTTAGAACAATGCCAGGCACATGGTAGGTATGAAATAAATGTTGGTAGATTGAGTTTGATTTCATATAGTCAAAACAATCCAGCTAAAATAAGTAATTGTTAATTATCAGATTCTGTATTTTTATGTAATTAAATTCTACCTAGAATTTTCATAGCAGGGGGACAGAAAAAAATATTTGTTGGCCAAATGTGTAAGTAATTCCGCACAATAGGGCAAGCAGGTGCTCTGCTGTAAGCCTTCCAGTGACCTCTTCTGAAGACTGATTATGTTAAGACACCCAAGAATATAATTCTCCTGAGGAAAATGCCAAACTGAAGCTGTGAGCAGAAATGATGAAGTTCTCAGATGGATGTCAGAGTGTGGATCAGAGAGATATGAAATTCATTTTGGTTTAAGCACTACTCCATTCTGCAGTTAAATCCATAGTCTGGCATTTTCTTGCCAAGTTTTTAATAAAGGAATTGCAGTTTACAAATGAGGAAAAGCTATGGATTGGTGACTAGGAGATGTCAGGTGATTAGGTTTGTGGAGATTCCAGAGGAGCTGGCGTGAAGAGTGAGTCCCCGGGGAGACAGTGAGCTGCTGTTTGGTGCATTGTGGTTTAGTGAGATTGGAAACGAGGTTCTTGGGGACCCACCTTACGCCTCCTACTCCTCCACAGATTCGGGAATGTTGGAGCTACACCAGGGACAAATGCTCCAAGAATAATGTGTTATGCCGCAACAGAGATCCGAAGTCCCCTTCTTCCTACGTGATGTTCTGTGAACAACGTGCCTTCTCTTTGTCTCATTTTCCTCATGTGAAACAAGGAGTTTTGTGGGATAAACGTCCTGATCTCTTACTTCTGTGATTTTAAACTCTCCAGACTCTATGCTGTCATTCTGTACTTTCTCCAGGAACTCACCAAGGCCTTCCTGATGAAGGCCTTGTTCTTAGCGTTGATGTTAGCTATAACCCAGTTGTACTTTACGGTTTAGTTCAGCCATCAAATACTTGAGGAATTAAGAAACTGTAGGTTCCATATTTCCTCTCATTGTGGAATGATAAATAAATTAGTGTGATTTTGGAAAACTTATGATTTACCCAAATCTCACTTTATTTTGGGCAAAGATTTTATGTAAAGTAGTAATATGTTTATTTAGATTTGAAACCAACACTCCACATTAATTTTTAGGCTATTTCCCAAATAAAAGCCATCTGTTTTGGAAATAAATGTTTACTTCAAACTAATTATTATTTGTTTTATACTCATTCTTTTAACTCTTGGACACATAAGTCCATTAATGCAGGAGTTAGCAGTTCCATCGCACACCAAAAGTATAGTTCAAAATCATGTTTTACGTGCCAGGCCCTCAGATAACTCCTGATTGAGCATTTTGTGCCCCAGAATTGGGGATTCACTCTGATCATGAAAGTCTTTAGATTTTAACTAGTTTATCATCCTCTTGACCCCTTTAAAGAATTTGAGAAATTTTTCTTCTCTTCTCCTGAATGGATTAGACTAATAAATTTTTTCCCCATTTGCTTTAAGCAGCAGAGAATAATGATTTGGCTGAAGTTAAGAAATGTATGTAATGTATTATCCAGACGATCTGTTCGTATAAAAGAATAATCAGGAGATCATGTGATGATGAGCAAAGAGCTATGTAGGGTGATGCGTGGCTGTAAACAATGGAAAGTTATTCAACTATTTGGCACCAGAAATGCTTACCAAGTATTTTCTTCCAGTTCATCACCAAAACAAATGGGAGAAGTAATTAGAAACAAAGCGAAGGCTTTGGCAGTAGGCTCTCGTCTTCTAAATTAGAGCTTCAAGTACACAATCGTGTTTGAATCCCGTAGCTACTGCAACTGTAACTGCTTTGGCTTAATGATTCAGTTGGAGGGTAGAGCCTCTCCTCTCTGGTTCCTTTTTCTGTTTATCTTGACCCATTTCAGGAGAGCTGATTCTTACCTGGAATTCTACTCTGAGCCCTTAGGTATTGCTTTATTCTCCAATTGCCTGAAAAAAATTGACAGGATTAGTTATTGCTTTTCTCTTTTTTCATTAAACAAAGAATATTATGTGGCCAAAGGATATATGACACTGAGCTGGATAATATATAGTGATGAGACAGTATACAAAAACAACCCTGTCCTAACTGCTCTAAAAACTGAGATATAAGAGATAGAGGAATTTGGCAAGAAATGCATTATCCCCAAATGGTTTGGTAATTCTAAACCAGGCAGGAGGAGCCTAGTTGGCTCTGAATGGGGAGCTGGACAGCTTCCGGAATGGGGGCTGTTGCAGAATAGGACAGGGAGGGCTGGTGGTCAAAGGCAACTCCATCCTGGGAAAACAACAGGGAAAATAGGTACTCATCAGAGAGCAAATGGCCAGCACAGTTGAAGGCACTAATGGATTTAGAAGACACAAGCAGAGCATTCTTAGGAGGTAAAGATAACAACATCAGTAATGAAGTCAACAATATTCTGAGTAATAAGATATGTTTATTGAGAACTTACAATTTACATCTATTCTCCCATTTAATGATCTTAACCCTGTTTTATAGAGGAAAAAAGGCTTAGAACTGTTAGTGACTTGCCCCAAAAAACACAGATTATTGATTGTTGTGCAAAGGATGATTAGAGAAAAATTATAAGAGATGTCATGGGCTAAGAATCTATAGAAGTGACTTTTAGAAAGTCTTCCATACTGACTGAAATGGAGCTATCTTGCAGCAGGAAAGTGTCGCAGTTTGTCTCTGCTGCTATAACAAAATACCTGAGACTGAGTAATTTATAAAGAACAGAGATTTTTTTTCTCACAGTTCTGGAGGCTGAGAGTTCAAGCTCAAGGTGCCAGCAGGGTTGGTGTCTGTTGAGGGCTGCTCTCCGCTTCCAAGATGCCACCTTGTTGCTGCATCCTCCAGAAGGGAGGAATGCTTTGTCCTCAGGTGGTGAAAGGCAGAAGAGGCTCCAGGAAGCCTCTTTTATAAAGGCCTTAATCCCATTCGCAAAGGAGGAGCCCTCATGGCCTAATCACCCCCCAAAGGCCCTACCTCTTAATACTGTCACAGTGGCAACGCCTGAACTTTGGAAGGGACACATTCAAACCATTGCAGAGGGGAACGATGGTACTGCAATGGAGAAATCACCAGGGTTAATGAGAGCAAGTGAGTTCCAAAGGTATGAAATTAGTGTGTTGAAAAAGTAGGAGGGTGTTTAGCAAATGATGCCATATACAATAAATGGCAATTAATAGCCCCAAACTAGTTCTCAGTTCCCCAGGGACTCATGGACTATTACCACTAGAGAAGGCTTCCAGGTTACTGAATTTCTATGTTGACATTCCAGTAATCTAAGCTGGGGAAAAATAAAATAAAATTTGTCCACATCTAAGGAAGTGTAGCAGAGCTGTTAAGAAAACACTTTGGAATGAAACAAGGAAACCCAGCTCTACTTATCCTTGGGCAAGTTAGTTAGTTACCTCTTATGTAGAATAGGGGCAGCCACCAGTCTAACATGGGGGCTTCCCCAGCGACTGCTGGGCAGTGGCTCTGGTTGCCATTACAGCTGCAGCAGGGCCAGAAGCCACACTCCTGAGGCTTCAGTAAATGCTCTTCAGCACAGCAAGCTACTCCAATATTCATGCGAAATACCTCTTTGAATTTCAGAGGAAAGACTTTTAACCAGACTAAATTCATGATATAACCCATTTCAGTGTGCTACTTTCCCTAGAGAACTTACCATTCAATAACAGTCACTTATGTTATGTGAACAACAACAAAAGCCCCGAGTCGAAGGTTACCTGAAGGAAGCAATCTATAAGAAGTTTCTCTTTCCAAAGTCATGGCATCCAATTATTTCAGGGGATCTCCTTTATGTTCAATTCCAGACAGCCAATTTGCCATTATTTCCTTTACGTTTCAGTTAACTAGTGCTGAGGGATTCCAACTCCCAGGGCTATTCAGCTTTAGTCGTTGAATCCATCTCGGCACCAGTCAGCCTGAGTTTCTCGAGTCACTGAGCAGATTCACGAAGGTGCAATGCAATCTTTTTGTCTTTTTAGGATGTGTATTATAATAGTGGGCCTTTGCAGCAATGGTAAGAGGAAAAGAGGCAATGATTTAAATCCTATTCCTGGTACGTAGAAAATTCTCAGAAAATGTATGTAATTCAGAGGCTCTGAGTATATTTTGTAAATTTCAAAGAGATGAAAAGGCATTTCTGAAATTAAATGGTTGAAAACTATTAAAAGCAAGACAATACATACAGGGTCCATAAACTCAAAGCAGCTTCAAGTTTTTGGTCTCATTGTTTTAACTAGTATATTTTAAAATAATTTCTTAAGTTCTTATTTGAGCTCTCAGAGAATTTTTTAAAAAGACATTTATTTGGTGTCTGTGATCTGTTGGCATTTCCTAATTAAATATGGAAAAAATTATACCCCAATACCCAAAAACCTATAAAACCCTAAACTTGTAAGTCTAAATTGCTAAAAGGTTAATGTCTTTCTGTACATTATCTCCATGATTAACTAAATTATTTAGAGAGGCAGGGCTTTGGGATTCTTGGGTTTCTAATCATAGTTTGCACATTTAAGGGATCATAGATTAGTTGCATTAAAAAGATTGAAAAAATTAAAAACATCTTCTGCTTGTTTCTTGTTTATAATATACTACTTGGGTCATCATTTAGACTTTGTTGAAATGCCCATAGTCATGGGCACTGTTTGCTTCTCAGGGTCATTCATTTTATTGGACAACTTTGACTTAGAAACTTAAAATGTTTATTCAGCTGAAATCTGTCTCCCTACAGCTACTGATCTTTCTTGTTGTCTTTTGGGAGGAACCCATAAACACACTTTTGATTATAACAACATTGTTCAAATTTATAAAAGAAGTATTTGTTCATTGTAGAAACTTTGGAAAATATAACAGAGAATAAAAAAGAAAATGAAAGTCACCTATATTTGTACTCTGTAGAGGTAGTCACTTTTAGCATTAGTATCTTTTCTTATAGGTTTTGTTCTATGTGTGCTTGTAAACACATTCAGCTGCGAAATTGGATTTGAACTCTGACTTTATACACCATTTTCAGAACTATGTCTTGTATGGTGAACATTTCCCCACATCATTGAATATTGATGTACCATTATTTATTTACCATTCTCTTTCTTGGTAATTTAATTCACATATACATAGGTAAAACTTGGAATTACTGTACATTCAAATATTTGAAGAGAGTGTGTATGTATTCCCCAAATCTTTTCAAAGTTAAACATCCTTTTTTTTAATTGTTTCTCCTTTAATACAATTTCTCTGCCTTTCACCATCTGAATATCTTACTTTTGAATTTAATCCTGTTTGCTTATACCTTTCACCCACAACCACAACTCTGGTTGACATCTGAGCAATTCAGAGCAAATCAGGAATATATTTTTCCCAGAACTGATGAATGTTCCTCTATAGTCTAATAATACAATGTCATATTTCCTTAGTTTTTTCATTGACTAATACTGGCTAATACTAGCTTTCCACCAATTATTTTTAGTTTATAGAACCTTACAAAGTACTTGATGCATAGTCCTTGATAAGCACTAATTAATAATAAAAACAAAGTCCCAAAGTTATTTCTCTTCATCCTAGACTTACATAATTTGTTGTTTGTACTGGAAAAGACATTTATTCTTTTTATATTTAAAATTTGTGCCATTATTCCCAGGGCCACTTAGAATATGACTCTGATAGGCAACATATGACCTTTCATGAGAAGCTTCAGGTTATTTATAAATTTGACATTTCCTTCCCTACTATTTTCCATTTCGTTAATAAGATATTGAACCAGGCAGAAACGAAGCCATAGGATTCCGGCACTCTTGTATACACCTCCTATTTTGAAGTCAATCCATTCATCTGCAGCTATTAACCAGCTTTTGACCACATTCCACCTTGTCCTTGTAAGATAATTTACTTAAAGTCATTTCTATTATGTTTGCTGCATTAGTCAGATTCTTAAGACTGTTAAAGAATAATTGGACTTGCAGGAATTAATTTATTCTTGTGAAACCATGCTAATTCTTGGTAATAATTAAAATAGTATGTGTCCAATAACCTTCTTCAAATATATTATTTTAGTTTCCTTTCAAAGATTCAAGTCAAATTCATTTACTCTTCAAGTAAGACTTTTGACCTACTTAGACATCAGTTAATATTTTCAAATTCTTTTTCTCTCTGTGTGTTTCATTTTGGATAATTTCTATTGTGATCCCTTCAAGTGCACCAATCTTTTCTTCTGCAATGTCTAATGTGCTGTTAACCCCACCCAATGTATTTTTCATCAAAATATTATAGTTATCAGCTCTAGAAATCTGATTTTATTTCTAGATTATCTTCATGTTGAGTTTTTGATCTATGGAATACTGATTTAATGTTTGTGTTTGCTGATTCCAATGTCTGTATCAGTTCTGGGTGAGTTTCAATTGATTAATTTTTCTCATCGTTATAGAGCATGTTTTCCTCCCTCTTTGCAGCCTGGTAATCTTTGATTGGATGCCTGACATTGCGAATTTTATCTTCTTAGGTGCTGGATATTTTTGTGTTCCTATACTTCTTTGTAAGCTGTTTTCTGGGATGATGATAAGTTATTTGGAAACAGTTGTGCACTCAGTTCACCACTCCCCTTGTCCGTCCTTCCAGGTGGTTCTTCCTCAGGCCCTGGGTGATTTCTTCACACACATGTGCTGATCATACTCTGATGAATACTTGAGGAGCCCACTGCTAATCTCTGGGGTTCTTTCCCTGTACACTTGTCTGACATTCTGTCCTGAGAACTCCAGCTGCTTTGGTCTCCCTGGAGTCTCAGCTCCATCTCCTCAACTCAGGGTGTCTGTTGGGCTTTGCCTCGATTCTACTGTACCGTGATCTGGCAACTCTCTCATAGGGTTCACCTCATTTGTTTCTCATTTCTCAGGAATTACCATCTTTCATTGCTTGTTCTTCAGTGCCAGTGTTTCACATATTTTGTCTGGTTTTTTCCTTTATTGTTTAAGTGGGATGGTAAATCTGGTCCTGTCCCTATCACTCCATCTTGGCCAGGGTAGAGCTGCAATTTGGATGTAAATCTTGGATCTGTCACATGTTGGCTGTGGAATCTTGATTATTTATTTATATATTTATTTGCTTTTCTATCCATTCTAATTATCTTTGTTTTTTGTGTGGAGCATTTAGTCTATTTACATGTATTGGAAATACTTACATATTTTGATTTAATTCTACCATATTTTCTGGATTCTATTTTTCTTACTTTTTCTATTTTTTACATTAAATCATCTTTCTTTCTTGAATTATTGTGTATTGATTGATTATTTTTCTTTTCAGTTTTCCTTCTGGTTGTTTAGAAGTTAATAATGTTATTTCTATATTTAGTGGTTGTCCTAAAAATTTTAGCATATGTGTACTTAATCTATGAGTCTAAATAAAATCAATATTTTTACTTTATTCCCAAAAAGGACTTTACGAACATTTAATTCAAACAATCCCATCTCAATATCTATTCCATTTTGTTGTGTATTTTAATTCTCTCTTTTTAAACCTCATAATAAGCAATTATTTTTAATTTATGCCATCAATATATATTTAGATTTTCTCACACTATTTAGTAATTTTTTGCTGTTTATTTTTTCTTGCAAATAGATTTTAGCCTACTCTCAGCTTTTATTTCTCTGCCTAGTACACTGACTGACCTTCACGTAAGGACAGCCATGCCTAGGGAAGTGTGGATTGCTAGACTGTTCACTCCATGAGAAGAGAGTCCCTGCCTGTGTTGTCTAGCATTGTTTGCCTTTTGAGCAGTTCACCTTGCACCTGCTTCTCAGAACTGCTGTCTTGACCTTTCAGACTAGATTTGCACCCCGCCTTCCGCCCCAGGGTCTGCCCAGTCCTTGATGGATGTTTTTTCAATATCTTTTTATCTACCTAGATTGCCCTACT
This sequence comes from Daubentonia madagascariensis, assembly GCA_023783475.1. NCBI lineage: Eukaryota > Metazoa > Chordata > Mammalia > Primates > Daubentoniidae > Daubentonia > Daubentonia madagascariensis. The sequence continues at coordinate 4,270,541 of JAKFHU010002549.1, read as the reverse complement.
TGCTCCTGCTCCAAGAAATGAAGTCTTTTCTGGTTCCTATTACAAGACTTGACCAAGAAAACAAAACAGAACAAAACAAAACAAAAATAAGCAAACCAGAAAAACCAAAACAAACTTGGTTAAAATTCATACACATTATTTAGAAGTAGAAGGAGAACTGTAGGAGGTTTCAAATTCTTTCTTCTTGATGGTAACTTGAAATCGTCTGTTCGTTCTGAAATGTTTATGACTACTCTGTGCAGGTGAGTGTTTGTGAGACGGAGCAGAGATGGTGAGAAAGAGCATGTGCCCCTTCTGCCAGTCCGGGGGTGAAATCAGTGTCCCAAATGTCTGAGAGCAGACTGTGATCCTGCAGAGCCTGGGCCTGAAGGACTGAGATTCAGGGCAATTAGGGAAAAGGAGAGGGGAAGGAAGATCTATAAGTGGTCAAATGTCTGGAAGAGCCAGCTGGGAGCTGGTTTCGGGGCTCAGTCTTGGGGCAGCAGTCTGGAGTGACAGGGAGTGGGGCTACTGAAGAACAACTTGGCTTAGTCTCCAGTTTCCCTCAGGGCTTACCGTAAGTGTAAAATAGAGACAAAAATTAGTAGATGAAATGTAGTTACACTATTTCAAAAATGATGACAGTGCTGGAATATTTAATTCTTTTTTACTTTAAAAGAACACTTAGACCTTTGTTTTTTAAATAGGATTTGGTAAAAAGTGAAAAGTTGTAGAAGTCTCTGTTGCTATAATTTCTGGAAGGCCGCACAAGGAGAAAACTTCTCAGGTTTAATTGTAGCTTCTAATTCCAAAGAAGGACACTTAATAAAATTTTTGTTTGGGGCATATGGATTTCAAGAACCACACAAAACTGCCATTTTTCTTACTGTGTGAATATGTGTGTGTTTGTGCACCTATGGAAAACATTAATTCTTTCTAATCACCATTATTCAATTGCAATCAAATGGAATTCTATCTGGCAATCTCTTCAGAATAAGGATATACAGTTAAATTTATACTACTTAAAGTCAACCACTCAAAGATTGTTTTTTGGCTGGAAACATAAGTGATCTTTACAAAGGTTTTATTGCTTATTCATTGCACTCAATACTTGGCTTTTAAAATCTTATTTTTCTTAGTCTTGTTTCACTTTGAAATTTTTTAAGATGCCTCGATAGAAATATTCAGTAATGGTGTTCTTCTTTATCCATGGCAATTAAAATATATTGGTAATAATAATTATTAAGCTAATACAACTAATGGTGATTTTATGCTTACTTGTTAGATTTACCAGGAGTGCCACTTAGTACAGAGCTAGGTACAGCTCATCTTTCCCCCAATGGGGGCACTTCAGTTCCCAGAGGTTAAAGAGATTTGCCAGTGTCACGCAACCGGTTAACAGATCTTAATCTAAAATCCAATGCTCTTCCTACTGCATCATACTTTATCAGCAATGGACAATTTAAAAGTGATAAATAAGAAACTGGCAATACAGTCATAGTGCTTCATATACAATGGTGGTCTCATAAGATTATAATATGGTATTTTTATTTACTGTACCTTTTCTATGTTGAGATATATTTAGATACACAAATAACTTACCATTATGTTCCAGTTGCCTACAGTATTCAGTACAGTAACATGCTGTGCAGGTGTGTAGCCTAGGAGCAATAGGCCACACCGTACAGCCTAGGTGTGTAGTAGGCTATACCACCTAGGTTTGTGCAAGTGCACTCCATCATGTTAGCTCAACAATAAAATTGCCTCACGATGCATTTCTCAGAATATATCCCCATCATTAACCAATGCATGACTGTATTCACTTCATGTAAGTCCTCCAACTGAAGCAAGAAATCTTCATAATGGTATTACTTCATTGGTCACAAGTAAATTTGTTGAATTAGATAAGTTATGGAAAGATGTAGTATATTCTATGATTTTAAGGTGTTCATGGTAGTATTTTTTTTATGTGTGTGTCAAAAGTACCATTTTATAAATGGTTAAGAAATCCCACCCATTAGATGAGGGTGTATTTGTTTTGGATTCAGAGATTCAGGGAAGCTAGGTTAAATTTAAATCTGTGCAGTATGGCTATTTTGTCTTGATGGTCATTTCCTAATTCTTGGTTAATTAAACCAGGGATTTAATCTTACTTTTTGAGTGTGTGTTGTGTATATATGTATGCCTGCATGTGTGGCAAATTCCTGATGATCTGGAGCCCACGTGAAAACCTGAAGTTGCCTCTACAAAGTCTGACCAACCATCTGTTAATCAAGAGATGAAAGGATGCCATAAATTATAAATTGGCTAGGAAGTTAGAAATGTTTCCAAAACCTAAGTAAGCAATTATAATCATTCCATCATTTCAGTCATACAATAAAACTGTTGACTAGAAACTACAATGAGTTGTGCAGTATTTTTTCGCTCATTATAATACATTTCCTCTGAACATGGGTCATAACAGAACAGTTTTTTCTTTTTACTTAGTAGAGGTAAACAATAATGTGCTCTAATGAAAAATCACTTTAATCAAAGTCAGAAGATTTGAAATCTTGTCCTCTTTCTGATCCCGGTCAATTCTGTGAATTTTCTAGACTATGTTTCCTTATTTTCAAAATCTGCATTGAAATACGTGATTGACAAAATTTCTTCCAGTGTAGTGCTGAAAGAATTGGTTTTTGATTAACCTGAAGAAGAAAATAAGTTGATATTTTTATATATGCATTCATTATTATTCATTAATTCATTAATTTACTTATCATACAACTTCTGAGTGACTTCAATATGCAAGCTACTGTACTTTTTATTTTAATAATATTTATTTCTTCTTGGAAGAACCCACATCCATCCATCCATGCATTTGTCCTTTCATCCGTCCATCCATCTAGCCATTCATCTATTATTTGTCAACAAATGTTTATTGATCATTTACTGTATGCAGAACTTTTGGAAGTTTATGGACTTTCTGATTAGGTAATATTTCTATAAAATCTAGACCATTTGATGAAAATTTGTAAGAATCTTTGCCTCACATATCATTTAAAGGAAGAATAATTTTTTGAATTGAAGATAATATTGTTTTATGGATTAATTGAATTTTTAATGATGTTGGTAATGATAATGATATCAGAATTGTGTATGTAAATGGGCTATGGAGAATTTTATGTGATGTGAATTATTATTGTATACGCTAAAGAAACAGACCACCAGCAGTCATGTAAATTTGTACAAACATGTTCTAGACCTTACAGAAAGATGACTTGAGCAAAATTCTTCCTGTAAGAAAGCTTTTTTTCCTTCAGCCTGTTGTATTGTTACCATGGTCAATTCATTAGAAATAAGCCTTGTGTGATGGTAAAAACTTGTGGAAGAGGAGGAACAACATTCACCAAAAGTAGTCAGCTGGTTGTTTCTTCTTTCAAATTGCTACAAACTTGGTAAGCTTCCTGGGGTTGGCACAAGAATTGTTCACCTTTGACATCAGAAATGGAGAGTTCAATGACTCCTCACTTTGGTGCTCGGCTGTGTTGTTGGGGAGTTTGGGTGTTGGCTGATGTTTCACCCAGGATGATTTTCAGGCACGGAATGCAGATGGAAGCAGATTTGTGAAAATTTGTTTCTGATCCTGAAAACAAAAAAATTTTGCCATGAAATGAACAAACATGTAATGTAACCACCTGTTCGAGACTAATTTGAGGCATGTCTGTAGTGCAAATGGATTGAGAAAAAGCAGCCCCTTCCCTTTTGTGTGTTTTTAGCAAGAGGAACTGAAGTTGTGCTTCCAAATAGCTCTGCTGTGAATATCCCTTAGCTCTTGTGGTCACGTTCTTGGCATGTTGGTTTCTCTGTCTTGCTATCTAATTCTATAATGTAGTGAGGTCACAGACATTTTAGTATTCAGCATTCATAGCTCTTTGGATGAGAAGTTATTGCTGATTTCACTGTGGGGTAAATTATGGTACAAAAATACTGTTACACAAAATTAGCCTTGAAAATAACAGATTGGTAAAGAAAAGAGGGCAGCCATTTTCCTGTAAGTTGTAAATAAATACATTTTGTGCAGTTTTCACTGTGCATAGATTTAATTAGGTTAACACAGAGGGTAAAGAAAGAAAACCACTTTGGTTTTAGAAAAGGTGTGTTTCATTACAACTCCAAAGAGCATGTGATACATTTATTCATTGATCTCTTTGTTGAACCAACACTGTGTCCGAGGGGCCATACTTGGAGCCTGGCACAGAAGCCTCGGGCTGTGCTGCTTGTTGTTTATGGAATAGTAGCGAAAGGAGGGGCAGGTACACCCTTTCTTATCAGATTCAAGCCTTTATAGAAGACACAACTATTGAGCAGAATTTTTGGAGATGGGTGGATATTTTCTAGTATAGGATGGTGAAAAGGAATTCAAGAAAGAAAGGATAGCATGATGAAAGACACAGTAGCAGGATATACCTTGGAGTGTTCCGGAGATCGGAAGCACTCTAGCACGGCTCTCACTCAGAGTGTCAGAGGCAAGTGCAAGGCAGGGAAGTAGAGGAAATCAGGGTGGGCTCACAGACCACACAGGCAGCACTGATTGGGCTCTGCTGGCACTGGAAAGCCCTGGAAAGATTTTAAACTGGGAGTTAAAAATAAATGAACAACAAAACAAAAACGGTTTGTTTTCCTACAAATATCCTGCACAGCTGCATGCAAGAGGGTCGTAAAGAGTGCAAGAAAATGGACCATCAGGAAGATGCATAGCAATTGTCTGGGGTTGGGTGCACAGGACGTGGCAGCCACATGGTGCATAGGGTCAGGGAGAGGGAGTGGCTCCTAGGATTCTGATTTTGTGTCTGGGCGAAGAATAAGAAAACAGAAAGAAGAGGAGGATTTTTTAGACTTTGGGAAAAGTTGACATACCTTTGGTACATCCATCTATTAGAGAGGTCAAATGGGTGGATTAATGTCAAGCATGGAGAATGTGATAAACATCTAAGAGGAAGGCAGAGATTTGGTAAGTGTGTATATATATAAATATATGTATATATGTATCTCTCACATGCTCTCTCTCTCTCTCTCGATACAGACGCATGTATGCTTCCTTGCCCTTATGATGCTTTCTGCTTACTTACTTTTATATAGTTTCGTGGAAACCAAAAGAGTGGATGAAATTGCTTAAGAAGGTTGAGGGAACAGAGAAGGCCTCGAAGCAGAGCCTGAGGGACATTGACATTTCAGAGGTAGGCAAAAGAACATGATCTGGAAAAGGAGTCTCAGACAGACTGTTTAAAGAGGAAGGAGAAGATGAAAGAAAGCTTAAAGAGGAAGGGAGCTAACACTATCAAATGCCACCAAAAGACCAAGTAAAATAATGATGACTCCAGCAAGTTCACTGACTACCCACCAAGTGTTCATAGATGGACTAGGCCGGGACAGCATGAATGAAGTGGTAAAGGAAGAAGTCTGCTTCTTGCAGGCGGTTGAAGAAGGAATGCAACAAAAATGCTGAATGTAGAGATTTAAAAAGAAAAAGAAAGGTAGGATCAATTTTAAAAAGAAAATTAGGATCTATTTTTTAAAAAGAAAATTAGGATCTATTTTTTTCACATTATCATTGGCATCCAAATATTAGTATGAGATGAAGCAAAAATGTTAAATAATTCACTAAAATTTTGACAGACAGAAATATGTTATCCAAAAAGGACACCACATAGTTGAAAAGTCCAGACTATTACAAAATCGAAAGTCTCCGCCAGCTTCCTTGTGTAGTTACAGGCATGAAGTGATTGGCGTTTGCACGGGGATTCGATTCTCAGCAGTTGCCTGTGGCACGCAGGACACATCCCCAATGCTCAGCAGATCTGGTGTGTGATGCCAGGCAGAACTGCAAGTGACAGTCTCACGGGGGAATATATAATACATTCTGTTACCTGGGTTTTTCTTTTCTAACAATTGATTTTGAATTAGAAGGGAAGAATACTTTGAATTTTCATAAAAGAGTATGTTTTCACATTTACAAAACATTTACAAAAGTTGATTTTCATTTAATCGTGCTAATATAGGTGTCTTGTATGAAGCTGAACTTTAACCCTAACTCTATATTTATTTTATATTTTTAGTATTTTCTGCCTTGCCAATTATGAACCATAGATGTTCATTCCATTATTATTATTATTATATTGGTTCAATACTCTGTGTTAATATTTATGCTAGGAATACATACTTTGTGTTGCTTATACAGAAATACTCAGACATACTCCCTGTTATTCAGGAGCCTCCATCTGAGCTGTGTAGGGTGGGAGGCAGAGACATTGCAACTAGATGACGACAGTGTGGTATTTAAAATGTATAACAGCAGAGCCCATCTTGATATTGGTAATATTATGACTCTAACACGTGCTAGGCCCTATTCTAAATAATCTGGGTAAATTCTGACATTTAACACTGAGCATGATTATCTTCGTTTTATGATGAGGCACCTCTGAGAGAGTGTGGGCCTGCCCAAGCTGCATGCCTAGAGCGTGGCCACGGAGAGGCAATCCACGTGTGCTCCCCTGGTTCTGCAGCCTGTCCTCTTAACTATTGGGCTAAACTGCCTCCCAGTGCAAAGGCTTTGGGGGAGCACAGGGGATCTTGGGGAGTACCCAAGAGAGCCCTGGGGGAAGTGAAGGATGGATTTGGAGGCTGCTGTCATCATTCCTGCATGGCAGCCAGTCCTGGCACTGACAGCAAGAGACACCCAAGCAGATGGTGCAGATGGCAGAGCAGCTGTCACTGGCTTTTCTTTCTTCTGACCCTGAGAAGGTGCTCCCCAGGTGGCGAGGTGCCCTTGACTTCACCCTGGACGTGAGGAGGGGAAGGAAGGGAAGACCGTTCCAGGCAAAGGAACAGCATGTGCATGTGTATAGAGTTGTAAAGCAGTGTGACCAGGCTGTGATGAGAAAGTTCAGCTCATGGCACCCCAGTGGGAGAGGGGGAGCCTCAGGGAGGTGGGGTGTGGAGCTGGGAGGGGGCCATGCAAACAGGATCCGCGTCATCCATGGCAGGGGCCACAGGGCACCTGGGAGCGCATCTCACCGCTGCCAAGTCCCAGGTCATCACATAAGTGGTGGAGAGCCAGGATGGGAGGACATGTCCAAGTCCCCCAGAGCAAAGTAGCAACTTAGCAATAGGAAACAGGAAGGACAAGCAAGATAAATACATAACGAGGTCTGCTCGCAGTGATTCCATAATATTCTTTCTTATTGGCTCATGTGCAATGTCGTATTGTCTAGTGGGACCCAACAGCGCTGGTCTGTTCCCCCATGCACAGGGGCATTCCAAGGAGCCACACTGAACACCAAGAGAGGGCACAGGAACAGTGAAGATTGTTGCACAGTATAATAAAGACCCTAACACTATGAATTATGTTAAGTAATTCATTTGAAAAGGTAAATCTTGTGATTTTGAAACCCACTTTCACCAGAATGATGAAGTTAGCAATGTCTTAATATTCAAGGGGCTTTGCATTGGTTTTGTGTGAAAATTCACTCCGAGCTTCTCATTCCCAAATAAAAGACATTACTTTATATAACATGGGCTATTATGACCTCAGAGCAAGGCTTTGCTGCTGGCTGCTATGTTCCTGTGCAAGTGAATGTGACCCAGTGACGCTATTCAGCCATAGCTTAGTCCTCCCGCCGTGACATTCAGGACAAATGAAACCTCCTCATCTCCCTTGAAATCATCTCTCTGACCTGGAAGAGAGAATTACTTTTTAATGACACCTGCTGGAAGGACCAGGGAAGAAGGGGATAAAGAAATCTGGACTGGACTGTGCTGTCGGAGTTTCTGTGTGCGGTGGGTGTCCACGGACGGGGAAGACCCCAGTTCAGAGCTCTCCTGCTCTCCTTACATTCCCCTGAATCACGCAGCTGCGCACGCCTTGGACCAGCTAACACCTTCCATTAGCTTGGTCACTGTCAGTTCATTGGTGGAAATAAAGGGTGTTTGTTAGTTCTAACCATGTGATCCCTGAGAGAGAAGGGATTTAACATGGAACGTTAACTGCCCTGCCTAAGAAAAGTGGGAATTCGGTTTAGGATAATGAGGTAGAAATTGCACTAAGGTGGAAATCAGGAGACGTGTTTCCTGGCACAGCTTCGGGCCCTTGGACGTAGCCAGTGGTGGACGAGCAGGTCTATGCCCCAGGGCCTCAGTATTCTCACAATGCGTTTGAGGTCAGGCAGGACAATCAAGGCAGCGTGTGCTCTGTAAGCAGATTCACTTGAGAGCCATTCCCATGGCCACTTGCTTTGCCATGAAGGGACTGAGATGCTCTGGGTCTTAGTTTCTGCAGCTCTAACGTCAGCATAGAAACAGCTGGGATGATGTGTGAGCCCCTCCCTCCCAGCTCTCTCCCCTTTGACTCTTCTCTTCTCTCATATGTAAGGCCAGAGGTTGGACCAGTTGATCTGCAAGCCTGCTTCTTTTTTAAAAGTTCAAGTTTATCAAGGTTATGAAAGTAGTACCGATTCTCTATAAAAAACTGGGACGTTAGAGGAAAGCACACCCTTCAGTCTTTATGTTTATCTGTGTGTGTTCCCTTGCTACCTTCCAGGCTTAACTTTCTACAGATACCTGACAGTGCTCCGTGCTTTAAGACTCATAAAGTACAGTCTTCCCTTGGTATCCTTGGGGGATTGGTTCCAGGAACCCCTGAAGATACTGAAATCCACGGATGCTCAAGTCCCTGATAGAAAATGGCCTAGTATTTGCATGTAACCTACGCACATCCTCCTGTGCATTTTAAATCATCTCTACATTACTTATAACACCTAATACAATGTAAATGCTGTGTCAATAGTTGTTATGCTGTATTTTTTAAATTTTCATTTTTATTGTTGTATTTTTTAAAATTGTTTTTGTTTTTTGAATATTTTTGATCCGTGGTTGGTTGAATCTGTGGATGAGGAACCTGCAATAAGAAGGGCCAACCGTAATTAATTTTCTGATCCCAGGGATTTTGTGAACAAGCACTTCAGCAGAGCAAGCCTCAGTTCTCCTTGGTCTAATTCATGAGCTTGAGAGGGAATGAAATCCATTTCTGGAAAACAGTGTGGGTCTGGGCTGGGAATTCACTGGGGAGCAAAGTGATGCTAGATTGAAGAACTGTTATAAAGTCGTTCTAGTATCTTCTTTGAAGCCCTTATAGTATTCTTATTTATGTATAAGCACTTTAGTCATTGTTGGAGATACATAGATAAATATCAAATATGTACCAAAAAAAGAAAAAAAAAGAAAAGAAAAAGTAAATCCACTGCCATCCACCCTGCACTAACCCCCGGCAAGGTTCCCACAGGGTCTGCCCTGCCTTTCTGGCTCTCTGCACTCAGTGGTGCCAGACCAATAGCTACACATCAGGGACCAGGGCATGTGCCCGTGTGTATAAAAAGAGTGAGATTTTAAGGAACTGGCTCACACAATTGTGGGGCTGGCAAGTCTGATATCTGCAGAGCAGGCTGGAGGCGGAGGCTGGAGACCCAGGAAAGAGTTGATGTTGCAGCTGAGTCCAAGGGCAGTCTGCGGGCAGAATTTCCTCTTCCTCCGGAGACCTCAGTCTTTTTCTCTTAAGGCCTTCAACTGATTGGGTAAGGCTCACCACACCATGGAGGGTAATCTGTTTTACTCAAAGCCTACTGGTTAAAATGTTAATCGCATAAAAAAAAAAATACCCTCAGAGCAACATCTGGATGGGCGTTTGGCCATAAACTGAGTTCCATGGGTACCACAGCCTAGCCAAGTTGGCACATAAAATTAACTACAATGGCAGGTCAATACTGGGACAGGCAAACAACAAAACACAGCTCACGCTCTGGCCGTGTGGCCCTTGGAAGGCAGGAAATGTGTGGGAGGTTGGATAAAATCCAAGCGCATTCCTTAGGTGAGAAGATGATTGGGAACCAGCAAGACATGTGCCGAGTATATCCTCCATATGCTCTGTCTCAGGCCTAGAAAATGTATTCCCAATTCCTGCTCTGGAAAGGCTGTCACACTGAAAGATAAAGAAGACTTTTGTTCTAGGGCAGCAGGGAGCAGTGTGGAAAAATCTCTCTGATTCTGCCCTGACTCCAGGGCAGGGTGGCAGTGGCAGTGCCCGGACACCAGAGGACAGCAGCTGAGGGAGGGGCCAGACCAGCTTGACTGATTGAGGCCCTGCTCTGCAGGGAGCAGAGTGCGCCCTGTGCTCCAATGCCAAGGACATGCTGGAGACAGGGGTGCACAGGTGCAAGCTCTTTGCCAACAAAATGATGGCCCAGCTTCCAGAAGTCACTTTGCTCCTTCTGGCCCTTCTTTGGAAGATCAGGGAGACAGAAAACTGCTTGCCTTTCTTTCTACAGTTGTATGCTTTTGCCATTACAATGACTTAATCACATTCCCACCTTCAATAGGAGGAATGTTTTGGCTCAAGTACAGATCTGCTTGAACTTTTTTTCATGAAGATTGGCTTTCTGCTAGAATGAATATTTCTCAGTTTTGAGAGAAACATGCAGTGCACTCCAACAGAAACCAGCCTGTTAAGCCGGCCCTCTCTGAGAGGTTTCAGCTCATTTGATTTGCTCTCTGAGTACCAAATTCTAAGCCATAATGGCCAGGCCTCTCTCATAACAAACCCGGACACCATCTTCCACTCAGGGCATTGTTAGGAGGCCCCACACCATAGCGGGACTGAGTGAGTTGTGTGGGCTGGGTTTCGCCTTCAGGAAGGGGCTCAAATTTTTTATTTTTATCTCTTAACAGCTGATGGTATGTCAAGAGGAACACATTCATCTTACAACTTAAACTGGACTGCACCATCTGCACTGCATACATTATTTAATACCATCTTAAAAATTAATTCTGCAATTATTTTGTAAATTGGACAGGCACAGACAATTGTATTTTTTACAATTTATTTAATGTTAATGTAAAATATGCCCCAAAATATACTGGGGACTTCAGGATGTAGACAAGGCGGGCCTCCCTCTCACTCTGCAAGGTCTTTCTCTGTGCATTTCTGCACATGCATGTGGGGTACCTTTGTGTAACCCACTAAGAGGATGGATGTACAATGGGCTGTGTCATGGTCTGATGTGCACCATTGACTAAAGGGGACAAATGGTGTGACCTTGAGCTGTGACAATTCTCTTGGAGCTAGTTCACACTGCTCTCTGTCCATGCTTGTTCTGCTGTGGTCTGCCAAGGGGAGTCATTTTAAACTCTTTCTGGAAGAAGAACTTTCTGGATTGAGTTTGAGCTTAAAACTTATCTCGTATTAGTTAGAAACACCGATTCCTGACTGCTTGGTCAGAAGAGCATTAAACATTTTTTTCCCAACTTTATCAGCTTGGGCCAGGGAGGGGAAGGAGACAGACAGACAGGCAAACTCTTGTCTAACCACTCCCAGTAAGCTCCATGTGCCCAACTTTCAGCTTGGTGGAAGGACTAGAATTGCTTCTAAATTTTTCCGATGAGCAGTGAATGGGATGAAAATTGTGTTAAATAGTGGTTGTTCTTATCATAAATATGACTTTATCAATATTACATATATCACAATGGGATGAAGGAGATAATAATAATTCAATGTTCATTCTAGGAAAGGAGTGAAAATATAATGCTACATTTTATGTTAAGGGAAGTTTTATATAAATGACAAATTTTATATAAGTGAAATTGCTAGTGACCCATCTTGAGCATTCTAGTTCTTACACAGTATGGGAAAATGAATTGTATTTTTGGATAAATGTAGTTTTTTACCTAGAAAGCAGTATGATCCAAATTTGGTGGTCATTTGAATTCAAATGATCTAACTTTCAGAATATATTTACCCTACTATAGGTAATGCATTGTACAAGGCCCTGTATGCAACCCTAAAGAGCAGGGATTAAAATTATGAAGGGACATCTTTTCCTAGAATTTCAGCTTATAATATACTTAACTATAAAATTTTATGTGGTACTTGTCAAAGGAGGCCAAGTGCTAGCATATTTATTTTTGTGCATTTGAATATGACTTACTGGAATTTAAGTCAATCTGGAGAACATCTTGGGGTCTCCAATGGCACTTTGCTTCTCAGGAAGAGACTCCCTGAGCAGGTGCAGTAGTGAGAACAGGCGTGGCCAAAGTCAGTGGGTGGTGAGTCTAACAGTTTACTGAGTCTCCCTGGGGACCGTGACCTTGCTGTAGCACCACCTGAGTAGCAAGGCTTTGTCCTTGTGTCAGGAAAGCTTATTTCTGCTTACTTGTGAAGAAAGACAAGAAGGGAATTCTGATAACAAACACTCATAGCACCTTGACTTTCAAATCGATCTAGTGTTAAGTTTAAATTTATAATTTGGTGATTAGTTCAAGCGTCTTTTCACATAATTTTTAATTAATTATATTACTACTATAATGTATCTAGCTGAGAGTAAATTTGCAATTGGCCTCATTTTGTAGAAGTGAAGATGTGCACACCCTATGATCTAGCAATCCCAATTCCAAATATTTACCCTAGAGAAACATTTCGTCATGTGCACAAGGAGACACACATGCATGTTTATTGAACTACTGTTTGTAAATAATGTTGCAAAAAAACTGGAAACAACCAAAATGTCTGTCAGTAAGGGAACCGTGGTCTGTCTGCATTGTGGACTGCTACGGAGGACTTGGGGATAAATACCCAGACCTTTATGTGTGGACAAGGAACAACAGAAAAGATGTAGTGGAAGGGGAAAAGGGAAGTCTTAACAACCATATAAAGTTTGATACTTTTTTTGTAAATTTAAAAACATTAAATATTTTATTTTTGCCTATATATTGTGTTTATTTTCTTACTTGTGTATAGGTGGTCCCCAACTTATGATGGTTCAATTCAGGAAATTTCAACTTTACGATGGTGCATGTGAAGCTGTCACAATTTCAACGTAGTGTACAATATTTAATAAATTACATGAGATAGCCAAGATTTTATTATAAAATAGGCTTTGTATTAGATGATACTGTAGGCTAATGTAAGTGTTTTGAGCATGTTTAAGGTAGGCTAGGCTAAGCTAGGATGTTGGTAGTTCAGGTGTACTAGATGCATTTTTAACTTACAATATTTTCAACTTACGATGGGTTTATCAGGATGTAGCCCCATGGTCAGTCAAGGAGCATCTATATATGTATACATTTTATCTTATATTTATTCACATACATAGATATGTATGTCTGAAAAAAGGCATCAAACTCATAAGAGTGTTTCATCTGGGGAGGGGAGGCAAACCTAAAATTAAGATGGTGGTTTAAAAGAGATGTTTACTTTATCTATAATGTGTTTTTATATATAATTTGTGTAGTAAATAAAAACATGTGGAATTGTGAGTTGAAGGATCTGTATCAAAGTATGAATAGTAGTTTGTTCTGGACGTGGACAATAAAGATTCTTTTCTCATTTGCACTTTTCTGAATTTTTAAAAAATTTCAAAGCCTAAAGGAAGGAAAATGGCTTGTCCTTTTATATTTGCTTCCTTCTCATATTGTTAGAGTCTTATTTTGGGAGAATTATTAAGACTTATGGTTTAATGTAAGAAGAAAGTCCTTTCTGTAACTATTAATTTTACAGCTTCTGTTTTTAAGGGAAACCAGTGGTTATAGGATATGTGGGTCTATATAACTTTATGTCTTGTATGTTTACAGGGAGGATCACACATAACCTATAAAGTTTCCTTAAAACTATAGTCTAGACACATCAAATAGCAATGTATGGTGTTTAAGTAATGCATTCAGTCTAACAAGGAGGGATAGCCACTGAGTTATTTAATAATTTTAATTGAAAGTAACAGCTCCCATAAAACTGCACACATTTTGCCAAAGCCAACTCAAGAGAAACATAAAATGATAGATAGGATTTTAAGATAATTTTATAAAGATTTGTGAGTCAAGTATTCTAAGATAGAACAACTTTTTATGGTGGTGAAGAATTTCATTTTGAGAAATTAATTGAGGAGAAGTAGAGATACTTTTTTGTTTTAGCTTTATTCTTTTACTGATGTTGCACTGTCCTATAAAATTTCCCTGATGTGATTCTCTTTGGGCCTCACATTTCCAAACACATTACTTCATCTTTCTTCTATGCTCCCTGCAGTAGACATAGACACTCAGCTCAAACTAGCATATCAAAATGACAATTTCTGGCCTCAGGCATCTGAAAAGGCAAGTAAATTTGGTCTCAAACATACTTGGGTCCAGGGCGTTAACTCTTTTTCCCCTGTATTTTGGCCTATTTCTCTGTACTTGGCTTTATTCTCAGCTGGCTCTTTCTAGTGTGGGCAAGATGGACACTGGCGGCCCAGACAGCCCTTTTCCTTAGAGCTCTGAACCCCAGATACAGAGCACAACTCTATCGTATTCAGCAGCCACATCAACACTCGTGAACATCCCCAACTGGCCGTGCCTGGGTCTTATATTCCCCAAGGAAGGAACAGTGTGTCCAGGGAAATGCTGCCCTTGGTTCGCTGGCCTTCATCACCCTGCTCAGGGCAGGAAGAGGCAAGTGATTAATGTCTCCACCGCTATCACATGGAGTGGTGCGGCCAGTTCTCCCACTGATGGAGGAGGTCTATGCAGAACAATACCTAAGTCTGCTAAATGTGTGTAGCATTTGTTTGTTTCTCTGTTGCATTATGGATACTGTATACCCCTGTACTGGAACAACTTGCTTGTCATTCCCCACTAAACTGTCCGTGCTCAGTAGCAAGGACCATGTCTTGCTCACCTTTGTATCCCCACTGCCTAACATGATGCCCGGCATGGAGCTGATACTCAATTATTCACATGCTGAATAAAGTAAGATGTTAATTGATGAAAGATAATTTTGGCTGTGGAGAAACACCTCTCTCAAACTAAATGTTTTGTCGAGTTGTTTTAATACTTTTTAGAAGGCCACTGTATTCCTGGGCCGTGAATAAAAATTAATTAGTACCTTTGGCTAAATTCAAGCAGTGGCGTTATGTTGAGTTGATATGTGACATCTGATATATCAATATTATTTTCCAAACTAAGTATACTTGATTGGCACATTACCATATATAGAATTTGTTTTTCTGTCATACAAATACAACCTAAAACAAATGGTGTAACCGTCTTTAACACTTTAACACTTTAACTGTCTATAACTAGCTACATTTGTCTGGCATCTTGGGATTAGTATATGGCCCCAGACATGCATAATTTGCTGTAAACAATGCACCTACTTAATGATTACTGTATGATGTACACAACTGCTGTCTTAATTACATTTAGTCCTTTAGTACTATATATTTGGTCATAGAAGGAGAATTAACTTTCAAGTTTCTGGAAATAATGGCAGAACAGGATCAACATATTGTAATCTTTCTCTACCTTTTTATGTCCCCAGAGACTTGAGGTTTAACAGTATAAAAGAAATTCCAGGAAGTGCCTTCAAGAAACTCAAGAATTTGAACACTCTGTGAGTACCTATTGCTTATCTGTGGGGTTTCTAAAATTGTGAGCTAGTTGAATTACAATTTACCGTGAAAATCATTTTGAGCATAAAGAACAGCTAGCAGAAGAGTGACACCTTGCTAGATGTCTCATAAACTGGCAAAATTCTGCTGCTTCTTTACACTGCCTATATTTTTGCTACCTCTTGAATTTGGGAGAGATTCCTGTTTATCTCATTGTCATTTATATTCTATTTTCTTGGAAAAGCCTCATGAGAAGAAGAAATGGAGAGAAGGAGCAGTTAAATAACTTGTCTATGGGTCCCGTAGCAAGAAAGCAACAGAAACGGAATTAAAACTCACAGTTTTCTGACTTCAAAGCCCATTTCTCCCCAGTACACCACTGGATCTTCTTCTTTGTGGTACTATAAAAAGCCTTTAAAATCAGGTAGAGGAAAAACGACAACTTTGTAACTAAGCACTGATGAACATTTTCTACTATCTGTTGTGTGCTCACCAGTTGGTCGGTTTGGGATCTGAACCCCCACACACACAACCCTGCTGCGACATACTGATGGTCTGACCTTGTGGGGCAGTCAGTAAACCAAAGCCCGACTGTACAACATCAGTAATAAAAAATATATAGTAAGTGCTATAAAGAAAAAGAGAAGAATGCAAGGAGAGAGGATGACAGGAAACTCAAAAGCATGAACAATGCTCAGTGTTTAAACTCATCCTACACTGCATTTAGTTTAATCCACAGAGTGAACACATCGAAAGTTAGGAATGCTCGGTGTGGCTAGACCCGTGTGAGTGCGTTTGTTTTCTTGTCATAAAATTCTCACAATAGAGTCGGCAATCTTATCAACTTGGCTGAACTTCTCACCATATTCGGGCCAAGCTAGTCCTTCTAACTTTAGGGTTGAGATCATGACTTTACACTTGCGCTTTTCCCATCCGGTTTCTTTCCAGTAACTGATGGCTCGAATATGCACTTTTTTTTCTAAATCACAGTATCTCTGGTTGGGATAATATAAGAGCATAAAAAGTAAGAATTGCAGAATTTATTACTTGTTTAATAATAGGGCAATGGTTATTGAAGTGTAAGGTGCAAATAAGTTCCCATTTTACAGATGAGGAAATCGAGTCTCATAACTGTAATAAATTTACCTAAATTCATACAACTAGCAAGAAGTAGAGTCCGGGTTCGTACACAGTTTGATCTGCTAACTGCTGGACTATATTGTTTCTCGTGATCATATTCAAGAAGGCTACTTCCCTGGAATAACAGATGGTGGATCATTTAAATAGTAAGGTGTGCATGTGTGAGAGAGAGAGAGAGAGAGAGAGTGTTTTCTGTTCAGAAAATAAGCTAGGAAATAAGACACTGAAAACTCCTGAGACTGCAGAGGACTTATGTTACACCAGGTAAGTGAAGACCCAAAGGTCTTTGTAATTTACTGTAAGGGCAAAAGGAAATAAGGACAAATATTTAAAAATAAAGTTAAAATTTTCATGGAAGAATGTTAAAAATTTTGACTGTTATAAAAATATGGCTGTTATACCAACATAGCAATACAAAGCAATATCAAACATCTGGTGATTTTATTTCCTTGGGTTGCCTTTGTATGAAATTGCACAGCAGCACCTCTGTTTTTTTGCAGTTTAAAACAAATACCAACCACATTGCTCCTATGTTGTGAAAGAGAGGGTTTTCTCAAAAAGAGTTGCATTTTTGTACTGAACACAGAGCTTGCTAAGAGGTTCATTTAAAAAAAACCTTTCAGCCCTAGGAGTTTTGGGAAAAAAAATCTGGAAATGTTATGTATTGTTGGAGCCTAAGTGCTAGAGGGTGAGGTCGAGGATCTGTTAGCTAAAGACCCTGGGTTTCACCCGCTACAGCACAGCCAAGTGATGTCTGGCAGGACTCTGTGACTCACTAGGGTGCCTTTGCTTTCCTGTTTCTGCATGAAACTGATAAGAGTAACGCATTTGGGAAACAGGCTCAAATTCAATGGTGGACAATTCAATTATGCTTATGAAAAAGGATGACTAAGACCCAGAAGACAGCAATAATTAATAAATGCCAAGGACAAAAGATTAGACTATATGACAAAAATAAAATAAATGCATGCTAATATTAAATAACAATAACTGGAAAGTACAGATCTTAGTCCCAGGCTGATGCCCTGGTTTGCCTGCCTTCTGGAAGAAAGCCCTGGTTAAAAGGTAGGACAGAGAGAATCTCGGAAAGAACATCAGAAGTGGCTGACATTTCTGGTCCTTCAAATCGTTTTGTGAAGTTTGGCAAATTATTTAACTCTCTAAGCCTTACGTTTATTAACATTTCCCCCAACTTCTAATTTTGAAAACTTCAAACCTACCCAAATCTTGAAAGAACAGTATGATGATTACTTTATATCTTTTACCTAAATTTACCGGTTAGCATTTTGCTACGTTTGCATTTCTCTCTCTCTTTAAACACACGCACATATGTGTATGTGCATACATAGGCATGTATAGAGTTATTTATTCTAATTTGGATGGACTGTTTCCAAATAAATTGCAGATACCACAATACTGTATTCCTAGGTAAGATATATAGATATACGTGCATCATAGAGACTGTATCACATATGATGTATGTATTTATTACTGTTAAAGGTCATTACATTTTATTTTCTATTTGTTTCTTCCTAGTATATAAAAATGTAGTTGATTTTTATATATTGACATTGTATCAAGTGACCTTATTAAATTAATCCTTATTAATTCTAATTGTTTTCTTATAGATATTTTGGATTTTATATGTACACAGTCAAGTCCTTCAGAAAAAAAAGTTCTTTCCAATCTTTACATACCCTCAGGGGACAGCATATGATGTTGGCTATAGGTTTGTTTTTTTTTTTTTTGGTAAGGCTTGTTTTGAGAAGATAGTGGTGATCATTGATTTGTGGCACAACTACTAATAAGGATCATTTTGTCTTTGCTCTTCCTGAATTTCTAAGTAGATGTATTATTCTTCTTTTGCTGCTCAACAATTAACCTCATCACTAGTGGCAAATAGACTAATTTATCTCCACAAATTTGGCATTGAAGCATAAATTGCATTCAACTGCACTGAGATGAGACCAGTTCTTCTGCCTATTGACCTGATCTGATACCAGATATGGTTCTCAGAGTGCAGTTTCCACTGGCAATAGGGCCAGAGTACTGAATGCAGTGGGAGACAATTGGAAAATGGTCACAGTAAGGCAGCTAAGAAAGGGCATACTGTCTTTTATCTCTGGCTGGTCTCATCCTAATGAATTCTCTTCTTTATTATTCTACAAAAGAAAATCACAACATCAGGAGAATAAAACAGAGTTAAATGGTCTTGATGTCTATTTTTCAAACCTTTACAGTAGGACATGGCAGAAATGTCGTGGGCTGGTGGGAATAATCAGGGCAGATCAGAGAACACTTCCAATTATTAAATTGTTTACTCCAAGATGTATTGGAAGACTGCTTTATTTTATTATTTATCTATGCCTGTACATTATCAAGTTTTGAATATTACTCTCAATCTCTTGACTCTGTCACTATTTTGCTCTATACAATGATGGCGCATATAAAATACAGTATCCTATGGAATGAATTCAAAGGTGACTAACTGGGTTTTCATCTTCTAAAGAATGTTTCATCTGTGAAAAATCAATAATGATAATTTTTTAAAAGTCAATGTAAAAGGTTTAATCAAAAATTTAAAAAGTAATAAATAATTTTAAAAAGAAAGAAATCGCAATAATGTATGCACAGTTGCAATACTTAAATATATTACAGACCGAAAACCCTAGAAATGTCAAATAAAAAATAAAAAAAGAAAGAAGTGATAGGGAGAAATTTGTTAAAGGATACAAAATTAAAGCTAGATAGGAGGAATAAATTCTAGTGTTCTATAGCACTGTAGGATGAATATAGTTAACAAAATATATTATATCGTTTCAAATATCTAGAAGGAGGATATTGAATATACCTAACACAAAGAAATGGTAAATATTCACAGTGATGGATATGATAATTACCCCGATCTGGATCTCATCACTATGCATTATATATCTGAAACGTCACTGTGTACCCATGAATATGTATGTACGATTATTGTGTGTCAATTTAAAATTAAATTAAATTTTAAAGTTTAAAAAGAATTTACTCTTCATTGTACACATGTTATATGTGAAGTGTTGTGGTAGATGCTTTTCAATGACTACGTATGTGACCTTGAGTAATTTGTTTGACTTCTTGGGTCACAGTTTTTTCATCTACAAAGCTCAGAGATTATGCATTCTAACTCTTAAAAATTTACTTGTTTTCCAATAGAAAAAAGATATGGAAGCAGGAAAATTTTACACAGAAAACTGTTAAAATTATAGGTTCAAAAGATAGTATGTTTAATGGAAAAATTTCAATTCTCCTAACAGGTATGTTATTTGCCAACTCTCCTCTTTCAAGCTCAGTTAGGGTGTTTTCAGATTGCTGATAAAATGACAACTATGCCAATTATTGGGCTCCATGTTGGTACTGCAACTGCTGCCATTTTTTTCTCCAGTGTGTCTTGTCTGAAGAACGAAAACAGAATCACCAGCCAAAGAGCTTTCTCTTTTCTGTAAGACTGTTTTTGGACATGGATATTTTGCTGTTATTTATTCTTCAAAAATTCTTTAAAAATTGCAGATGATATGGTTGCACCTATGTTAATTGCTCCACTCTCTACCTTATTAATTGTTCTTCACTTGTGTTTCCCAGTTAATAGAAGAAAAAGGCAATAGTGCATATAAGGAGGAAGAGTTTGTTCATATCAAAATGTATGAGCATTAAATCAAATTTGGAATTTTCATACATTTGTAATTTTTTATTATGTTATTTAAGTTTGATTTTTTGACATAGTTTTTAAGCATAGTCAAACATTTTAGTAAAAATACACAAAATCATTATAACAATATTAAGCATACACATGATGATAGTTTTGGAATCATCTACCTGGGTGAGAGTTCCCACTTCTGACTTTTATTAACTGTGTGATGTTAGTTTCTGTGTCTACAAAAGAAGATAATCGTAGTTCATAGAATTAATATAATGATTAAACAAAATAATCCATGTAAAACATAGTGTGTGAAATTCAAGGAAGATAGTTTTCTAGGACTGCTGCAAAAAATTACCAAAATCCTGGTGTCTTGAATCAAAGGAAATTTATTCTCCCACAGTTCTAGAAGCCAGAAGGCTGAAATGAAGGTGTTGGCAGGACTGTGTTCCCTACAGAGGCTCTGGGAAGAACCTGTTTCTTGCTTCTTTTAGCATTTGGTAGCTGCTGGTGTTTCTCGGTGCTTCTTGCCTTGTGGCCCAATTTCTGCCTCAGTCTCTCTCTTCAAACTGCGTTCTCCTCTGTGTCTGTATAATCTCTCTTTCTACCCCTCTCTTATAGGGACACCTGTGATTGGACTTAGGCCCCACCCAGATAATCAAGAATAATCTCCCATCTCAAGATCCTTAATTTAATCACATCCCCAAAGACCCTTTTTTCTTATCAGGTAAGACTTACAGATTGCAGGAATTAGAACCTGATATTTCTGAGTGGCCATTATTCAGCCTACTATAAAAAGGTAAAAGTTTGTCATTAGTCATTATTGGTGATGGTAGTAATGATAGTAATAATAGTAGTGATACTGTAAAAGTAGCATATATTTAAACACATCCTCATTTTGAGTTGCAAAAGGAAGAATGATGCATGGAAGAGGCTACACTTCATATGACTTTCTAAACTAACACCATAAAGGAAAGCATTATATGAAGCCCAAGATGACATAGCATCTAAGACTCAAATATTAAATATTTTGAGAATGCTTCTCTTGATATTAAAAAAATAGTCACAAGGTGAAAGGAAATAATATTGTTGAGTCCCTTCTCTGTGTCTAACGGTATCTAATATATAATAATTAAAAATATAAATACATAAAATCAGTGCTATACAGACACTGTTGTAAGTGCTTTTCATCTATTTGCTCACTTAATAAACCCCACAGAGCATTATACTTTAGTATACCTTACTTCATAGCTGAGAACACTGAAGCACAGGAAGTTGGCTAACTTGGTTGGTATTGTAGAAAAACCAAGTGGCAGAGCCTCACTGGGACCCAGGGGCTCCGGCTTCAGTGTGACATGCTCCCACATGCTTCATAATGCTGCCCCTCATGTACTGCAGTCACTGTGTAATTGGGGCGAATTTTAACTTCCACATCTGTAAAATGATGACTGTAATTCTTTTCTTTATTACACAAATATAGAACCTGCTATATTTTCCAGAAGACTTACGAAATGAGCTGTGAAACAGCTTAGTTTCTCACTGACTGGGTTTGGGGAGCTCCTGGAACACCCTGGTAGAGTTTCAGCAGTGTGATTAAAATCCCTCACCTCCCCTGAGACGTTCTCTTCACCACCTTCTTTCTGTCTCCCAACTTATTGCTATGCCTTGGTGCTTTGGCACTGCTTGAAAACAGAGAGATTCCGGGGTGGGTGCCAGGGAAACTTGGCTTATAAAAACACTTTGCTTCCCTTCTCTGATAGTTAGGCACAACCCAGATATTTCTTGGCTCTAAGGCATGGACTTCACTCCTTAGAGTCTTCTTATCGGTTGTCTCTGTCTCAATTTATGCTACTCTGAATTCATGGACTCTGCTCAAGGGAAGATGCATCCCGACAGCTCCCAAAAGGAAACTCCAAAATGATGAAAACGTTCAAGAGCATGCATTTCTCTTAAAAGTACATTACACACAGTACATTATACATAGTACACAGTACATTGATAATGTATCTGTGTTTTTAAGTATGTCAATATCAATGTACATCTGCACTGTCAGGTCGTCTATTCTCTCTGCTCCTGCTGCGCTGAATGAACTGTCTTGGCTCCCCTCTCAGACTGCATGTGCCCTGGATCACCTGCTTTCTCACCTAGGCAATGGCAGATTCTTGTGATTATCTCTATCTCTCCTGAATCATCGATCTGTTTTTTCTACTGTACCTTTCACAGACACTTACAAGCATTCTATAATTTCTGTAGTAACAACCCTTGACCTTATGAGTGTTGTAATGCTGATAAGCATTGAATTTCTTTAATGTTGATGTTCCAGTATCACAAAGCAAGCAAGTCATCTTATCTTTAGCAGAAACAAGATAATGTTACAATTCCCAATCCTCATTAAAAAATCTGTTTTCTTCCTTCAGCGTTCTCTTGGTCTTCTTTGACACGATGGGCTGTTAAGCAGACAGAAGTAAAAAAATACTGTCAAGCTGTGCAACTATTCACAAATTCCATTTCAAACAGAGACACAGCACACCGCTGTCAAAAGCTGATAACAGACTGGTGTACTCGACCCCCATAAGCTCTTGTCATCCAGCATTGTGTGGTAGTGGCGCTAGTCAGGCGGGGAAAGTTAGAACTAATCGTGGGGGTAGCAGCCGTCAATTTAGCCCTTAGGGCTTACTAATGTTCTAATTGTGCCAATCTGGGAAGATTATTTTGTTGAAACTTATTTTATTCTTTGGTATTTTAAATATGTTCATTTTGAAAATAAAATAAAAATATAAAAGATGAAGGAAAAATGTATTAATAAAAATAAAAGGATTTGTTCTGTAAAATTTGGATTCAGTCAAAAGGCTGTATTTAAGGACCTGGCTGCAGGTTCCCCACCCCTGATCTACACTAACTCTGAGGTGAGCATATCCAATCCCATGGTTTTAAACATTGTGACCTCCAAATTTATATTTTCCCTGTGACTTCTTTGAACTTTGATTTCATGTAACTGTGCAACATCTACTGCCCATTAGCATCCTGAGCCCAGTATTTACAAAATCAAACTTTTGATTTGTATCTTTTATCAAATTTGTTTCTCCTGTAAATTCCCCCATTTCAGCCTATGGTACTTTTATTCTATCAGTCACTTGGCCTATAACTTTAAAGTCATTCTTATCTCCTCTCTTTATCCCATACTCCACATCTATCAGCAAATCCACTTCATTCTGTCTTTAAATTTATTTCAAACCTTATCTGTTCATGACCTCACTGCTATCAGCCATCACACTGGCTTCATCGTTTTTCACCTAAAGCCAAAGATAATTAAATGGTCTCCCTGCCTCCTCTTCTGACCCCCTCTCAAAGAAGCCGTTGTGATCCTTTAAAAAGATGTTGTATCATTTCAATCATCTGCTCAACACAATCCATGGTATAATGGTTAAAGTTGTGTGTCAACTCGACTGGGTTATAGGATGCCCAGATATGTGGTTGAACATTATTTCTGGGGGTGTCTGTGAGGGTGTTTTTGGAAGAGATTAGCATTTGAATTGGTGCACTGAGTAAAGCAGATAGCCCTCCCCAATGTGAGTGGGTGTCATCCATCTGTTGAAGGTCTGCATAGACCACAAAGTCAGAGGAAGGAGGAATTTGCACTCTGCCTGAATGCTGAGCTGGGACATCCATCTTCTGCCCTCGGCTCTCCTGGTTCTTGGGCCTTCAGACTTGGAGTGGGATCTGTACCCTCCGCCCACCAACTCTCAGGCCGTAGAACTATCCCACTGGCTTTCCTGGGTCTCCACCTTGCAAAGAGGGCAGATTGTGGGACTTCTAGGCCTCCATAGCCATGCAAGCCAACTCCTGCATAAATCTCTTCTTATATATCTCTATATATCTCCTGTTGGTTCTGTTTCTCTGGAGGACCCTGACTGATACACACGGTTTCTCATCTAGCTACAGACCCAAGTCAGCACCATGACCTGTGTGGCTTTACACAATCTGAGCCTCTGGTACATCTTTGATGTCATCTCCTGGACTCAGCACCCTCCACTCTACTGGGGCCCAGATAGGCTCCTGTTTTTAAAAATATATATATATATCTCAAATGTGCCTTTGCCTCAGGGTTTATACACTTGCACTTATCTCTACTCAGGTCTGAGTAGAGTGGACTTTGGAGTACACCTCTATAGACTGGCATGACTCTCCCCTTCACTCTTTTTAGGTTTATGATCAAATGTGATCTTTTTTATTATTGTATTTTACAATTTTATTTATTTACTTATTTAATTTTATTTTTAATTGAAAATGGAATAATTGTATATATTTATGGAAATGTAAATGAATGTAGCCATTATGGAAAACAGCATGAGGTTTCCTCGGAAGACTAAAAATAGAATTTCCATATGATCCAGCAACACACTTCTCGGTATATACCAAGGGAATTGAAATCAGTGTGCTGAAGAGGTGTCTGCACTCCTGCGCTCATTGCAACACTATCCGCCACAGTTAATGTGTGGATGTGATCTGGTGTTTACCGCCACATGAATGAGTAAAGAAAATGTGGTGGACGCACATGATGGATGCTGTTCAAGCGAGATCTTACCCAGCATTCTTGTCTCCCTACACAAACTGCATTCTTTCCCTATACTCTGTACATTCCCCTTGTGCTTTATTTTCGTTGCACTTTTATCTTTTTGAGGTGAAATTCACATAACAAAATTAACCATTTTAGAGTGAAAAATTCAGTGGCATGTAGCACATTCACAATGTCGCACAACCACCCTCTACCTCGTTCCCCAACATTTCTTCACCCCAAAGAAAACCCCATACTCATGAAGCAGTTACTCCATGTTCCCTCATGCCCCACCCTGCACACCCAAACCCCTGTAAACCACCATTCTGCTTGGATTTACCTATTCCTAATATTTCACATAAATGAAATAATGCACTATGTACTTTTTGTACACTTAGCATAATGCTTTTGAGGTTCATCTGTGTGTGTATATATATATATATATATATATTTTTTTTTTTTTTTTTTGAGACAGAGTCTTACTCTGTTGGCCTAGGTGGAGTGCAGTGGCATCATCACAGCTCACTGCAACCTCAAACTCCTGGGCTCAAGTGATCCTCCTGCCTCAGCCCCCTGAGTAGCTGTGACTATGGGCGTGCCACCACACCTGGCTAGTTTTTCTATTTGCAGTAGCGATGGGCTCTGCTCTTGCTCAGGCTGGTTTCCAACTCCTGAGCTCAAGCAATCCTCCAGCCTCGGTCTCCCAGAGTGCTGGGATTATAGGCATGAGCCACTGCGCCCTGCCTAAGGTTCATCTATATTGTAGTATGTATCAGTACTTCATTCCTTTTTTATGGCTTGGCAATATTCCATTTTATTTATTTATATATATATATATATATATATATATATGATGGAATGTATATTATGTATATATACTCATGTACATATACACATATACGCCACTATTTGTTTACCTACTCATCATTGCACATTTTGGGGTGCATCCACCTTTTGGCTATTGTGAGTAGTGCTGCTATGAACACTCCTATACATGCATTTGCTTGAATACCTGCTTTTAATTCTTTTGGGTGTATGACATAGGAGTAGAATTGCTGGATTATATGGTGATTTTATGTTTAACTTTCTAAGGAATCATCAAGTCATTTTCCACATTGTTTGTTCCTTTTTACATTCCCATGAGCAATATATGAATGTTTAAATTCTCCTCATCCTGGCAAACAGTTTTCCTTTTATTTCTCTCTCTTTCTTTCCCTATTATTGTCATTCTGGTAGCTGTGAAGTGGTATCTCATTGTAGTTTTATTCACATTTTCTTAATGACTAAAGATGTTGAGCTTTCTTGTCATGTGCTTGCTTGCCTTTTGTACATCTTCTCTGAAGAAATGTCTATTCTAGTCCATTACCAATTTTTAAATTTGGCTTATGTCTTTTTATTTTTGGTTTATAAGAAGTCTTTACATATTCTGATGCTAGATACTTATTAGAGATATGATTTGGAAATAATTACTCATATTCTCACATCATTTCATGATAGTGTCATTTGATGCACAAAACTTTGATTCTTAGGAAATATAATTTAAAATTTTTATTTTGCATATCATGCTTTTGGTATCATTTTTAAGAATCCATTGCCAATCCAAGTTCATGATTTACCCCTATGCTTTCTTCTAAGAGTTTTATGGTTTTAGCTTTTATTATTAGGTGGTTGATTGATTTTGACTTAATTTTTATATGTGGTATGAGGTAGGGGTCCAAACTGATTCTTTTGCATATGGATATGCAGTTGTCCCTGAGTCATTTGTTAAAGAGACCATTTTTTATCCCAATGAATAATTGTCTTAGTCTTCTCAGGATGCCATAACAAAATGCCATAGACTGGGTAGCTTAAAGAACAGAAACTTATTTTCTCACAGTTCTTGAAGCTGGAAGTTTGAGATCAGGGAGCCAGGATGGCCAGGTAACAGTGAGGGCTCTCTTCCTGGCTTGCAGACAGCCACATTCTTGCTGTGTGTGCACATGGTCTTTCCTCAGTGTGTGGGTATGGATAGAGAGAAATCTCTCGTTCTCTTCCTGTTCCTATAAGGCCACCAATCCTATAAGATTAGAAACCCCGTCTTATGCCCTCATTTAACCTAAAAACCCTATCTCCAAGTACAGTTAAATTAGGCCTACAATATGTGATTTTTGGGGGTTAGGGCTTCAACACATAAAATTTTGGGGAAACACAATTCAGTCCATAGTAATGATCTTGGCACCCTTGTCAAAAATAAATTAATCATATATGTGAAGATTTATTTCCAGGCTCTCTATTTTTGTCTATTGGTTTATATGTCTGTCTTCATGCAGGTACAAACTGTTTTGATTACTTTAGCTTTGTAATAAGATTTGAAACCAGGAAGTATGAGTCCTTCACAATTTGTTTTTCTTTTGCAAGATTGTTTTGGGTAGCTATCTGGGGTCCCTGGAAATTTAATATGAGTTTTAGGGTGGGCTTTTCTATTTTTGCAAAAGATGTCACTGGGAATTGGATAAGGGTTGTATTAAATGCGTATATCACTTTGGGTAGTATTGTAATCTCAACATCTTAAGCTGTCCAGTTCAGGAATGTGGAATGTTTTCCCATTTATTTAAATCTTACTTAATTCTTTCAGCAGTGTTTGTTTGTAGTTTTCAATGTTCAAGCTGTCACCTTGGTTAAATTTATTTCTAGACATTTAATTCTTTTGGATGGTATTATAAATATAATTGTTTTCTTAATTTCCTTTTCAGGGATTATTTATTGCTGGTGTATAGAACAAAGTTGATTTTTGTGTGTTGATCTTGTACCTTCAACTGTGATAAATGATTTATTAGCTCTAGTAGTTATTTCGTGAATTCTTTAGGATTTTCTAGATATACATTATACCATCTGTAAATAGAGATAGTTTTACTTTTTCCTTTCCAGTTTAGATGCCTGTTATTTCTTTTTATTGCCTAATTGCTCTGGCTGGAACTTCCAGTAGAGTGTTGAACAGTGATGAAAGTTCATTTTCTTTGGTGTGGGGTTTTTATTAATACTACTATTATTACTAATAATTTAATCTCTTAAAGGGCACTTTTTTTTGGTTCAGATTTTCTACTTTCTTTTGAGACAGTTGTTGTAATTTGTGTGTGTTTAGTAACTTGTCCATTTTACCTAGGTTATCCCATTTGTTAGTGTGTAATTTTTTATAGCACTCTCTTATAATCCCTTTATTTCACTAAAGTCTGTAGTACTTTCCACATGTTTCATTTCTCTTGTTTCCATAGTTAGTCTAGCTAATGTTTTTTCAATTTTATTGATCTTGTTAAAGAATTAACTTTGATTTCACTGGTTCTCTTTATTGTTATTCTATTCTCTGTTTCATTTCTCTCCACTCTAACCTTTATTTCCTTCCTTCTACTTGCTTCATATTTAGCTTGCTCCTCTGTCTCCAATTCATTAAGGTGTAAAGTTAGGATATTGGTTTGAGATCTTTCTACTTTTTAAAAATGTAGCCAGTTGCAGGTGTAAAATTTCTCTAAGCACTGCTTTCACTGCATCCCATACGCTTTGGTATGTTGTATTTTTGTTTTCATTTGTCTCTAATTATTTTAAATTTTCTTCATGATTTCTTTTTTGACCCATGTGCTGTTTAAAGAGTGTGTTGTTAAATTTCCACATATTTGTGAATTTTCCAGTTTTGCTACTGTTATTGATTTCTAGATTCATTCCATTTTAGTTGAAGGAGATATTTCATATTATTTCAATCTTTTAAAATTTATTGACACTTGAATTTATGGTTAATATATGGCCTATCCTGAAGAATATTCCATATGCACTTAAGAATAATATATATTTTTTACCTCTGCTGTGGTGTAAATATATAATATATACATATGTATTTATATAGTCTGTTAGGTCTAGTTGACTTATAACTTATAGTCCTTCTCACGCCCTCTATTTTATTATTTATCTTCTGTTTAGTTGTTATA
Organism: Daubentonia madagascariensis; assembly: GCA_023783475.1. Taxonomy (NCBI): domain Eukaryota; kingdom Metazoa; phylum Chordata; class Mammalia; order Primates; family Daubentoniidae; genus Daubentonia; species Daubentonia madagascariensis. The sequence goes on along the minus strand of JAKFHU010002549.1, from coordinate 4,241,789 downwards.
TTCATTATTAAATGTAGGGTTTTGAAGCCTCCAACCATTATTGTAGAACTGTCTCTTTCTGCATTTAATTGTCATTTTTCATTCATATAATTTGGGGCTCTGTTGTTTATTGTATAGGTGTTTATAATAGTTATATTTTCTTAATGAATTATCAAGATGTATTTTAATATACGAAGTTTTTCTTTGTCTCTTGCAACAGTTTTTAACTTCAAAATCTCTTTCTCTGATATTAGTATAGCCACCCCAGCTAGCTCTCTTTGGTTACCATTTACATATATTATCATTTTCCATCCTTTCAGTTTCAACCTATATGTGTCTTTGGATCTTTGGATCCAAAGCAATACTGTGTACAGCACATCATTGCATCACATTTTTTTAATGGTGTTTTTTAAATTGACGAATAAAAATTGTCTGTATTGATCATGAACGACATGATGTTTTGAAATATACATACATTGTAAAATGGCTAAATCAAGATAACATATGCATTACCTCACATACTTATAATTTTTTATGGTGTGAACACTTAAAATCTACTCTCAGACATCTGAAAACCAATATAAAGAAATCAGAAAATCAATTCAGAATATGAATGAGAAATTTGCCAATCAGGTAGATATCTTAAAAAAAAAAAACAGAAATTCTGGAACTAAAAAATTCACTGTAAGAAATACAAAACACATTCAAAACTTTCAATAATAGACTAAACCAAGCAGAAGAAAGAATCTCAGAGCTTGAAGACAGGTCTTTGGAAATAATTCAATCAGACAAAAATAAGGAAAAAAGAATTAAAAAAAAGAACAAAGCCTTCAAGACATATGGTACTTATGAATTATCAGTATTGCCAAGGGGAAAGAGATCAAAAAGGTTAGAAAAACTATTTAATAAAATAATCAATGAAAACTTCCCAAGTCTAGCAAGAGAGTTAGACATTCAGATAGAGGGGTCCCAGTGATTCCCAGGCAAACACATTGCAAAAAGGACTTCACCATTGCACATTATATCCAGAATGTCTAAAGTCAAAGTGAAAGAAAAAAATTTAAAATTAGCAAGGGAAAAGCATCTAGTCATCTATAAAGGAGACCCCATCAAACTAACAGTGGACTTCTCATCAGAAACCTTCCAGATCACAAGAGAATGGGATAGCATTTTCAAAGTATTGAGATTAAAAAAAAAAAAGTCAGCCAAGATTTTTTATCCTGCCAGAATAAGCTTCATAAATGAAGGAAAAATAAAGTCTTTCCCAGACAATCAAACACTGAGGGAATTAGTCACCCCTAGAGTAGCTGTACAGGAAATGCTTAAAAGTATCTTAAACAAATAAATGAAAGTGAGATTTTTGTAAGCAGCATATAGTTAGATCATATTTTTTTAATCCATTCTGCCCATCTATTATCTTTTGAATGGATTATTTAACCCATTTATGTTCAAGGTTAATATTGATATGTGAGGTTTTATTCCTGTCATATTGTTAATTGTTTTCTACTTATTTTATAAATTTCTTATTTCTTTCTTTTACTCAGTCTTTTTGTCTTTGTGGTTTGATGAAATTCTGTGATGTTGCCATTTGATTCCTTTCTCTTCTTCCTTTGTGTGCATATTTTATAAGACCTGAGAGTTATATTTTCATGTGTTTTTGTGATGATGAATAATGTGAATGTGAATGAATAACACTAGACAGATAATCGAGACAGAAAATAAACAAAGACACATTGGACTTAAATTGGACTTTAGAACAAATGGGCTTAAAAGATATTTAAAGAACATTCTACCCAAAAACTACAGAATATACATTCTTTTCATCAGCACATGGAACATTCTCCAAAACAGAACACATATTAGGCCACAAAATAAGTCTTTAGAAATTTTAAAAAATCAAAATCATATCAAGTATCTTCTCACACCACAGTGGAATAATGCTAGAAATCAATATGAAGAGGAACTTCAGAAACTATCCAAATACATGGAAATTAAACAACATGTTCCATCACTGGGTCAACAAAGAAATTAAGATGGAAATTTAAAGACTTTTGGAAATGAATGAAAATGAAATCAAAACATACTATTCCTGTGGAATACAGAAAAAGTGCTAAGAGGGAAATTTATATCATTAAATACTACATCACAAAAGCAAAAAGATAACAAATGGACAACTAAATGTTGCACCTAGAACTAGAAAACCAAGAAACCAGAACCAAAGTTAGTGGAAGAAAAGAAATAACAAATATCTGAGCAGAACTAAATGTAATAGAGACCAACCAAAAAAAAAAAAAAAATACAAATGATCAATGAAACAAAAAGTTGGTTATTTGAAAAGATAAACAAAATTGGTAAACTGCTAGCTAGATTAACCAAGAAAAGAAGGGAGCAGATCCAAATAAACACAATCAGAAATGAAAAAGGGGACATTACAACTGACACCACAAGAATACAAAAGATTGTCAGAGACTATTGTGAACAACCATATGGACACAAACTTGCAAGCCTAGAGGAAATGGATAAATTCCTGGAAACATAGAACCTTCCTGAGATTGAACCAAGAAGAAATAGAACTCCTGAACATAACTATAATGAGTAGTGAGATCAAACAATAAAAAGCCCAGGATGAGATGAATTCACAGCTAAATTCTATGAAACATACAAAGAAGACCTAGTGGCAATCTTCCTGAAACTGTTCCCAAAAATCAAGGAGGAAGGAATTCTCCCTGACTCATTCTATGAGGTCAATATCACCATGACACAAAAACTAGACAAGGACACAACAAGAAAACAAAACTACAGACAATATCCTTAATGAATATAGATACAAAAAACCTCAACAAAATACTACCAAATTAAATCCAACAACACATCAAAAAGATAATACACATGATCAAGTGGGTTTATACCAGGGATGCAAGGATAGTTCAATATATGCCACTCAATACATGTGACACATCACATAAACAGGATTAATTTTAAAAAACTATATGATCATCTCAATAGATGAAAGAAAAAGCAGAAAATGCAGAAAAAGCATTTGACAAAATTTAGCATGATAAAAATCCTCAAAATAATAAAGGCCATATTTGATAAACCCACAGCCAACATCATACTTTACTGGGAAAAGTTGAACTGGAACAAGAAAAGGATGCCTACATTCACCACACTTATGCAATATACTACTGGAAGTCCTTGCCAGAGAAATCAGACAAGAGAAAAAAACTAAAGGCAACTAAATTGGAAAAGAGGAAGTCAGCCTATCTCTGTTTGCTGATGATATGATATTAATATTTAGAAAACCCTAAAGATTCTACCAAAAAACCCTTAGATTTGATAAATAAATTCAGTAGTTTCAGGATAGAAAAATCAACATACAGTAATCGGTAGCATTTTTATACATCAGTAATGATCTAGCAAAGAACCAAATCAAGAGGTCAATCCATTTACAGTAGCTGAAACAAAATAAAATAAAATAAAATAAAATAAAATACCTACACATGTATTTTACCATGGAAGTGAAAGATCCCCACAAGGAAAACTACAAAGCACTGATGAAAGAAATTATAGATGACACAAACAAAGGAAAAACATTCCATGTTTATGGATTGGAAGAATTAACATTAAAATCACCATGCTTTCTAAAGCAATTTATGTGTTCAATGCAATCTCTATCAATATACCAATGTCATTTTTCACAGAATTAGAAAAAACAATTCTAAAGTTCATATTGAACCAAAAAAGAGCCTGATGGCCAAAGCAATCTTGAGCAAAAAGACCAAAGTTGGAGGCACCACATTACCTGACTTCAAATTATACTACAAGACTATACTATCCAAAACAGCATGATACCGGTATAAAAATAGACACACAGGTCAATGGAACAGAACAGAAGATCCAGAAATAAAACCACATACTTACAGCCAACTGATCTTTGACAAAGTCACCAAGAACATACACTAGGGAAAGGATGTCCTTTTCAATAAATGGTGCTGGGAAAACTGTATTGCTATATGCAGATAAATGAAACTAGGCCCCTCTCTCTCACCATATATAAAAATCAACTCAAGATGAATTAAAGACTTGAATGTAAGACCTGAAAGTATAAAAATACTAGAAGAAAACCTAGGGGAAACTCTTCTGGACATTGGTGTAAACAAAGAATTCATAACTAAGACCTTAAAAGTACAGGCAACAATACCAAAAATAGACAAATGGGGCTTAATTAAACTACAGTACTTCTGCACAGCAAGAATAAAATAAACAGAATGAGCAGACAAATGCAGAATGGGAGAAAATATTTGCAAACTACACATCCTAAAGGGGACTAATATCCAGAATTTATAAGAAACTCAACTAAACAAAAAAACAAATTAACACCATCAAAAAGTGGATTAATGACAGGAATAGACATTTTTCAAAAGAAGACAAATGGCCAAAAAGCATATAAAAAAAAGATCGACATCACTAATCATCAGAGAAATGCAAATTAAAACCACAATGAGATATCTTCTTACACACATCAGAATGACTATTACTAAAAAGAAAAAAAAATAATAGATGTTAGTGAGGATGCAGAAAAAAAGGAGCTCTTATACACTGTTGGTGGGAATGTAAATTAGTGCAACATTTATGGAAAATAGTGTAGAGATTTATCAAAGAACTAAAAATAGAGGTACCATATGATACAACAATCCCACTTCTGGGTATCTATCCAAAGGAAAAGAAATAGATATATTAAAAAGGTAAATGCACTGATATGTTTATTGCAGCACTATTCACAATAGCAAAGATATGTAGTCAACCTAAGTGTCCATCAATGGATGATTGGATAAAGAAAATGTGGTGTGTATATATATATATATATATATATGGAATGGAATACTAGTCAGCCATAAAAAGAATGAAATCATGGCTTTTGCAGCAACATGGATGGAACTGGAGGCCATTCTCTTAAGTGACTTGACTTAGACACAGAAAGATAGAAACCACATGTTCTCACTTATGAGTGGGAGCTAAATGTGTACACATGGTAGCAGAGTGTGGAATGATGGACAATGGAGACTTAGAGGGGTGGGGAGATGGAAGGGAGTGGATGATGGGAGGTTGCTTGGTGGCTCCAATGTGCATTGCTTCAGCGACGTATGCACTGAAGGCCCTGACTTCACCACAATGCAATATATCAATGTAGCAAAATTGTACTTGTACCCCATGAATATATATAAATAAAATTAAATGGGAAAAAAATCTCTTCTTAGTGATTTTCAAAATACAGCACATTATATTAACTATAGTTACTGTGTACAATAGATCTTTCGAATTTTTTCTCCTAACTGAAATTTTGCATCTTTTGATCAACATCTCACCAATCCCCCATTCCTACCAGCCCCTGGTAACAACATTCTACTGTCTACTTCTATGCGTTTAACTGTTTTAGATTCTACACATAAGTGAGATCATGCAGTACTTGTCTTTCTGTGCTTGGCTTATTTGACTTAACATAATGTCCTTCAGGTTCATCAGTGTTGTTGTTATTGATATGATTTTCTTTTTTTTTTTCCCTAAGGCTAGAAATGTTCCTTCGTGTGTGTGTGTGTGTGTGTGTGTGTGTATGTGTAAAGAAAATTTTCTTTATCCATTCATCTGTTGATGGACACTTAGTTTGGTTCCATATCTTGACTATTGTGAATCATGCAATGAATATGGGAGTACAGATATCTCTTCAACATACTGATTTCATTTCCTTTGAATATATACCCAGTAGTGGGATTGCTGTGTAATATGCTAGTTCTATTTTAAATTTTTTGATGAACCTCCATACTGTTTTCCATATGGCTGTACTATTATAATTTCCATTCCCACCAACAGTGTGCAAGGGTTCCCTTTTCTCCACATCTTCACCAACATGTGTTTTCTTTCATCTCTTTATTAGTAGCCATTCTAAGAGGTCTGAGGTGATATTTTGTTGTGGTTTTAGTTTGCATTTCTCTGATGCTTAGTTCTGTTGCGCATTTTTTCCTATACTTTTTGGTCATTTATATGTCTTCTTTTGAGAAATGTCTATTTACGTCCTTTGTCCATTTTTAAATTGAATTATTTGTTTTCTTGCTATTGAGTTGTTTCAGTTCCCTATATATTTTGGATATTAATCCCTTGTGAGATGTATAGTTTGCAAATATTTTCTCCCATTCTATTGGTTGTCTCTTCAACCTGTTGATTGTTTCTTTTGCTGTGTAGAAGCTTTTTAGTTTGATATAATCTCATTTGTTTATTTTTTCTTTTGTTATCTGTACTTTTGGGGTCATATCCAAAAAGATTATTGGTGTGATCTTTTAAAATTCATTCTGCCAATCTCTGCCTTTTGATTGTGGAGCTCAATCTGTTTACATTTAAAGTAATTACTGATAAAAATGGACTTACTTCTGTCATTTTGCTCTTTGTTTTCTGTCTGTATTATACCTTTCTTGTTCCTGTTTTTCTCCACTACTACCTTCTTTTTCACTTAATTGATGTTTCATTTTATTATTTTGATTCTGTCCTCATTTCCTTTTCTGTATATTTTTATTTTTTTTACTTGTTACCATGGGATTATAAGTTATGTCCTAAATTTATAATGATCTAGTTTGAATTGGTATCACCTTAGCTTCAATAGCATACAAAAACAGTGCTCCTATACAACTCTGCCCCTACAACTTTTATGTTATTATTGTTATAAACTTTATACATCATGTGCCCATGACCATAGATTTATAATTATTATTTCATGTGTTTGTATTTTAAATCATGTAGGAAATAATAAGAAGAGTTAACTCCACAAATATCATAATTTTGTCCTTTTTAATTACTTATATAGTTACCTCTACTGGAGTTTTTTATTTCTTTGTATTGCTTAAAGTTATTGTCTAGTGTACTTTCATTTCAGCCTGAAAGACTCTTTTCACCATTTCTTGTAGGGCTGATTTACTAACAATAAAATCCCTTAGTTCTTGTTTATCTGGAAATGTTTTAGTTTCTTCTTCATTTTGTTTGTTTGTATTATATTTGAGTTGGGATCTCACTGTGTTGCCCAGGCTGGTATTGAACTCCTAGGCTTAAGCACTCCTCTCACCACCACAGCCTCCTGAGTAGCTAGGATTACAGCTGTGCACCATTGCACCTGGATTTCTTCTTCATTTTTGAAGGATAGTTTTGCTAGATATAAAAGTCTTTACTGACAGTTTTTTTTTAAATTTTCAACACTTTAAAACATCATCCTACTCCTTCTGGTTTCCATGGTTTCAGATGAGACATCTGCTGTTAATCTCACTGTGGATCCCTGGTACATGACAAGTTGCTTCTCTCTTGCTGCTTTCAAAATTCTCTTTGTTTTTGGTTGTAACAATTTGATTATAATTTGTCTCTGTATTGGTCTTTTTGCATTTATATTTCACAGAGCTTATTGAGTTTCTTGGATGTTCAGATTCTTGTCTTTTATCGAATTTGGAAATTTTTTGGCCACTATTTCTTCCAGTGTTTTTTTCCTTTCTCTCTCTCTTCTCCTTCTGGAATTTTCATTATGTATATGTTGGTATGCTTGATGGTATCCCATAGTCTCTTAGGTTCTATTCATTTTTATTAATTCTTTTTACTTTCTGTTCCTCCGGCTGGATAATTTTAATTGGCCTATCTTCAAGTTTGCTGATTATTTCTTTTGCTTACTCAAATGTGCTAGTAAAATGCTATAAGTTTTTTATTTATACTATTGTATTTTTCAGCTCCAATATGTCACTTATATAATTTCTCTTTATTGATATTCTATGTTCATATATTGTTCTCCCAGTTTCCTTTATTTCTTTGTCCTTAATTCTATTAGCTCTTTTAGCAGATTTAAGATAGTTAATTTGAAAGTCTTTTTCTAGTTAGTCCAATGTCTGTTTCCTCAGGGACAATTTCTGTTAGTTTCTTCTGTGAGTTGGCCAAATTTTCCTGGTTCTTTGTATGCTTCATAATTTTTGTGGCAACCTGGGCATTTTGAATATAAAATGTGGTGACACTGAAAGTCAAATTCTTTTCCTTTTTTAGAATTTGTTTTTGTTGTTCGCTGTGCTCTGTAGCTGTTTGTTTGCTGTTAATGACTTTTCTAAACTACTTTTTGTAAAGTCTATTCTTTTTTATGTGTGGTCACTGAAGACTGTTGTTTTTGCTTGTGTTCAGCTAGTGTTCTGACAGAGATTTCCTTAATGCCAGGAGTCAAAAAGAAAAAGAGAGACAGAGAAAAGACAGAAAGAAAGAAAGAAAGAAGAAAATTTCTCTTTGTGCTGAAACTTGAGATCAGCCAGAAGTGAAAACTTAGGGTCTTGTCACATTTTTCTGAGCCTGGGTCCTGTCCTAGCTATGCCTGTGGCTTTCTAAATTTCCCAGTGTACACAGCCACTCTTGAATATCCTAATTTTCCAGAGAAACCCTCTCCTCAGCTTTTCCTTCCAGGCTTTTGGTGCTCTATTATTTGCCTGCACTGTAACCTGTTGGCCCAGGTGTCTGTGGTTGTTCATTTGCTTTGGAATGGTTTTCAGGGATGGCTGCTGCTTTTCTTTCCTGAGTGCGCTCTGAGTTGGGTGACACAAAGACAAGCACTTTGTATCAGTCCTTCAGGTGGCCCCCAAACAAGTTAAAACAGACAACATGTTGAGAATTCTCTGAGAATAAAGTCTGCTCTGCTTCCCCCTGAACCAGGACCCAGGGTCGCACACTAAGTTGTCTTTTTCTTGATTCAGCATTTACTTTGTTGCTGTAAACTTTTGACTGTTGTCCAGAGTTCTGATGTAGTTGGTTTGGACAGTTACTGCTTGATTTTTCAACATGTCTTTGAGGGGCATTTGGCGCTACCTACTATTCCATTTTTGCTGACCTCACTTCTTCACATTGTATCTTTTATTACTGACATTTTTTTTTTATTTAACATCTTTCCCTCCCCACTATAATGTAATGTAATGTACATGTCTAGTGCATAATTGATACTCAGTGTATATTCCTCGACCACATGAACATAATTGTCTAATGAACAATTAGCCTGAGTCTAATAGCCTGAGATTTTTTAAATTATCAATAAATTTGATGATCATACACAAATATTTAAAAATAGCTGATTTCTTATTAAATCTCACTTAGTAATTTTTCTAAAGATCTTGGCCCTGTTCTGAATTTCATACCTTTAACTTGGCAACCACTGGTGACCTGCTGGTGTTCAAATTTGTCCAGAATCACTGGAAGCAAAGTCACGAAGGGATTTATTATGTTAAAACTCCTACATGTATAATTGGCTTACAATTTTTTACAAGGTTCATGATTAATTTTTTTCATGAAAATATACCATTTATGATTTCAGAATCAAATATATCCATTCAAATAAATATATATGCTTTGTTGATTTTAAAGAGCTTATTAAATATGCTCTTGTAAGTTTGTTATTCTCTATTATAAGAAAATATTAATTCAACATAAGTGTGACAGGTCAACCCCATGACAGCAGAGCTAATGTGAACAGAAAGACTAAAGTTGTTCAAGTAGACACAGCCTGGATGATGACAGCTTTAATTCTTTCTGCCATCGCTCACCATTTAAATTTTTGATAACAAAAATTGCCTCTTTGCTTCCTCATGGCAAGCTGATTGGCTTGTATATGAAGTTATATTTATATTTTACTAGGTTTACTGATTGGAGTGTTTAAATTGAATATTTTTCAAAACATAAATTACCTCTTTGGTTCACAACCACAAGCTGACTGGCTTTTGAAAGAGTTTACGTTTATATTTTTCTGGATCTAAGATTTTGAATGATTGCCCATGGTACTGAATCCACTTTTGTCATGTGCTATTAGGCAAAAACTAAGGACAGCAAGTTTGGACATTTGCTTGGAGGCTCTAAACAGAACATATATTTGCTGCCTGAGAAAGCTGTCCAGGGAGGATAACAGAGGCAGTTGTTCTGTGAAGGATGCACATAAAAAATGGAAGAAAGAAGGAGCCCCTGCAAGTCAGCCAAACTGGGACTCTCAACACAGCGAGGGTCAGCTGTTGCCGTCAGAGCACCCTCATTATTAAATGAAGTTTCAACAAAATGGCTTGAGATAGAGAATGGTTTGTTTATTGTAATAGAACTATAGTTTTTATATCTATACATCAGAGAGAATAAAAAGTTACCGAAGATTGTCTTGGTTTATATATAGTAGATAGGTAGTTAGATAACTATCAGAACATTATATAAGTGTTTGTTTTGGTTATTATCTATGATAAAACAGTTTTTGTTATTTTATCCTCGTTAATTCAGGTCATTTGATGGCAGTGATTAGAACATCTTCAGCATAAAAAATAAAATTAGATTTTAAAATTGCATTTTTTTGTTGGGTCTTTAGAGGTATTGCTTGATGACAGATATTTGTCTATAAAAGACCTTATTTTTGGCATGATACACTGAAGTCCTAATTTGCTCATTAGTTTGGTAAGGCTCGAAGACTGCAAGATAGTCAAAAGAAACCTTTAAATTTTTGATTGGCTGTTTAGTAAGTCTGATTATTAAGAGAGCTATAGAATTGCAGATCACAGTTTCTTTCCTTAGAGTACATAAAAACTATTTTGAATAAATATTTTAAAGAGAGGCAATTATTGGGCTTAAGCCAGGAAATCATTTCAGTGCTGATTTTTATTTCCCTTTCTTTTTTTATTGTGTAACTGTAACTTTCTACTTTGTTCTTTCCAACTTATGAATTTGATTTTTCCTTTAAGCAATTTTAGTCATGTGCTCCCATGTTCTGATCAAAATTTTCACCTTTTTCTTGCTATTCCACCAGACCATTGCATGAAATTTGGACACTGACATTTTGCACAGTCTGTACAAATAGATTTTTCTCTACCAGAAACAAATTATTGTGTATTTTATATTTTATACTTGTTTTCAATTTAAATGAATCTTAAAGAGTCTATGCAGGAGGTTGTAAAATTACTGAATTAGTGTGATTTGACCTGCTTGGTATTAGCTTGAGGATTATTTTATATACTAATATTTGTCTTTATAAATATTTGATGGTGATGGTGTTTAGAAGTCACATAGGTGCTGCATAATTTATAAGAGTAATATTTTAAAACCATATGTCACTTTTTTTTCCCTATGAATGAAAGAGTCTTAAACTGTTTTTCACTTTAGCATCCTAAGGATACTAGCAAAGATTTTGATAAAGTATGCATTTTCATTGGGAACAGATGTTGGGTGACTAATGCAAGAGTTTATACAGAGTGATCTTGCCACTCTGATTCCAAAGTAAATCCTCTTTCTCTTGTGTAGCTACATTCTCAGGTACCTTCAGTAATTTTTCAGGTTTCTATGGACTATGTTTTATTATCTTTATAACCCCCATGATTTAGAAATATGTCTTGAACATGGTAGATAAATTTTTGTAATAATCATAAAAAATTTAAAACTCATGATTTAATTATTCATTATTTAATATTTAAAATTATGATTATACAAAAATAATTTTATCAGTAAAATATCTGCACAATAATGGATAGGTAATGATGATCATCGAATGTAAATAATTGCTTTATCTTGACTAATTGATTGCAGATTCGTGTTTGAGGTCTGGCTCTCAGACTGGAAACCCCTGAGACCTTGGCTATGTCACATTCCCTGGGTAGAATTTGATTTTAATAATGTTGAGTCCACCCTGAGAAAAGAAGGAGGTATATGTATTGGGCAGACATGATAAGGTAGAATGGGCTCTAATCACCACTTTTCATTTGAATTCTTTATTTTTAATTTTGGCAATCATATTTGTGATAGTTTACTTAGAGTGTGTGACAGTTTGTTTCAGAAAATGTTATTATTTCTATTCAACAGAGTCATAACAGACTATGAGAACAAAAGTAAATCTTTCCTATGGTGCAATGTAAAATGATCACAGTAAGAATACTATTACTAGTAGTAACGTGAAAATGCTCCATTCAAAGGCAATAGTATCAAAACAATTTTGGTAATAAATATTTCTCTCATGACTAAAGTAGAGGAAAAAAAGGTGCCTGACTTTATGTTGCATTTTGTCCCCATGTTTGGGTCAGATTGATTTCTGCCCTCGAGGCCTGGTCCAGCGCTGCTTGGAGAGGTGAATCTCACGGGGTTGGGGAGCCTCAGCCACGGCCAGTGTTCTGTGGCTCTTCTGCTCCGAGGTGTCTGGGGTGAGGTGGCTCTTCAGAGTCACTTCTGGCTGACTTTATGTTCCCGGGGCTCCTAGGATTCTGGCAAGGAAAAGGGAGGCATTTTACCTGCGTGGATTTATCTTAATTGCTAGTTTCAAATATTCTTTAAGCATCCTTTATGGCATTCTTTTTTCAAATGGCAAAATAATAAAAATGACAGTGTGAGAGAGGGAGGAACACACAGTGGGGTTGGGCTGTGTGCCATCCATGCTTTTAGGGGCATGTAAGGAGTCCCCGATGTGCCCATGGTTCTGCTGGGCTCTGTGGACATCCCAGTGAAAGAGGAAAATCCCCCCAGCACCTTCCACACAAAAGAAAGAGGGCAGAGAATACATGATTACATGCTAATATTGATTATGTGCCAAATACACACACATGTGCACGTGAGCATGCACATGCACAGGCACATACTTACAGGAGGAGAGTGAAACAGCCCGGAGTAGCTAAGAGAAATCCTACAGCTTGTTGAACACTTACCATGACCTCTACTAAATGCTTTGCATACAGAATTCATTTAATTTTTTTTTTAACAGTTCCTTGTGGTACTTTTATCATCCCCTGGGGAAACTGAGGCACCACAAAGTTAGGTAAGGCAAGGCTAGCTGGGCAGTGGAGCCAGGCATCAGACCCAGACAAGCTTGGCCCAGAGTCCTGCCTTCTCCCTCTACTCCCTGCCCTGGAGAATAACTTCCCCCAGGAGAGGGTGGGGCCTTTCTGTCTTATAGGCTACAGCTAGAGAGAGGACGCGATGGGCCCTTTAAGCAGTGGGGTTAGAAAACACAGCCTAACAAAAACTAAGTCGAAATTTCAAACTGGGGGCATAGGAACTCTTGTATTTCCTACTAAAGAAATATTAGAAGTTTTATACTAAGCAGAGAAGGTTTTGAGCAGTCATATATAGGCAGTCCCCCTGGACTTTCTGCTCAGATACGGCATGTTAAACTGACAAGCCGGTTAGCACTCCCTTCCTGTATAGTGTTGGGGTGAGCCGGGCTCAGGAGTGTAGCCCAGCAGGCAGGTGGGGCAGAGTGAGCACATGAGCAGGGGCCAGAGTGGGCCCATCGTAGGTCCCTTCAGAGCCCTGAGACTTGGTTTTATCTTTATCAATATTAGAAATAATTTAGTACACTTAACTCCTTTTGCAGAAGAAACTGAGGCCCAGATAGGTTATATGTATTGTCAATTTGGCAGGAGAGCTGGGGATAAAACCTGGTACCCTTAAGTCCTGTTTCTACCACCGCTTGTTCATCTTGCCCTTAGTGACTATTGTGTTAATTGTTATGTGGTCTCTTTATTAAGTTTCTGCTTCTTGAGAATCAATCTGTTATCAACATAATAATAATGTGTTAGGCATTGTTCTAGGTGAGTTCTAATATTAATACAAGTTGCTTAACTTGCAGATTGTTATTGCATTGCAGATTTTCAGGCATTTATATAATCCCAAACTACATAAAGTATTTCTCTATGCTAATTTTCTATTGCAGCATAGCAAATCACCACAAATTTAGTGGCTTTAAGCAATGCCCATTTATTTGCTGACAGCTCTGTGCGTCCTGAGTCTGGCAGGTTTGGTTTTATCGTGGTGTCAGCATCTGGGTTCTCACCTGGAGGCTCTGGGTAAACATCTACCTCTAATCTCATTTAGGTTGTTGGCAGGATTCAGTTCCTGGAGTTGTAGGACTTGAGGTTCCTTCTTTCTTGCTGGCTGGTGTTTGGGGTTGTTCTCAGCTGCTAGAGGCCTGTCTCTGGTCCTGGCATGTGGCCCCCTGCATCTTGGAAGCCAGCAAAGGCTGACCAAATCATGCCTGTGCTTTCAGTCTCTCTGACTTACCTTCTGCCAGTAGAGAAAACTGTTAGCAGAAAAAAACCAAACTCTATAAAATAATTTAAAGAGGGTTAGTCTGAGCTGAATATGTGTGACTGCTGGCCTGGAGCACATGGCTTCAAGAGGTCCTGAGATAATGTGCCCAAGGTGGCTGGGATACAGTTTGGTTTTATATACACTCATGGAGACAGGAAGTACAAGTAAAAAGATAAATCAATACATGGACGGTGTACATTGGTTTGGCCCAAAAAGGCAGGAAACATCTAAAAGTGGGGGCTTGCAGGTTATGTGTGGGTTCAAAGATTCTTTGATTTGTAATTGGTTAAAGAAATAAAACTTTGTCTAAAGGCTTGGACTATTTTAAGTTAAAATAAAGAAGTCTGTTAATCAGAGACAAGCCACAAGACATATACCCAGCTCAAGGGATCTCTTAAGCAAATTGATGGTCTGCAGGTGATTTAAACTTTGCCCTGCATGGCCTTAAGTTCTGTTAATGATTTAGTATCTTATCGTTACAAAGAGCAATTCCAGAAGGGAGGGGGCATAACGAGGTGTGTCTGACCTCCCTTTTCCTCATGGCCAGCAACTCAGTTTTAAGGTTTTTCTGGGGTACTCTTGGCTAAGAAGGGGTCCATTTATTCAGCTGGGGGGCTTAGGATTTTATTTTTGTTCACAGAACTCTCTACTTTTAAAGGAGTCCTGGGATTAAATCAGTACTACCTGGATAATCTCATAGATTTAACTCAGTCAACTGATTAGTAACCTTAACTACATCTGAAAAATCACATTTACATTTGTAAGGTATCAAAGTCACAGGCATGATATCTCATTATATTCAAAGTCCCATCCTTGGGGAATAGATCCTGGGATGTGGCATCTAAGAATTCTGCCTACCATATCCTCCAAAGTCTGAATTTCTGTTGCACTATATAACTCATTTGGTATATACACACATGTACACACAAACACACACTCTTTTGTAATATTATTTTTATATGAATGCATCATATTTTTCTCAACAATATCTAACTATACCAGCACACAATAGGCAATTACTAAAATACTTTTAAATGCTCTATAGTTTTGGAATATCAACTTTTGTTATTAATCCATTTATGATATACAGAATCCATATTTGTGTATTACTATGAAGCAATTAACCTATTAATTATTCTAAAACCTACAGATTAGTAGGCAACTTTATGATGTATGGATATTTGTCATATATTCTCATACATGGGAGCAGAGAAAATTTGACAGTAATATTTATAAAATCCATTTGAATACAGATATACTTGATATATACTCCTACCAATTTTTTAAAAGGAGGAATTAGCAGGATAGAAAGTACTTTTTCTTTATTTTCAGCCAGTATAATAGTAATATTATAAAAAATATGACTCATGAATCAATCTATTACTAAACTCTTAAAGGGTAAACTACATTGCTATTTAGCAATCTAATTTTCATTTCTTTAGCCACTTATGAAAATAACAATATATTGTCCTGAAGAAGCACACAAAAGTAATTTATTGTCAGAAGAAACTATTTTTGCAACTATAAATTGTTGAATTGTAAGAAAGTCTCAGCTGGAAATATGCACATGCCATGGTTACCCAATGATTTAGACTTTTGTAATGTCTGGAATTCCAAGAAAACAGTCTGTCATGGCAAGAAATTAAGAAAAAATGTTGGCCATGTGTTACCTAAAATCATTCTAGGAATAAACTACACTGTTGTATACAGAAAATTTGGAAAATTTTATTTTTCACTTCACATACTGAGAGTTTTTAACCCCTCCAGGATTAGAGGCATTTGTGAAATCTTCAAAATATAGAAAACTCCTTTGGGATATCTTAAAAATATGTCTATAAGGCATCATATTTTTGGCTATTACTTTCAAATCAATTATCCAAATTTTTCTGGTAATACCTTCATTTTGTTCAAAACTACCTTTTCAAGTATTCCTTTAAAAATACAAATGGATTTTCACAACAAAATTTTTGAGGTGTAGGGGCAATAAGGTGTGATACCTTTCCTCACCCATCATAAGGGTGCTGGCTGACACTCTCGTAACAAAAGACAGGTTAACATGAAAAAAGTATGACAGGTTTATTTAACCAAAATTTTACATGACACAGGAGCCTTCAGAATGAAGACCCAAAGATACAAAGAAAACTGTCCATTTTTATTCTTAGGTTTGATGAAGAGTGGGCAACAATGTAGAAATATGATTGGACAAAAAAGGTGTGATTTAATGTTAATAGACTGAGGGGGAAACCCAGCAAGGCCTGTCTGTCTAGAATCTTCTAGGCCTCTCTGAGCAGTATCCTTCCTTCTGGGTGTGGGGCAGGACCCTCTGTGGAATGAAGGTCTTATGACCTACAGTCAAACAAGGTAGGTCTGATAATTTCTTCATGGCCAGCTCTTACACAGAAAGGCAGGGGAAGTTTAGAGAAATATTTTTAGGTTTTATGGCTGGTTTTGGGGAATAGTGACTTTGGTTTCTGTGACCCACCTTGGGGGAAGAGGGATTCTAGTTTCTGTGTCCAGGCTCAGGGAAGAGTGGGACCGAGAGACAGGAAGGCAGGAGAAGGTCAGACAGATAGACTGCTTCTGAGGCTGCTTCTGAGGCCTTTGGGGTATTGTTTTCTGCGCTCCAACAGAGGTCTGGTCTATATTACAGGTTACATGCTTCTGACTGTGCTTCCAAGTCTAGAAATATTTCTTGAAATATGCAAGAAATACTAGAGCATCCACCTGTATAAAAGAATGCTGGAACTCAGATTGGCCATTCTTTAATAAGAACTATCAGCATTTTTTTGAGCACCCATTAAGGTCCAGACTCTGTACTGCTTTAATCCTCAGAACAACTATGTAGGGGAAGGAAGGTATTATTTTTCTCACTTTGCGGGCTAGGATGGTGGACGTGGATCCGGGATTCAAACTTAAGTGTGCATAAGTCCAGAGCAGCAAATTGTAGCCACTGTACTTACCGCTTCTCTTTATGGATTATCAGTTCCCACAAGGAGCAGCAGCTTCTTGATTTCAAATTTACACGTCTACAGACCTGCCCTTCCCTAGGAGAGACCCAGGCACTGATGCTTAATGGAGCCCTCTCGTCAGGACACGCATCCTTGGGCACCGTAAGCTGAGGACTCACTTCACAGCGAGCTGAGAAAGGAGAACTAAAATATGAACAGTCAGCAGCTGTAGCTGGAGACTTGTGTACCTTTCTCTTTAAAAGCACATAAGGTTTTCCAAAGGAATAAATAGCAATTCCATGGTGCCTGGTTCTCAGATTGCAGCTCCATTCTGATTCTGCCCCAGTCAGTCCACCAGGCAAGTTTTCATTCAATTTTTCATTTACTGTTTGGTTTGTTGCAGTCCAAGGAAACGAACTGACTTTCTCCTGAATGCCAACACCTGCTGACTTGCAGTCTGTAAGCCCTCACCTTTTGGACTTTGCTTTGTTGGTGTTTCCTATTTCCGGCCCATTCCCTGCTCTGGCAACCCCTGCGTTCTTTGCCCTGTAGCTTCAGTCCCGCTGTGGACGTGTGCAGACCTGGGTGACTGGCAGCTTCTATGGGGAGGCAGTGCCTGGGGCTCAGAAGACTGTTTTTTTTTTGTTGCACAATGACTCAACGGGGAGCTGCAACTTGGCAGCCAAAAAAAGAAGCACTGAATTTCAAAATGGTGGCATTTTCTTCAGAAGACATTTTATAACCACTTGGAAATCTTTGTATTTGCATAAGGCTACAATGGAAGACCCTCACGGCACGTGCCTGTGTGTCTGCATGCATGTTTGTGTGCTTTCCACTAGAGTCAGAACGAAAGTGAAGACGACAATTCTCAAAACCTCTTGGCTTTCTTTTTCATTTCCATTGTCAGTAGAAGAAGTGCACCTATTAGGCATTTTTTAAACACATGTGTCTTTTGTGTGTTTAAGTTAGTGTGCTTTTTCATTTAAAATTAATGCATACTTGCTACAGCCATTTTGTAAAATGCAGAAAATTTGAACATTGACAATCAAATTTAAAGCAAATTCCCAACACTCACAGAGCACTGGATTACTAACATTTGGTATATTTCCATTCAGTATTTACTGTTCCTGAAGTCATTATCTGTTCAAAGTTATATTTCTTTAAGCTTTCCAGCCACTATGTGGCACATGTGAAAACTAGATGTAAATCAGCATTCTTTTTGGTACTGCTGTTTCCAATGGCAGCAAGAGAATCAAGAACCTTGTGGCATTTAACAGACAAGCATCATACTTGAAGAATGCAATTCTAATTTGAAGTTAATTAAAACAATTGATGGAGTGTATGTTTTATTTGCATCATGTTTTGGTACCTCTTATTAATCTTTTGAAAATTAAAATGACCAAACATATAGTAACAAATGGTATCTTTTAATGTCATCTGATTTCAAGAAATGGGTAAATTAAAATTATACTGCCTTTACATTTCATGTGCATCTATTTAATTTAAAGAGATTGAGGAAGATTGGGATGGCCTTTGGCCAAACTGACAAATTGGTGAATTACATTTTTGATTTATTTCTCTCAAGCTTCCCCAGCTATTCCGTTACAGTCCCGTCTCCTAACCCTTCTCAGACCCTCTTTTGATCTTTTTGGATACGCATGTAAGTACAGTTGGTCCTCCATGCTCACAGGCTCCGCATCTGTGACTTCAACCAAGTGCAGATAAAAAACATTTGAAAAAAAAAAACAACAATAATAAATAATACAAATAAAAATACAGTACTGTGTAACAACTACTTACATAGCATTTACATTGTATTAGGTATTATAAGTAATGTAGAGATGATTTAAAGTACAGTCAGCCCTTTGCATCTGTGGATTCAACCAACTGAAGATGGAAAATATTCAGACAAAAGAAATTTCACAAAGTTTCAAAAAGAGAAACTTGAATTTTATACCATGTACTATGTTGAATCCATGTGAATGAATGATGTGTAGGCATTGTTTTGGGTATTATAAGTAATCTAGAGATGATATAAAGCAGCAGTCCCCAAACTCTTTGGCACCGGAGACAGGTTTCATGAAAGACAATTTTTCCACAGACATGGGGGGGAGGTGGGGAGGAGGGGTGGAGCTTAGGCAGTGACACGAGTGATGGGGAGTGGCTGTAAATATAGATGAAGCTTCACTTGCTCGCCTGCCATTCACCTTCTACTGTGTCCCCCACTTCCTAAGTTTCATGGAAGACAATTTTTCCATAGATGGGGCATAGGGGGCACCTGCACGGCAAAGCTCTGCAGCCTGGGGCTTGGGAAGCTCTGTGGTACTGGTCTGTGGCCCAGGGGTTGGGGTCCCTATTTAAAGTATACAGGAGGATGTATGTAGGTTATATGCAAATACTATGCCATTTTGTATCAGGGATTTTAACATGAACATCCATGACTTCTGGTACCCGCAAGCGACCTAGAACCAATTTCCTGTGGATACCAAGGAACAACTGTATATACATAGAGATAAGTATAGATATGAATAAAAATGTGTGTGTGTATGTGTTTGGGTGTATTTTTCTCTAGAAATAATTTCTTCATTTTGGTTTTTAGACTAAAGAAGTGCCATATTGAAGATAAGTTGTAGGGTTGTGATGTCGTGGCTGACCCCAGAGTTGGTGACCTCTCTCAGACCAGCCTGCACACATGACTGTCTGCTCCATGCTACGAGCAGCTGCTCTTACATGGAAATCTTAGGAAAATACCAGAATCCATCTGCACAGATTTGCTAAGTGCATAATTTCCTGGGTTTTTCAAAATACAAGATTCAAAATGTGCTGCCTGTTTGTTTCTGCCTGTGTGTGTTCAGAAACATTCAAAGGCACAGCCTAATACTCATCCTTAATTGCTCCAGGCTAATCCTCCTCAGGGTGGGCTAAACCCCACCTGCCGGATACTCTTGCATGTCAATTGGAGCAGGTCTTTGTGGTTTGGCCTGCTGTGGCCATTGCTCTGACAGTGCAGGCAGTCACCGGACAGAGCCAATGGCAGGGTGGTGGAGGGCAGGTAGCACTGGCCTGGGTTCTCTCCCACAAAGGTGTCGTGTTCATGCTGCTGTGGAGACATCTGTTCCATGCTGCCGTCATAATGCACTGTCATGATTTGCTGATGAGCTAAAACACTGAGGAGCAAAGAATGTGTCTAGAGGACTGATCTGAAGATCATGTTGAAAATTCCCATTTATTAAATCATATCTTTGCTTTTTTATGGGTTATAAATATGGTGTCCCAGTGAATGTTCATCACTGGTAAAATCCATTTCAAGAGATTATGTTGTAAGTAATACCTGAAGCCTGTCAGTGACTGAAGTTTGAAATCTCACTAACACAGGAGAGATTAACACTCTCCCTAACAGAATTCCTGTTTCTAGGTGCAAGTTCATCTCACACCTAGATCCGTGTAGGACTTTGTGACTCAATTTCTGAGACTTTTCTTTCTTTTTTCAAACTTTTTAAGAGTGAATTCTTGTGAACTTTTGGGGGACACATTCAAATCATAGCAGCATCTAATTATAATTTTTCTTTTATTCAACACTTAAAAAAATTAAAATGATTTATTATTAAATTCATACATTTGACAGCCTGATCTTTGATCTTGGATTTTAAAATGTATTAAGCAAATCCATATTACACATGGCCTTACAATTTTCTTTTTGATAAATTAATATTTATATTAATAATTTTAATAATGGCTATACCTATAGGCTTATCATGTTTTGAACTTAGATGCTTTCTTTTTCTTTTTCTTTTTGTATTATGATTATAACCCATTGGGAACAAGCAGTCATATGGCCAAACCTGGAAGAAATGTCAGGAGGCTGGAAAGTAGTAACCAATCTGACCTATTTTATATTTCAGCAATTCTATAAAACTATTTTATCAATTTGATAATTTCACAGCCTGAACCATCCAAAATGGATTTAATTTTGTTACCTATATGTCTATATATTATGAGAGAAAATTCTTGTATTGTACATAGTACATGCCATCATATTTATTATAATTATGTCCTAAGAAGAATATTTGTATTTTATATGGTATAAGCCAAGAATATAAGAAAATACAAATTACTAGCTATCTGGTCATGGGAAATTTACAAACATTGAGTCATTCTACCTAAGGCTTGGGAGATATTTACCAAAATTAAGTTATTATTTCTGAGTAGTGGTGTTTCTTTTTATTTTCCTTGTGCAAATCTGTACTTTCTAATTTTTATGTAATCAGCATGGATTATTTATGTAATAATTAAATGATAGCATTATAGTTCTATTAAAATGGAAGTCGTGGAAGGATGTGTACTCCTGGTACCATACAAGCTCAGAGGAGGAGACATTTGCTCCCTGTGTTAGGCCCAATTAGAAGATAACACAACAGCAGTTGTATGTGTGTATGGATGTATCTGTGGATATATATTAATATATGTATAGTGTATCTAGATTTAGAATGGTAAAAAAGCTTGAAATTAATAATGTCTTAAAATAACATAAAGATCTAAAACTGTTTAGAAGCCTAAATTTATATTTAAATTTTTAAGTATTAGTAATGGACTTTAGGAATTGAATAATTTAATAAACTAATTTTATTATAATTTTGGAAGGAGTCTTCTTAATGCACTTCTAACATGTTGGCTATATTATGAAAAATGCACCACTTTGGTTTGGGTATAGATCTAAAAAAAAGTCATATCTTTAGTTACTGCTTATGTTAGTATTATAATTATTTGTGGTAAGAGAAAGTATGAGTGTAATGGCACTATTTTGTGAGTGCCCTGTTTTCTTGTTTAATAATATACATGCCTGGTAAATTCTTTACTTTTTCCTTTCTTTCAAAGTGTCTAGTCTAAAACTATCATAATTCTTAAGGGTAAAGGCTAAAAGAATGCTCGTTATTACCATTATTTCAAAGTGCATTTTTAAGAAGTTATCTAGTGCTATTACGTTTGAGATAGAAACAAGTTATAATTATAATTTCCATAATTATGGAAAGGAGGAGGCAAAAATATCATAGTCATTAAAGGGTATAATGCAAGTGCCCACATCCAACTGAGACATGATTAGAAACAATAAGGAACTATGTTACTACAGTAAGATAGTTATAAAACTGATATTAAAAATCAATATCTCCCCTATAATCAAGAAATAATTAGGAAATATGACAGAAGAAAAGATCTGATTTAACACAGTAACTTAGAAGATAAAAATAGTATAAATGGATTCAATAAGAATTACATAGCATGCATAAGGTAAATACTTCTAAAATGTACTGAGATAAAAAAGATGATTTAGATAAGTAGAAAGACAAGTCATGTTCTTGGATAGGTAAAGTCAATATAGTAAAATTAAAATTTTAATCAAAATATCCTAAGGAAATTTTTCAGAACTTGAAGAATGTTCCTAAAATATACTGAGAAAAAAATCTGTGAAAATAATCATTAAAATAGTAAAAAAGAGGAATTGAAAGTACCCTGTGTAGAGAATAAAATATTAAAAAACAGCAATATTTGACCAATTTCAATTGTAGCATGTCTGGAAAGAGGCCCAGATACATGTCAGAGATTTGCATATCATTACATTAACATCATATTAACATTATATTACATTACATTGCACATCACAGGGGAAATTATAAATATGTCAATCAATATAGTAATAACAATATATAAGTACTTTGGAAAAATAAAATTAATTCCAGATGATTCAAAGATGTAAGCATTAAAATAAAACCACACTAGCTAAGAAAAAAATGAGTTTTTAAATGTAATTTTAGATTCAGGGAAGCTTAAGCATGATACAAAATCCAAAAGCCATAAACAAAAAGACCAATAAATTTTCTTACATAAAAATTTATAACATCTGTATGATATAAACAATAAAGAAAGCCAAAAGTACAAACCGTATAAACTTTGAAAAAAATTTCTAACACATATTATAAGCAAAAGTTTAATTTTTTACATACAAAGTTTTCTTAGCAACTCAATAAAGAAAAGATACAACCTTAAGCAAAAATAACAAATTGGGAGGCATCAGTTTACCAGACTTCAAGTTATACTACAGGGCTATAGAAACCAAAACAGCATGGTACTGGCACAAGAACAGAGACATAGACCAATGGAATAGGACTGAGAACCCAGATATAAAACCATCTCCATATTTCCATCTGATCTTTGACAAAGCAGACAAAAACATGCACTGGGGAAAAGATCCCTATTCAATAAATGGCACTGGGAAAATTGGATAGCCACATGTAGAAGACTGAAACTAGATCCACACCTCTCACCTCTCACAAAAATCAACTCATGATGGATAACAGACTTAAACCTAAGGCATGAAACTGTAAGAATTCTGGAAGAAAATGTTAGAAAAACTCTTACAGACATTGGCCTAGGCAAAGAATTTATGAAGAAGACCCCCGAAGCAGGCACAGCAAAAACAAATATAAATAAATGAGACCTGATCAAATTAAAAAGCTTCTGCATGGCCAAGGAAACTATCACTAGAGTGAACAGACAACCTACAGAATGGGAGAAAATATTTGCATGCTATACATCCAATAAAGGGCTGATAACTAGAATCTATATAAAACTCAGGAATATCAGCAAAAAAAAAAAAATAAACAACCCCATTAAAAAGTGGGCAAAGGACATGAACAGAAACTTTTCAAAAGAAGATATACTAATGGCCAAGAAACATATGAAAAAATGCTCATTATCTCTAATCATCAGGGAAATGCAAATCAAAATCACAATGAGCTATCACTTAACTCCAGTGAGAATGGCTTTTATCAAAAAGTCCCAAAACAACAAATGTTGGTGTGGATACGGAGAGATAGGAACACTCATACACTGCTGGTGGGACTGCAAACTAGTACAACCTCTGTGGAAAGGAATATGTAGATAACTGAAAGAACTAGAAGTAGAACTACCATTTGATCCAGCAATCCCACTACTGGGTATTTGCCCAAAGGAAAAAAAGACATTCTATATAAAAGACACCTGCACTTGAATGTTTATAGCAGCACAATTCACAATTACAAAGATGTGAAAACAACCCAAGTGCCCATCAATGCACAAGTGGATTAATAAAATGTGGTATATGTATACCATAGACTACTACTCAGCCACAAAAAAGAATGATGAACTACCTGTTGTATTATCCTGGATGGAGCTGGAGCCCATTCTTGTAAGTGAAGTATCACAAGAATAGATAAACAAACACCACACGTAGATACCATTAAATTGGTACTAACTGATCAACACTAATGTGCACATATGGAGGTAACATTCATAGGGTGTTGGGCAGGTGATGGGGGTAGGAGGGGATGGGTAAATCCACACCTAATGGATGCGTTGCATGCAGTGCAAAGGCAGTTCACGTAACAAAAGCATTTGTACCCCCATAATATTCTGAAATAAAAAAAAAAGAAAAGATACATAATGAAATGGAAATATGGGACAAAGGAACTATTTGGTTTACTTACATAAAAAGAAACATTGTCATTAACATAAATTTTCTGAATAGCTGTATCTTTCTTTTACTTCACAACATTTGAATTTTGAAGTCTTACAATTTTAAAAGAGAGAGAGGACAGTTAATGTGTTGGATTCTTCGAAAGAATTTTTCACTCAAGATTTCACATGTAAATCTGCCCTTTTCTCTGAGAAATATGCATGAAGAAAAAGTTGACATGCCTACTTAATAAATGTGTGTTCTTTAAATCAGCTTGCCTTTCTTCTTTCTTTCCTTTCTCTCTCTACCCCTTCCCAACTCTTTTTTTTTTTTTTACTGCTTTGAACTGTACATGATTTATGTGGTGCTTATAATAATATAGATATTTTTCTGTGGCTACGACCAATTATAAAGAGATAGCCATTGCTGATTTTGGCCTTGAATCTGTTACTTGGTATCTATGCAGATAGCTCAGGAATCATGGTTTATAGTTATTGAGAGTTCTATATTCGGTTTGCTTCAGTCCACGTGGAAATGAAGTAAACAACCCTTCCATGTTAAGGGTAGCAGAACCATATTTCTGGGAAATGTCCAAATGAAAAATAAGCATAATCATGACAAGTGGGAACAGACCAACATTATTGCCACTTACAAAAAACCCCATCATATTATTTGTATTTAAATGTGGATATAATGATTCACTTTCAGAGTAAATCTTGGCATTAGCTCAAGTAGAGATTTTATGTGAGATCTGCAAGAGCTCTATTTTGCTTTTTAAATTTTATTTATTTTTATTTTTTATTTTGCACTTTGATGAATATATAACTATGCAAAATAGCTCTTATCTTTCTTAACAGCCACTTATTGCTTTTTAACAAAATATTTCCAAACACATAGTATACATTTGTATGGCATCAAATATACAAGTATAAATGTGCACCCTATGGGAAAGACACTCTGTGTTTCAGCAAAAAAAGATACAGCTAATAAAAGGGGCCATTAGTCTATTGCTGGTTCCTCTTTTCTTCCAAGGGTTTGACCATCAGGGTAATCATATTTTCTGTCTTCATAAATTATTATTTTTTATTTTTTTCAATAAAAATGTAACATTTTCTTCTTGGGAGTTTTGTTTTTTCTTTTTTTCCCTCCTTGGCATCATAGGCAATATTAGGATATAGAATACAACCACAGATTTCCCTAAGCTTGTGCTGATTTTTGGTGAAAGAGTGTTAGGTATTTTACGCCTTGAATTTTAGTAGACTCACTCATAAATTTTGAATGCATTTCCTTTATGAAAAATAAAAATAATATAAATGATGGTTTCTATAGCCACTTGATTGAAATATTGCTAGGATAAGATTCTTTCTAGCCATCAAAATAATAATAAAGATATTTTGATGGAAAACACAATGCTTTGAATAAAATGTGACAAGAAATATGTATTTGTGATTCGAAAATACATTCAACTGTGAACCTAAATTTTAATGGGTTTATTTCTTGACAGTGCTAAAAATGTTCTCAAGAAAACAAGTGAAATTTTTTGATCTCATGCTTTAGATTATTCTCATTCATACTGAATTACAATGTTAAAAAATAAAAACAATTTCAGTGTACTTTTTTTGAAATTCCATGTTTTATTTTTAATAAGATTTAAATAACTATAACAGAATATGCAGAAACATAGGCTTCAAATATATTTTATATACTGAAGAAAGATTAATACTGATATGTAGTTTAGTTTCCCCATAATTGTGGTTTTGAAAGAGAATTAGCACTGATGCTCGAAGATATCTCTTGTGTGAAATGAATCAACTTATCTCTTCTAGGCATTATCCTTGGAAGAATTAAGAAAATAGTCACTCAAATTGTTTCCTGTAGCCTGTGGTTCAGATGAAGTTGAGACTACACATATGTATCACATACCACACAAATACACACATCACAGCAGATGTGCAAATTACATGTATGTATATGTGTGTGTATATATATATAAACACATACCTACACTTTATTCTTTATGCATTGGTGTGTGTATTTAATAGACTGAGGGGACAGAATAGTCACTCTTCAAGTCAAAAAATTTGTATGGTGGTAGTTTGGGGACCCAACGGAAATGTATTAATTGATTTTGAACAATAGAATGAGACAGTGTACAGAGAAAGTACCTAAATCACAAAGTCTCTCAGGATAACGTTTGTGTCTGGAATTAATTACATATTAACTAGCCATGTTATTTTCAGCCAGTTTAAAATTCCTTGAACACATGGTGGAATATAAAATTTATTGGCTCATTGACTGAAGCTAAGAATTATCCGTGAAAATTGACATTATCTCTGTATGGCCTCTGCTCTGAGGCGTGCTGGTGACGTGTTCTGCCCTGTGGTGGCCAGATCACTAGGCAGTCACAATGGCAAGGAACGGCTTTGGTGCCATAGCCGGGGTGTCAGATAGCCGCTTCAGATGCTGTCTGGGGAACTTAGCGGTGAGGTCTACAGTGAGTGGCTTAGGAACAGATGAGATTGGGGATCTCTAGGCTGTCTGTGAAATTGTGTATAGTAACTAAAATAATCACCTGCTCCATTGGCCAAAACACAAAATGACTCCAAATCAGTCATTAAAAACCCCCACAAAACAAATACTTTATAATACACTAAAAGTGAATCCTCTAGCATTTGACTTTGGCAGTAGAGTTTTAGAAGCGTTGGGGGTTTTAGATGTTATAGGATATTCAGAAACATGTGCGCCAATCCATTTAGCAGACTTTCCCTATGTGTTCCATAATAATTTAAATTTGAAAGAACTTTTAAGTGTCTTTACCAGAAAAAAATCTATAATTTTCATTTGCCAGATTGTTCTTTCTGAAGCTTTCAAAGTTACTGAAAGGTGATTTTCTTTAACTTGTTTTATTGTTCCAATCCAATTTATTTCTGCCACCTGTTATTTTTCTCCCTGGATTTTTTAGAAGTCATTTTTGGACCATTTTATGGTACTATAATAAGAGCCTCACTTCCTATGGTGTAATTGACTCTCAGTTTGACAGTTCAACAGATACACAATGAGAGTCCACTGTGTACCAATAGCTGTGATATTTATTTTTCCAAAGAAGATGTTTAAGCCTGAGTGTTCAATACTCTCCATCTGTTTGTTTAGAAATATGTTTCTTTGTTACCAGGACTATGTTGATAATTTTCCTTTTAGATGATATACTTCACAAAAACAAGAATTTTACCCTTGAGTTTTTAATGGTATTTTAGGGGCATTTAAGGGTAATTTTTTTGAAAGGTCTTTTGTGACAAACTAATGTTTTAATATAGCCTTTTTGAATAGAAAATTATAAATTTCTAAATTTAGTGAACCATGTCAGTAAATATTTTTCTGCTGTGTAAAGCACTATATTTAGTAGAACTGTTATAATGTTTGCAGAATCTGTTTCTAATTCTGGAATTATTTGTTTGTTCTTTTTTTTTAGTCTCCTCAACAACAACCAAATCAGAAAGATTTCCAGAAATGCTATTGAAGGACTTGAAAATTTGCTATATCTGTAAGTTGTAAGAAAAACCAAAAATGGCTTATGATGGTGATTATTTTTGCTTTTTTGTTTCCTTAAACTAAAGTAATTCTTCACTTTCATAAAAAGCACTGTTAACCTTTACAAAAAAACTCATATATGAACATTTCTAAGTGCAGTAAACTGTGGATCTGAAAACATTTGAACATTTATGCATTTCTATTCCCCCACCCCTGCCACAAAAAATTCTACTGAAGAAAAATAAAAACAAAGCAGAGTTTTCTAACATTTCACATTCAAATATAATTAGTCAGTAATTGTAAAAAAAATTCTATACCTACGAAAGAAGCTTTATGTCAACAACTCAGGCATCCAAGACCTTCTGAAGTCAATAAACACATTACAATTAGGAACTTTAATAAACTTTGGTAAGAACCAAATTTTGGAAAAATTAGCTTACAAATATGACCATTGACAATTGTCATGCTTTTATATATTATTGGTAAATGGGAATAAAGGCATTTTAAAAAACTGCCTGTTTTGACTCAGAACCCAATGCATGTTGATAAATTGAATGTCAGGGGGGTCACTATTGGATACGCTTATGTTGGAGGCTGAAGAAAGAAGCTACAAGGACGTTTGTTTCAGCCAAGAGTGAGTGCTGCAACTTTCTTTTCAAAGAACATTACGGAGATAACTAAGACTTTTGCTCAAATATGTCCATTGGCGATTCATTAAGCACTCTGCTCAACAGGTTAAATTTATTCTTTTAAAGAGAAGATGCTATCCCAACCTTTCATTTTGATCTAATTTATGGCACTGTAGCATCTTCCTAAAGCACTAGAATTCCTATTACACCCTAGCCCAAGAGCCTCATAGCTCCTGTGTTCAGCCAAGACACCCCAGCCGAACACACAGGGACCCACAGCACTTCTCATCACTCAGTCCTGAAGTGTTTGTTCCCTCATAGAATCAGTCCATTCTGTCTGCTGTCCTAATCATTCATAACCAATCCAATATGCTTTCCTAGTCAGTTTTCTGCTGCTATAACAGAATACCACAGACTGGGTAATTAAGAAAAAAAATAAGTTTACTTGGCTCATGGTTCTGGAGGCTGGGAAGTCCAAGATCGATGTGCTGCATCTGGTGAGGACACTCTTGCTGCATCATAACATGCTGGAAGGGCAAGCGAGCACACAAGACAGGGAGAAAAAAGGGGCCAAACTCCTGTGATAACAAACCCACCCCCACAGTAATGGCATAAATCCATTCGTGAGGACAGAGCCCTCATGGCTAATCACCTCTCAAAGGTCCCACCTCTTTATACCACCACAATGGCAATTAAACTTCAACATGAATATGGAGGGGACATTCAAACCATAGTACATGCCCAGCAGGTCCACTCTGTTCTTGATTTCAATGCTTTACACATTACTAAGGGTTGTTCAAGCTTCTAGACTGGTGGTGCGAAAAGTCTGCTCCTTGTTAGTGAAGGAACTTGACTTCTTCTTGTGTTTCATCTAAAACCTGCTCTGTGGTTCTCTACCCATTGGCATAGCAAAGAGTAACTCCCCTACAGAAAACTAAACAGATTAATAAACAAAAGAAAACAAAACAAAAACATTTATGACTTTGCAATAATGGCTTAGAAGCAATCTCATTACTAATGCTAATATTTAATTAGGAAATCTATTAAAATGAGCTATTAGCAGGAAATTAATTTTGGATGATGAATATCCAACATTCCTGAGGCTGGATCAATTACATGCACAAGTGCACTATGTGTTCTGGGCAAGAACAAGGAAAGCACAAAACTTCTAATCAATGCTCTGGCCAATTAAAACACTGCTTATTAAGTGACAGACAAGAATCTCTGGACTTCTGTAAGATATGTGACTTAGCAGAAGACAAGGATAATTTGTGAACGTCATATTAAGTAGTAGGTGGTGAATACATTCACTTGGCCACCTCAGCAAATCTTTCCACGTTTTCTTCTTTTTTTTCCAAGACCATGGAAATGCAAGCTATGTTTTCAGTGACATTGCCAAGTAAGCACTGCCCCTCCGACCAGGGAAGTTTGTAGAGAAGAAGAGGGTTGTGGGCCAAAGGCCCATCGTGAGCATGCGATGCCTGCAAACTCATCTTCTATCTTTCCTTTGCTTTTTATACTTGCTCCGTTGTTTTTTTATTTCTTCAAACACAGTAAGCACTCGCCCTCCACCTGACCCTGAACACATCCTGCTTATTGTTTTTTCCTTGCCTTTTTTTTTCTATCTTGTTATAGCTTTAATGTCATCATTTCTAGGAATCACCTTAAGTCAATTAACACCTCTTTTTCCCCCATCATGGTGCATTGTTTATTTCATTTATTTCATATACCACAAAACTTCATTTTTTCTCATCTACTTGTTAACTTGTTTATTTCCTGATTTTCCCCCTGGATTCTGTGAAGGCAGGTGGCCATGCTCTCCCTCCATACCCCAACCTCTAGAATGAACTTCCAAAACATAGTAACTGCTCATTAAATATTTGTTGGACAAATGAATGAACATAAGGTATTCAATAAATGCTTGCTATTTGATTGATTAATACTACTAGTTGTGCTGAGTTAATTATTCTTAAGAAAGGAATGATAACACTAAAATGCCACTGCTTTTTCAGCAACATGCGTATTTATCAATTATTAATAGTGTGCCTTTTCCCAAGGATTTCAAGTGTTTATGTCACCTAAAGTAGTTATAGTGCTCGTATATTCAGGAAGTTAATTTTTATTAGACTAAATATACCATGCAACTGAAATTTTACCCTGGCAGCACAAAGGATAGCATATTTTTTTCCTCTAAAATAAAAGCATTTCTGAACTTATCTGAAATTCTAATATGTTTTGATTCAAAACTTATCATTGATTCCCCTGGGCAAAAACAAATTGAAATGTCTTCGGACCAATTTTACTTTCAGAGTCACAAGAAAAACTACACTTGTTTGGGAATATCCTTGGGAACTGTGATTCATTTAAGGTTGGCTGAATTTTAGAGCTAAGACACATTGAAGAACTGTGAGCAAAAGGCTCCTTTTCTTTGGTTTAGGAGACCAGCAACTCTTAAGAACAGCATTTGGTATTCATCATTTTCAACCAAGTTTGAGTTAATTTAATGATGAACTCTGAAATAAAATTTATTTATTCAGAAACATCTTGGCATCCAAGTAATAATGATCTTGTTCCTTATGGACATTGATAATGATATCAAATCATAGTGATACAAAGTGTGATAATGATCCTATTACTTACGGGCATTGATAATTGTACAAGTTTTGAATTATCCACAGGGCAAAAACTGTTGCGTATTTGTGCATGTTTGAGATAAATTGGGCATCATTTGCTGGGATTTGAAGAGGAAATTTATTCCACACTCACATTTGTGATTCTGCTTCTGGCCATAGTTCCCATTTTCTAAGTTTAGTTTGTTCTCTGAATTGTAGCTGCTGCTTCTTTCCAGCCCAGCTCGGGGCACCTTTGCCCTCGTGAACTCCATTACCAAATGCTACCCCTCTGCTTAAACTCACCTTCTTAGATCATGGCTGTTTTTGTCACTTGCAACTGTGACTCGGCACTGGCCTTTTCCATCTCTCTTCGGTCTCTTTGAATTTGTTGGGAATCTTGCTCCATTCTTTTTGCAACCTACAGATAAAAAGATATTCATGTTTTTTGAAATATTGGGCAAGTAAGTGCCGTTGAAGAATCTTACCTTTAATAGTGTAACCTTGAGGGACACAACTCTTACCATTTCTGGCTACTCTCACTCCCTGAATTTTAATGATAATCTT
Source organism: Daubentonia madagascariensis (assembly GCA_023783475.1). Classification (NCBI taxonomy): domain Eukaryota; kingdom Metazoa; phylum Chordata; class Mammalia; order Primates; family Daubentoniidae; genus Daubentonia; species Daubentonia madagascariensis. The sequence goes on along the minus strand of JAKFHU010002549.1, from coordinate 4,209,952 downwards.
ACAAAGCGAGTGAAATTTCCGTGTGGTTTTTGTTCACTCTCTCAGTTAGCTTTTGCTATGTAGCAAACCACTGCAAAACTTAGTGGCTTAAAACAGTGAAGAGACACTATTTCTCATGATTGAATCATGGGTGACTGGGCAGTTCTGGTCTGAGCTGGCTCAGACCTTCTGGTCTAGAATGGCTTCACTCACGTATCTGCCAATTGCTCAGTACCAGCTATACACCTTTCTCCTCTGTGTGGCCTCTCTTTCTCTAGCCAGCTAGATCGTGCTTGTTCACACGATCTTATCCCTAATATAGTCAGGGATGAGCGCTTTTCAAGCCTTGCTTGTGTCATGTTTGCTAGTGTTCCATTTGGCCAGTCCAGCCACATGGCCAAGATGTGATTCAGCATTGGAGAAACAGGCTCCACATCTCGATGGGTGAAGCGGCTCAATCACCTTGCAGAGGGGTGTGAATCAGGGATGAGAGAAATCTGTGGCCATTTCTGCAGTCTACCACGTTCACATAAGGACTGGGGGGTTCCAAGAGTAGAGGTCCGATCACAATCACAGTCAAGCACATCTCGGGTCAGTCACCAGGATGGACTTACGCAATGGGCGCAGAGGGAGCTCAGAGAGAGAAGAGGTCGTGTCTATTCGGGGAGCCACAGGGCTGGGGAGCAGGTTAGACTTAATGGAAGGAACAGGAAGTAGGACATGTGACAAAGGGCAAGAAATGGTCTGGAGTGTGGGTAATGGCAAGTATCTTTTAATGACTGGATTGCAGGGCCTGAGTAGAGCACAATGAGAAACATAGCTGGTGAGTTTTACAAGGGCCAAATAACGGGGGAGGAGGATTTGTATGATAAGCTCTCTGTCTCCATGTATTTAGCTCGTACTTACGTCCACGCACTCCAAACCAGCCTCCATTCCTACCACTCTGCTGTGAGTTGTTTGAGGAAGGCCACATAGGTTGTTGAATGTATTGAAACCATTCCTTTGCACACCATGTCTAATTCTGCCCTGTGGTTTCCTTTGTTGACCAGCACCCTCTTGCTCTCTTTGGTGTTGGTGATGCCGCACACTCCTGATTTGCCTCTTGCTGACCTGCCTGTGCACGCTGCTCCGCCAGTCTTCTTTCCCGCACTGCGTTCTTTTTCACACTTTGCACCTCCCCGTGGTTGAACATACCTATGCCCATGGTATCGGTCATTATCCAGATGCTGCTGGCTCTCGGATCTTTATTTCCAGCCCAGATTGTTTTATGTTTCCAAATCCACACACACCTGATTGCTTGCTCAATGTTTCCACAGACCTTTCCCACAGGGGCTTCAAGTTCAACATGGCTTAAATGTGACTCTTATCTTTCTCCCCGCAAACACGCTCCTTATTTTCCCTTCAAACATGCTTCTTGTTTTGGGGAATGATGACAGACTCATACATCATCCAAACTAAGTATCAGTGCATCCCACTGGCCTCCTCTCACATCCGCTCCTCCTGTAGCCAGCTAGTTGTCACGTCCTTTGGGATCTAGGTTAGCACAGTTCATATCTTCCCCTCCTCTTTGTCCCCACAGTGCTGCCTTACCTTCAACCTCAGTGTCCACCACCTTTACTCTTATAAACCCTCGTTTCTCCATCCAGGTTTTTCCTTTTCTAAATCTCTGAAGAGTGACCAGTCATCTTTTTAAAATAAAGGCTTCATGACAACCACCTCCTCAAATTCTGTGCTCTAAAGTTCCTGAAATGTGGCATTTGATGTCCTCCTGCATTGCTACCTTCAGATACTCCCTTGGTTACTGAATTATGCAGCAGTGTTGTGACTTCTTGTGACTCCTTCCTGCTCCGTAACTCTTCTATTCAGATCACATCACAGATCTATCACTTATTATCACCTACCATGTGTACTAGCCATGCACGTTGTTACTAATCAGTGCAACAAACCTGTATGGTTTTACATATGGGATGAACATATGTATAGAATAATTAACTCTACTGAGGACTCCAGTATGGAAGTATCAGGGCCTTCTGAAAAATGAATGTTGGAACAGAAGCTGAGAAGGTCATCTAGGGTGAGGGTGGAGACCACCAACACATACCGCCTGCCCCGCCTGGGAGGGAGTGGAGCGGTTAGGTCTATTCAGCAGGTTTCTTTGCGTAGAGGCGCAGCTGCATCAAACGATCATAACTCAATGAGAACATGCGTCAGCATCACCCAGCTCTGAACCTGTTTCCACGAAGTGTCCTGATTGTCATCTGAATCCCGTACAGATTTGCCATCAGGGAAGGATATGCTGACTACCTGAGAAGAGGGGTCCAATTTCAAGGAAGTAAAATTTCTTATAAAGTAATTGATTTATTGACTAGAATTTTATGAGTTTGGCTAGGGTGAATCAGTTTCCAAAAGAATAAAAGATATTTGCGTGTGCTGGCAGAATTTTTTCTGGACCAAGGTGAGGAACCTCTGGAGTCCTCTTTGGACCACTCAGTCAGTCTCCCTGTCCAACATCTGTCTTTTCTCGCTGTGCCTGCTACCATTTTCTCTTGGTGAAAATTAAATAGAATGCCATTTCAGCATTACTTTAAAATCTTGACATACAATCACTCTGTCAGCATATTTTGGTTAGGATATTTCAGTTTTAATTTGTCTGTTCATCCATCCACCTACCCACCCATCCAACAATCCAAAAATCCATCTACTATAATAACATATATCTATTCATCCGTCCATCCATCTATTCATTTATCCTTTCAACAATCATGTAATAAACACCTACCACGCCAGGTGCTGTACAAGGTCATGGCTATATTGTGGTGAGCAAAAAGAATACGGCTCTTACTCTTATGGTATCTATGGACTGGTATAGTAGATAGACATTATTTGTTCATTTTCTACCTTAATATTTTAATAGTAGATCATCATGTCCTGTGCATTTGGAGTAATTGGTGTCCAGAATAAGTTTCAGGAAGCCTGAGGGGGGAAGAGGAAATGTTACAACTGATAGCCACAGAAATACAAAGGAGCATGAGACTGCTTGAACAACTAGACACCAACAAATTAGATAACCTAGAAGAAAGAGATAAATCTCTAGAATCATGCAACCCACCAAGACTGATCAGGAAGAAATAGAAAATCTGAACAGACCAATAACAAGGAAGGATATTGAATCAGCAATAAAAAGTTTCCCGCCAAAGAAAAGTTCAGAACCTGCTGGCTTCACTGCTGAATTCTACCAAACATTTCAAGAACTAATACCAATCCTGCTCAATCTCCCAAAAAATGTAAGAGGAGGGAATACTTCCAAACTCATTACATGAGGCCAGCACTACCCTGATACCAAAGCCGGCGAGGACATCACAAGGCCGATATCCCTGATGAACATGGGTTTTCAGTTTGACTCAAACTCTTTGATGCCTCATTTTATGCTTTCATGAATTTCCTACAAAGATAACTTATTTCATTTTTCTCGGGTGCGTGTGCACTTGTGAAGCTGTTTGGTGATAGCAGCTCCCCCTTAGACATGGCTGGGGTCAGTAACACTGTTGACGTGGCCAGAAAGATCCTAGGCCACGGGAATTCTTTTCCTTCAGTTATTTTCCTCACTCCTTCCTCCTCCTGGATTTTTCTTTGACTCCAGGCTGCTTGAGACCATGTTCTCCTAATCAACCACATCTTTGCCTCTCATCTGCTTATCAGGGTAGGGTCCGTAGTGAGACAATCCTTTGCAGGTCTGAGAAATGGGAGGGAGGAATAGATTCAGCATTGCTTTGAGTTGTATATTTCCTTATTACGTGAAAAATGTCTTAGAAGTTTGCCTGATATTATACACCTATTTCATGAACAGCCAACGACTCACATCCTCCATGAAACTTTCCCAGATTTCCCCAACGAGAAGTGCTTTTCACATTTGAGTCATTATTTCTCTTTTTCTCTATTTCAATATTAGACTTTCTCATACAGTTGGTATATCCTTCTGTTCTACAAAGTGATAGAGTACTTGGCATCAAGGAATTTATTAACTACTTTGTCTTACAGGCAATGTCTAACACAGTCCCTGGTATTTATAAGTGTTAAATGATTATTGAAATTAACAATATTTTTTAGTCTATAGAATGGATGACTTTGGTGGAACGTGATATTCAAAAGTTTAATGAACAGGTGTGTGGAACAAATTAGTTTTATATGCTAAAATTTCTTGAGTTAAACTTGGTAGTTCCAGAGAACAGAATTTTGACTTAGACAAAGTTACAAGGAACATAATTGCAGTTAAGTTATCCATGCATTTCATCTCCATTCATTCAACAAACATTTTTTTAAATTAAACTTTTTATTTTAAGATAATTAGAGATTCACATTCAGTTATAATAAATAATACTCAGAGAGATACTATCTACTTTTTAATCCAGTTTCCACCAATGATAAACAGAGCAAAACTATAGGACAATATGTAACAGGATATTTGTAGTGGTTGCTCTGGATATTAAAAACTTATTCATAATTTATCGCAGTCTGCTCAGATACTCGTCTTACTTATTTGAGTGAAGTATAGAAATCTTCCCTTCTCTTAAGTCCCTTTACCCTTCCTCATTTATAACATAATTGTCTTAAATATTTCCTCGTTGTATATTGAGAACCACATCAGACAATGCTATTATTTTCGCTCCAACTATCAACCATAATTTAGGACGCAGAAGAGAAGAGGTAAAGTGTATTATATTTATCCATAATTTTTAGTCTTTCCATTATTCTTTCTTCCTGATGTTTCATATCTCCTTCTTTTATCATTTTCTTTCTGTTTAGAGAAGTTCCTTTAATCATTCCTTTAGAATAGATCTGTTATTGATAAATGCTTTTAATTTTTCTTTGAGAATATATTGCTTTGCCCTTTATTCCTGATGAATATTTTACCTAGTTATAGGATTCTGGGTTGACAAATCTTTCCTTTAAGCACTTGAAAAATGTGCCAGTTCCTTTTGTCTGTGTGGTTTCTGGTGAGAAGCCTGCTGCTACTCCTAGGATGCTTCCACTGCAGGTAAGCTCTCTTTCCTACTCACTATTTTCAAGATTTTCTTTTTCTTTGTCGTTAGTTTTCTGAAATTTGACTATGCAGTATCTTGGTTTAGATTTCTTTGAGTTTACCCTGTTTCGGGTCATTCAGCTCCTTGAATCTGTAGGTTAGTCTGTTTTGCCAAAATTGGACGTTTTCAGCCAGTATTTCTTTAAAAACATTTTAGCCCCATCCTTTTTCTCCTCTCTCTCTAGGACTCTGATGAAACAGGTATAAGACATAGTGTTATAGTCCCACAAGTCCCTGAGACTCTGTTCATTTCTTAGAGTCTGGGTTGCCATAACAAAGTCCTGCAGGCTGCATGGCTTACAACAGAAATTTATTTTCTCACTCCTGGAGGCTAGAAGTCCAAGATGAAGGTGTTGGCAGAGTTGGTATCTTCTAGTCAATATCTTTGGCTTGCAGATGGCTGTCTTCTCCCTTTGTCTACACATGATCTTTCCTCTGTGTCAGTGTCCTAACCTCCTCTTCTTATAAGGACACTGATTTTATAGAATTAAGGCCCACCTATGTGACCCCATTTTACCATAGTTACCTCTTTAAAGGTCTTATCTTCAAATACAGTCATATTCTTAGGTACTGGGGGTTAAGACTTTGACATATGATATTTTTAGGGGGGGTATAGAATTCAGTCCATAACAACACTTATTTCTTGCCTTTGTAAAATTTATTTTGAGATGTTGTTGGTTCTTGTTATGATGAATGATTTTTTGTTGAAACCTAGACATTTTATGAGACTCTGGATCTTGTTTGGATCTTCTGTTTTAGCCGACTTCCTCTGACACTGCTCTGTCCAACGAGGGGATGCTGCCTCACTATTCTCAGGTGGAAGCAGAAGTCCGGGTTTCCTACTCGGCTTCCACTGCTGCCCACGTGTTGGTGGGACCCCTTGCTACTTGTAGCTGGAGCTGGGAGTCCTGCCTCTCCAGCAGCCTCCACTGATTCTTTCCCCCCTGGCAGGGGTACAAATGCTTTATTATTGCTCCCCCCATGAACTGCACTGATACCATACAATGGGGGTGGCCTCATTTCTGCTTCCTAGTGGTTAAAATACTGACTGTTCATTGGTTCTCCCTTGACACCACCCCAGTGGGGAGCCAGAGGAGCAGGTCTTTGTTGCTCGTTTGGGGTGGAAGTCGAGACTTTCTATGTGGTCTTTGCTGCTACCAGGGGTGGGTTTCATTATTATCACCATTTGGGAAAGAAAGTTCCAGCTCCCTACTTTGCCTTCTCTCACAACACTGCTCTTCAGCTGTTGGGAGCCTCACTGTGCCTCACAAGGGTGAGGGTTAGGATTCCCACTTACTTTTGCTGGCATGGGTGGGAGTGGAGCCACCATTTTTTCTGTGGTATTTGGCTGAAATAAAGTTATTACTTTCTAAAAGTTTGCTGTCTTGCTAGACTTCTTTCCTTCATTTCTTTGGGCTTTTTATCATCTGTACTCATTGATATTTCCTAGGGTTTGGCTTGTTCACCTTCAAGTCTAGAATAAATGAGCAAAAAGAAAACCCAGAAAATCACCATTGTGTCATTCCTTGGGTTTTAACGTTCCTAGCAGATTTGCTTTCACTCTACCTTTCAGAGGCTTCTTATATTTGTCATACATGTAATGCCCAGGATTTTCAGTTGTATTCAGCAGGAGAAACATGAGAAAGGACATCTGCTTCACCCTCCCAGAGGCAGAAGTCTTTACAAACACTTTTCAGTATTTTTTTTGTATGTTCTTTTTTTTTTTTTAACAAAAAGAAATAGCTAGTAATCATAACTCTCCAATATGTGATTAAAATATCTTTTTTAAAAATGTGGTAAAATATATATTACATAAAATGTACCATTTTAACCATTTTAAGTGGACGGTTCAGTGCCATTAAGTACATTCACAATATTGTGCACCATCACCACCATCCATTTCCAAGACTTTTTCATCATCCGAAACAGAAACTGTGCTCATTAAACAGTAAATTCCAAGTCCTCCCTTCCCCCAGCCCCTGGTAACCCCTGTTCCACTTTCTGTCTCTATGAATATGCCTATTCCAGGTACCTCATATAAGTAGAATCATTCAATATTTGTACTCTTGTGTCTGGCTTATTTCACTTAGCATAATGTTCTCAAGGTTCACCTATGTTGGGCATGTATTAGAATTTCATTCCTTTTTGGGGCTGAATAATATCCCATTGTGTGGATGTACCACATTTTTTTAATCCATTCATCTGTCAGTGGACATTTTGGTTATTTCCACCTTTTGGCTATTATGAATTATGCTGCTATGAACATTAATGTGCATGTATCTGTTAGAGTCCCTGCTTTCAATTCTTTTTGGTATATAATATAAGTAGAATTGCAAAATTAGTTTTTATGCAATCATTTACTCATTGATTACTTTTATTAGTTTACATACAGGTGCTCCTCAACTTGTGATGGGGTTATGCCCCAATAAGCCCATCACCAGTTGAAAACATTGTAAGTCAAAAATGCATTTTTGACTTTCGATATTGTCCAATTGACGATGGGTTTGTCCCAATGTAATCCCATGGTAAGTTGAGAGCCTGTTGACTGCAAATGGCTTTTGCATCATCATAAAGTCAAACCAGTGTAAGTTGGGGACCGTCTGTATTCATTCACTTATTCAACACATTTCTTCATCATCATCCATTTGCCAAACACTGAACTGATATTAATTTTCAATACATTACATTTGTATGGTGTCTTACAAAAGATTTCTACAAGTATCTCATTGAATTTTCACCGTAGTCTTATGACATGCTATATTAATATGTCAACTGCACAAATAAGGAAATATATCTTTATAAGTTTAATTTTCTGGGAATTCCATAGCTGAGTCCAGATTCACATTTCTGTCTTGTAATTTTGAGCCCGACACTGTTTTAGTTGATAATATTTAAGCAAATATTGAAACATTGCTTGAAATATTTAAGCAAAGTTTAGATTTTCATTTGAGAAGAATGTTCTAAAAATATGTTCTCTAACTCAAAACTCCAGAAACTTTGCCCTTAGAAGAAATCTTATAGATATGTATAAACCATTTTCAAAGGTTTAAACATTGTTTTAACTTAAGCCTGTTTTTACAATTGGGAACAATGTCTCTGAAAATGGCATTGTCAGTGGTGTACATAGTTTGATATGTAAATATTTAATGAATCATGTCAACATAAATTTTTATCAATTTATTGATTTTCCATACATATCTGTTATCTAAATTTTTTTTTTTTGGATTCTGTGAGGCTGTTTCTAAGCTGATGACTGTATTCTTGGAGCTTTTCTCTGGCAATAATCTAGTACCTCATTTCCAAAATGAATAAATATTCAATCAAAAATGATGATTTAAGTTCTTGGCTTTGATTATTGTAGAACTAAAATAAATTTGTTATTGGAGGACCACACTCTAATCTTAAGTGAAAATATTTCTGGACTATTAATACATGTTAATAAATACCATTTCACTGTCATTGGCTTAAGTTATCTGGAAATTTTTCCAGAAAGCACTAAGGAGTGAGACAGGTGGTGAACAAGCTTTAGTTGTCCTTCTTCTCTCGCTGTTTTCGATGTGTGGAAAGTAATGACTCGTTACACCCTGAAATAACGCAGAGCACAGCTTTAGCATATAGGAGAAGCTTTAGCTTGTCCCCAAATATAATGAGAATAGAAATGACTTCAGGACAAACTTTGCCCATAATTAAAGACCATTGCATATGTATTATTTGTTTTAGTTTTAATTGATACAGCACATTTAGAATTTATTGACGTATGAGTAAGAATTTCCTATGTATTTCTCATTTACAATGTTATGCATTTTATATCTACTTCCTTGACCCTTATAAATTCTAGCTTGAATATTAGAATTACCTAATGAGGACAATGTAATGTTATAGTATAAACATACACTATTGTTAGTAGATAAACATATATAAATAGTGGGGAAAGGGACGGGAGATGGCTTCTCATGGTAGTAACTTTTAAAAATAAAAAACTTCCTGTGTAGTGGGATTTCGTGTTGCTGAAGCCATTATTGGGAGGAATTCAGAGATGAGAAGGATAAGGAGGCCATGATAGAAGAAAAACTGGAGGTTTTTCTTTTTCTCTATTTTGTTTCCTTTCTTATTTAAAAATACAATATCAGTTTAGATTCTCTTGGTTGCAATAGACCTAAACAAAACCAACAAAGACCAAGCAGTCAAACTGCCCAGGTAGGCATGAATACCGTAGAGCCAACGCTGACCACGCCTTCCCCGGGGCTGGGAGAATTTCACGCAGAGCCGCCCTTCCCGGGTTCCTTACCGCCACCTGGGGACCCTGACAACGTCATGTTTTCTCCTTCAGTTAGCCAAACTTCTCCGCCAGACGCTTTATACTGACCTATCCAGGGAAAAGGGTGGATTTCTTCTGATGGCTCATGAGGAAGACACATGCAACTTTTTTAATATATGAAAAGTCCAGCAAATGTCTCCTTGTGTTTCACCGGCTCACGTCCTTCCCCGAGCCGGTCACTGCAGCTGGAAGGATGGGATGAGCCACTGCTTCTACCCTCTGGGTGTAAACATCGTAGCTAAGAAACCGGGAGGCTGGTGCCACCGCAGCTGCTCTGCGGCTTTGCGGTGCGGCTGCTAGGAGGCAGCTGGAGGCCAGGCAGCGAAGGCACATGCAAAAAATTGTGCCATTTTCTGTAAAACATCTAAATGCATTACTTACTGGGAAAACATCTTAACTCTTTTTTCTTGGTGAAACTGAATCAACCCAGACACTTTGAAAGGATTTCATGGCCATGCATCTCCAATTTATTATTGGACGGAAACATGGCTTTACAGAATTAAATTAGATGTCAATTTTGCTGGAGTATTAATTTGATTTTAGACGTATACTTTTTCCTTAAATAGGATCATCTT
>JAKFHU010002547.1:0-51766 GCA_023783475.1 Daubentonia madagascariensis | reverse complement strand
CATTCTGATCACCAATATGTATTTAATTCAGCTACTGTTGCCAACTGTGCTAAGTCCAGGGTGATGGGGAAGAGAGTACAACATTATTACATCACTCAAGGTGCCCACACTCTAGTTGGTAGAAATTACGTGGAATTAAATCAAATTGACACAATGATCATCCCTATATCTGAAGTAAGTGCATAAAGGAAGTGTCACTTAACTTTGAGAATTTTTATTTAAAATTGGTTCACAAAAGAGGTGACTCCAAGTATCCCCGAAAGAATATATGGAGTTTTCCGGATGGAGCTGGGGTGAAAAATTCCAGACAGGCCAGTGGGTGAGACGCAAACAGAGGGAAGTCAGTGTGTGAAGACATTGGCACCTGTTGAAGCCGAAAGTCAAGTCCAATTTTGGGGAGATCTATGTGGGCAGGGGGCAGGTGGCGGGAAGGTCTTCACAGAGAGTGGAACCTTGTATTTGAAGTTGCAGGATTTCAGCTTCATTCTCCAGTGAGGAGTCACAGAGGGGGGCGGGTGTTAATTTGGAGCATTCAATGATCAGCTTAAAACATGGATTTCTCTGGATCAGTGACAATAATGGAATAGAGGGGCGCCAGCCTGGGAAGGCTGGGAGAGATGACAAGGAACTGAAATGAGGCTGCAGAATTGGGAACTGAGAGGTGAGAAAGGAATGGAAACTTCTGAGAGAGGGAGAAGGAAAAAGATGAACCTCGTCTCATCACCAAGGATGACCATTTACTTACTAACAGGAACTATTGCAAATTATTTTATTTTATCTGTTATTTCAGAATATTACGGGGGTCAAACACTTTGGTTACATATACTGCCTTTGCACCACCCGTGTCAGAGCTACAAGCGTGCCCATCCCCAGATAGCGCACACCACACCCATTAGGTGTGAATTTACCCATCCCCTCCCCCACCTGTCCAACCCCCGATGAATGTTATTTCCATGTGTGCATAGAAGTGGTGATCAATTAGTACCAATTCAATGGTGAGTATATGTGGTGCTTGTTTTTCCATTCTTGTGATACTTCACTTTGAAGAATGGGCTCCAGTTCCCTCCAGGATAATACAAGAGGTATTAGTTTGCCATTGTTTAGGGCTGAGTAGTACTCCATGGTACACATACACCACATTTCTTTAAACCACTCTGGTTTTGATGGGCACTTGGGTTGTTTCCACATCTTTTCAATTTTAATTATGTCTGTTGACCACCTCAGGAAGGTGGGTACTGCTATTGCACTATAGAGGAAAAGATTAACATTTAGAAATTCTGTCATTCGTAGCAACAGGGACGGAACTGCAGGTCACTATGTTAAGTGAAATCAGGCAGACCCAGAAAGAAAAAGGTTGCATGTTCTCACTCATATGTGAAAGATACTAAAACTGATATCATGGGGGTGGTGCATAGAATGGTGGTTACCAGAGGCTGGGAAGTGTAGTGGGGAGAGAAGGATGAACACAGATTGGTTAATAACTACAAAAATGCCGTTAGAAGGAATAAGATTGTTTCATAGCACAATAGGGTGACTATAGTTAACAATAATTTATTGTGTATTTCAACACAGCTAGGACAGAAGATGAGGATGTTTCCAACACAAACTAATGATACATGTTTGAGGTGATAGATATCTGATTATCTAGACATGATCATTACACGTATGCTTTTATCAAAATATCATGTGTACCCCATAAATATTTACAAATATTATGTATCCATAAAATAAAAGGAAACATTTGGAATGGTTTTGTTGGCTTTCCAAGTTCAAACAGCTGGTACATGGTAGATCTGAGATTCCAAACCTGTTTTTTTCTGATTCCAAATGTTTTGCATTTACTATCATTTAGAAAAATCTTTTACCGTTGCTTCTTTTAATTTGTGTAATTTGTTGTAATTTGTATGCTTCATTTGGTGAATTATGGGTTTATTCCTTTTCCTCATTTTTTCTCTTGGAATGTTCAATCTGTGAAGTGTCTTGACACTATAAAGGTATCACTCCTTAATTCTTTATTAATTATTCTGAGCCAAAGGGTATTTAACCAGATTGAAATTCTGCCAGAACCAAGGAAGAATTTCTACATCACAATCTCTCATGGACCTCCTGTGTATATCAGACCTTCCCCCCATCATACACATTTCATTCTTTCCTCTCTGTTTATTCAGGAGTGTTTTTATGTTTTGTTAAATATAGAGCAAAAAAGGGTCATATCAAAATGAAATCCCAAGTTGACATGTCCACGGGAAGCTTACCAACTGGAATTTGCTGCTCTGCCTTCATCCTCAGAGGGCTACATGAATAGAGGGCTTAGAGCAACATGCGAATGAGGGACTCTCAGTGTCTCGAAGTTTCAGCAGCACGGAGACCACCTCCTTCCCCAACAACCCCTGACAGTATCTCTTAACACTGTCACCCTAGCTCATTTGCGTCATGACACTGGCTTGTTTTTGAGCCTTCATTTTCTGAAACAAGCACCTTCCTTGGGGCTTGTGCAGTTATCATTCCCTCTGCCAGGTACGCCCTTCCCCAGATATCCTTGGGGGTCCCACCCTCTCTTCCTGGAGGTCTCTTTCAAACGTCACCTTGTCTGCCGGTCTTGCCTGGACATGCATAAAAGAATAGCACCCCCATTCACTCTTTCATATTTGCTTTCATTTTCTTCTAAGAACTTATAACCACTTAATGTGTTTCATGATTATTTCTTCATGAGCTCGTATTCTCTCTACATCAAACTGAATTGTAAGGAATTCAGTCTCTGCAAGCTATGCTCCTTACCTAGACAGGGCCTGGAATATGGTCGACACTCTATTTATACAATTCAAATGCATGAAAGAATTTCTCATAAAACTGTACAACATATGACCTCTTGGAGAAAGGTTGACAACGGTAGAAATTTTCAATCAGAAATAGTTCTTGGGAACACACGACAGGAAACAAGTTTCATACACAAAATATAGAAATTAATTTCTCGGCTGCAAATATAAATTGTAACATTTCAACACTGTGAGTGATGCCCTCTTGAGTGAAAATGAGTCACGTTACTTTCCTCTTTCCTGGTCACCTCCACCACATGGAACCAGGCAATGATACAAGAGTTTCAGAATTTCTTCTTCTGGGACTTTCAGAGGAACCAGAATTGCAGCCCTTCATATTTGTACTTTTCTTCTTCATGTATCTGATCACCATGCTCGGGAACCTACTCATCATCCTGGCCACAATCTCAGACCCCCACCTCCACACCCCCATGTACTTCTTCCTCTCAAACTGTCTTTTGTAGACATCTGTTTTGTGTCTACCACTGTCCCAAAGATGCTGGTGAATATCCAGACACACAGCAAAGTCATATCCTATGCAAGCTGCATCACCCAGATATACTTTTTCTTACTCTTTGGAGGGTTGGACATCTTCCTCCTGACTGTGATGGCCTATGACCGGTTTGTGGCCATCTGTCACCCCCTGCACTACATGGTCATCGTGAACCCCAGGCTCTGTGGACTCCTGGTTCTGGTGTCCTGGATCATAAGTGTCCTGAATTCCTTGTTACAAAGTGTAATGGTGCTGCGGCTGTCCTTCTGTACAGACTTGGAAATCCCCCACTTTTTCTGTGAAATTGATCAGGTGGTCCACCTTTCCTGTTCTAATACCTTTTTGAATGACATGGTGATGTATTTTGCAGCTGTGGTGCTGGCTGGTTTTCCTCTTGCTGGGATCCTTTACTCTTACTCTAAGATAGTTTCCTCCATATGTGCAATGTCATCAGCTCAGGGGAAGTATAAAGCATTTTCCACCTGTGCATCTCATCTCTCAGTTGTCTCCTTATTTTATTGTACATGCCTAGGGGTTTACCTCAGTTCTGCTGCTACCCACAACTCACACTCCAGTGCAACAGCCTCGGTCATGTACACAGTGGTCACTCCCATGGTGAACCCCTTCATCTACAGTCTGAGGAATAAAGACATAAATTTGGCTATGAGAAGATTCCTTGGGAGGGGAATTATGACACCATAAATTGTCCTGGGGCAGAGGAAGCACCTGTGGCAACAGGGCTCATATCTTCACAGTCAGATTGAAGAAAATCTGATCATATTTTGGATTTAGAACTTGTTTCTTCTCTTTGTCCCCTGGAATTTCCATGACTTTGACTTCAAGTTCTTTATACAATTTAGAAACTCACTCCATTCAGATTTCTGCTCTGTTTAATATCTGGACAGATTTCCTCTTTGTCCATTTTTGTATTTTTACAAGTTGATCCCAACCGTGGATCAGAAATACTTAAAAATCCTCATTCATTTTTTGGAGCAACATGGATTGCTTAAGAATAATTTTTCTTTTCTCAAATGTATATACTGAGTAATTTTTCTTTTCTTCTACTGAAAAAATTGTTATGTGTTATGGTTCTCCTATGGGGGAAAAAGAGACTACACATGGCAACTAAGGTCGATTATATAATTTTATAGTAAAGAAAAGCCTGACACCACAGTTTTTCAATTTTGTGTCCATCCTGTGTATATAAATGCATCCAATTTTGTGTCCATGATTCATGTGTATATAAATACCTAAACTGTACTTCCACATCATGTATAATTTAACACACCAGTCTGGCAGAAATTGGTTATCATCTACATGTCTCCAAGGGGAGTCAACATAACAAGACAAATTTGAATAATACTTTCTGTGTATGGCCTTAGAGTCAGAGACACATTTTTTAAAAATTAAGTAAATTTGAAATTATACATTTTGAATTGCACAATATTTCTTTTTCATTCTTTCTGTCTACTCACTGAATTATGGAGGACTGGTGTTCATGTTCGTTCTTTGCAGTAAAAGGTGGGTTAGCCGATTCTGTGTTTTATTATTGAATTATCTTTCCAGTTCTGCTGGAAAACTTCCAGCTTTGGATACATATAGGAGTCCTTCAATTGCTATCGATGAACTATCACCCCTTTTCTTAACTTTGTCATAATCACTAAGCAGGTGGTAAATGAACCACTCCAATATAACCTATCATAAATCTCCCTTCTGATAAAAATCTGTTGAAACTTCATGTCAAAGGATTCCTCACAAGAAAGTTTGAATTTCTGTCCAGTCATTTGAGTCAGTGTCACAAGGTTTCCTGTACAAACATGCATGTCCTTCCAACCTCCCCTGATTACCTGCAATGAAATTTGCATGAGGTAGTAGCTTTTTAACAGGATATTCTAAAATAAAGTTGAATAACAGAATAATCATGATTGTAGTCTTTACATAACAGAATGACGGCCAAAAATAAAAAGCAGAAAAATATTTTAATTACTCTGGGTTCTGTTCAGTTCAGTTATTCTATCAGTTAGCTGATGCTACATAACAGACTATCAAAGAACACAGGATTTAACATAATGCCTTTATGTTTTATTTTTTTGAAAAAGTGTCTCACTCTGTCACCCAGGCTGGAGTACAGTGGCATCGTCATAGCTCACTGCAACCTAAGCTCCTGGGCTCAAGCGATCCTCCTGCCTCAGCCTCCTGTGTAGCTGGGACTACAGGTGTGCACCACCGAGCCCAGCTAATTTTTCTATTATTAGCAGAGACAGGGACTCCCTTTTGCTCAGGCTGGTTTTGACCTCCTGAGCTCAAGCAATCCTCCCACCTTGGCCTCCCAGAGTGCTAGGATTACAAGCATGAGCCACCTCTCCAGGCCCATAATGCTATTATTAAGGAACATGATTGTAGGGTGGGGAGCCTTTCTATGCACTCCTGGTGTCCTCATGAATCTGTAGTCAGCTGTGGGTCAGCTGGGGAGGCTCTGCTGATCTTGGCTGGATTTCATATATATTAGGGACTCAGCTAGTGGTTGACTGATCTAGGGTGGTCTTGTCTGGAAAAACAAGCTTTTCTTCCACTTATCGTATAGCATTCATGCCTGGATATGTTTATGTGGCTGAGGCTGGGTTCCAAGAAATAGCAGCACAAATGCAGCAAGGCACCTTCAGGCACCCTGTCAATACCAGCATATTCTATTGGCCAAACAAGTTGAAACTTCTTAGTTGGCCTCAAGCTTTGGAGGGTTGCTCCTTCCAACTCCTCCTTCCATAGCTGGATGATCTTAGATGAGAAACTGAGAGTTAATGGATATGTTTAATGGCCATCTGTGGAAATCCTATTTCAGGAGGTCTACCCCCACCCGTGTAAATACTACTGTCTGTTCCTTATCTCTAAATCAACATTCCTAAGCAAAGAAGAAATAAACATTTTTCCTTCCAGATATCACATCGATCCAGAGACCTTATGTCTAAATCATTGATTAACAGAGCTAGAGAAATGTTGCTTCACTGACGTTGTTGATGACATCTTCAAGGACACATTAATTTTCTTTTTACCAAACTGCTATTTACCATATTCATAAGGTTTTCCATCCTGGCACTGGTATTTGTCAAGGGAATCACCTACTGGAGTAGGTGGCATTTGAAATGTAAATAGACAACAGAGACACAGGAATTTGAAAGAGGAGAGAATATTGAGGAGTTAGTTTCAGTGTAGCATTATGAATGTCAGGCTTGAGAAGAGACTGGAGTCACTAGAAACTACAAGGTACCCAGAAGGGACAGCATGAAGTGATGTACAAGAAGCAATGCCAGCATCCTTTTTAGGTGAATATACATTTTATGACCACTAAATCATTACTTATGCATAAAATAAAACAGTGCTATTTTCTTCCTCTGGTCATGCTATGACATTTTCTGCATTTTTTCTGAATGTAAGTGGTTGTCCTATGGAAGTCTTCTAATTTGTCAAGACATTTCTTTGTGCACATAGTCATAAAGGAATGGAAATACTCCATATATCTTCCACTGTTACAAAGTATATATGGAATGTAACCAATATTAATCCCCATGTACATATTTTATAGGTATCACATGTTACAAAAATTCTAAAATTTATTATGAACAATGCAGCAGGTTATGCATCGCATTCAACTGTGTGTAAGAGAAAGCCAAACCAAAATAGTGACTGTTAATTTTCTAAAGGATACACAATGTAAAAACGTGTAAATCTTGAAAACAATACCATAAAATGGGGTTAGGAGTGAGGGGAGGCATTAAAATGTAGAGTTCTGATATGTAGTCAACCTTACCAGACTAAAATAGCATGTGATAACTATAAGATGGTTTATGTAAATCTTATAGTAACCACAAAGCAAAAGCATATAGTAGATACAGAAAAGCTAAAAGGAAAAATTCAAAGCATATCACTAGACAAAGTCACTTAATCACAAAGGAAGTCACAAGAGAGGAAGAAATGAACATAAGATCTATGAAACAACCAGAAAACAATTATAAAAGTGGCAATAGTAAGTCCTTATGGGTCAATAATTACCTAGATCGCACATAAACTGAAGTCTCCAAACAAAAGACAAAGACCAGCTGAATGAATTTTAAAAAAAGACCCAACTATATGTTGTCTACAAAGACTCCCTTGACCTGTAAGGACACAAATGGACTAAAAGTGAAGGGATGGAAAAAGATATTCCATGCAAATGGTAACAGAGAGCAGAAGTAGCTATACTTATACCAGATAGAACAGATTATAAGTCAAAAACTGTAAAAAGAAACAAAGGGTTGTTTGATCAATATTAAGGGGTCAATTCATCAAGAAGACATAACAGTTGTAAGTATGTATGCACCCAACGCTAGAGCATCTAAATAAATAAAAAACACAATAGATCTGAAGGCAGAGAGACTGCGATACAATACTTATAAGGAACTTCAACACTCCATTTTCAGCAATGGAAAGATCATTCAGGCAGAAACCCAATAAAGAAACATTGGAGGTAAACGAAACAAGAGGGACCTAATAGATATGCAGAGATATTTCCTTTAATAACAACAGAATATACATTTCTCCCAAGCACACACCAAACATTCTCCATGTGGGTTGTATGTTAGGCCATAAAACAGGTCTTAACAAACTTGAGAAGATTGAAGTCATTCAAGTATGTTTTACAACCTCATGGTGTGAAACTAAAAAGAAATAACAAGACATTTCAGAAAATTCACAAATACATGGAAATTAATAATCAATATCCTAAATAACCAGTTGTTCAATGAAAAAGTTAAGGGGGAAATTTAAAAATAACTGTAGAGAAATAAAAACACAACATACTGAAACCAATGGTATGCAGCAAAAGAGTTGTAAGGGGAAAGTTTACAGCAATAAATAACTGAAATAAAAAGGAAGAAAAATCCCAAAATCTAAGGTTGTACTGCAAGGAATTAGAAAAATAAGAAGAAATTAAGTCCAAAGTTAGCAAAAGAAAGGAAATAATAAAGATCAGGGCAAAAAATAAATGAAATAGAGAATAGGAAAAAAATAAAAAATATCAATAACACTCAGCTTTTTTTGAAAAAATAAACAAAATCAACAAACTTTAGCTAGATAAGAAAAAAAGAGAAGACTCAAGAAAATAAAATTAGAAATGAAAGATTAGAGTTGAAAAGTGCAAAATACACATGCAAAAATCCATGGTGTTCTATATGCTAATATGAACTGTATCAAAAAGAAATCAAGAAAACAATTCCATTTAGTGTGGCTACATATTTGTAGCCGCATGGATGGAACTGCAGGTCATTATATTAAGTGAAATAAGCCAGGCACAGAAAAACAAATATTGCATGTTCTCATGCATATCTGGAAGCTTAAAAAATGGATCTCATGGAAATAGAGAAGACAAGAGCTACAAAACAAACAAACAAACAAATAAATAAATAAATAAAATACCTAGGAATGAATTTAACCAAGGAGCTGATAGATCTCTACAAAGAAAACTATTAAAAATAGATGAAAGCAATTAAGGAACACACAAATAAATGGAAAGCTATCCCATGTTCATGGATTGGAAAAATTAATATTTCTATAATGTCCCTAATTCTCAAAGTGATCTACGACTCAATGCAATATCTGTTGAAATATCAATGATATTCTTCACAGAAATAGAAAAGCAATCTTAGAATTTCTATGGCACCACAAACAACCTTGAACAGCTAAAGCAATCTTAAGCAAAAGAACCAAGCTGGAGGCATCACAATATCTTACTTCAAAATATACTACAAAGCTAGAGTTCCTAAACAGCATGGTACTGGCATAAGAACATACACATAGACCAATGGAATGGAGCAGAAAACTCAGAAATAAATTCATGCATTTACAAACAACTGATTTTTGGCAAAGATACCAGGAACACACATTGAGGAAAGGAAAGTCTCTTCAATAAATGGTGCTTGGAAAACTGTATACCAACATGCAGAGGAATGAAACTAGACCCCTTTCACTCAGCATATACACAAATCCACTGAAATCGGAATAATGACTTAAATGGAAGGCTTGAAACTATGAAACTACTAGAAGAAAACATGGGGGAAATGCTTCATGACATTGGTCCAGGCAAGAATTTTTTGATAAGACTTTGAAAGCATAGATAACAAAAACAGAAATAAATAAATAGGATTGCATAAAACTAAATATTTTCTCCACAGCAAAGGATATAACTGACAGATCAAAGAGATAATCAACAGAAGGGGAGAACATATTTGCAAACTATGCATTTAGCAAGGGGTTAATATCCAGAATATATAAGAAAGTCAACTTGATAGGAAAAAAACCAAATAATCTGATTTTAAAATGGGTAACTATACAACATATACATGTAACAGAATTCATCTCATACCCCCCAAATCTATTAAAAAATGTAAAGGGGAAAAATGGGGAAACAATAAAAATGAGTTAAAGACCTGAAGAGACATTTCTCAAAACAGGATACACAAATGGGCAAGAGGTACATGAAAAAATATTCAACATCAGTAATCATCAGAAAAACACAATCAAAGCCACCATGAGATAACACCTCATTTCAGTCAGAATGACTATTATCAAAAAGATGAAAAATATCAAATATGAATGAGGATATGGAGAGAGGGAAACTCCTACATTGTTGGTGGGGAAGTAAATTAGTACATCCATTATGGAATACAGTATGGAAGTTTCTCAAAAAATTAAAAATAGAACCATGATAGGATGCAGCAATTCCACTACTGGGTGTTTATCCAAAGGACATGAGAACAGTCTGTCAAAGATATATCTGCACTGTCATGTTTATTGCGCTCTATTCACAGTAGCCAAGATATGAAATCAATGTAACTTTCCATCAGAGGATGAGAGGATTTAAAAATATTATATGCATAAACAGCAGAATATTATTCACCCATGAAAATGAGGGAAATCCTGTCATTTGCAGCAACATGGATAAATCTGGAGAACATTATGTTAGGGGAAATAAAGTAGGCACAGAGAGACAAATACTGCTTGATCTCACTCATAGGGAATCTAAAATAGTTGAAGTCATGGAATTATAGAGTAGAATAGTGGTTATCAGAGGCTCAGGCAGGAGAGGGAGGAGGAGATATTTGCAAAAGGAGGCAGAATTTCAGTTAGGAGGAATAAGTTCAAGAGATATATTGTACAGCATGGCAACCATACTTCACAAATATAAATTGTATTCTTGAAAAACGCTAACAGAGTGGATGCTAAGTGTCCTCACCACAAAAATGATAACAATGGCAGGTAATGCATATATTAATTAGGTAGATGTAACAATTCAACATGGATATATGCTTCAAAACATCACCTACATGATGAATAGATATGATTTTATTGGGCAATTTAAAAAATTAATTTTTAAATAAATAAGATAATCATTATTAGGAGCTAATCTTAGGGCAACTTGTAAAAAAAATCCTAAATGTATCTCTGGTAATTATTAAATGTTTCATAAATAAAGGATTCAATGACAGCTTTAACCTGAGTTACAAGTATGAAATGTTTAATTGTTTTGGCAAAAGCTTCATGAAGCCAAGGCATTTGGTACCCATGGTTTTTCATCAACAGAACACAGTTTACCTCCTTGGTGAACAGGGGAATACCCATTTTCTGGAGATCCAAGGGCTGTGTTCCCATCAAGTCAATGCTTTGGAGACCCAGGGGACCTAGTCAGAACAGGTTCCTCAGTTTAGACTTTGGAGAAAACTTTCACTCAGGGTTGGGTTCCAGTGTTAACATCTTAGGTCTCTGGAAGGCAAGTAAGTCCATGCAGAAGGAGCAATAAAGACTGGATTCACCTCATGTTTAAACTGGTGTCCTGGGAACAGAGAATGCAGAGAAAATATTCCTTTTGGTGCAGAGCAACATCTCAGAGGGAAATGAAGTGCACAGCGTTGGAATAATAAGAGGGAAATATGCCTAATGAGCAGAAATGCAAAGCTGGAAATATCTCCCCTGCTGTTGTCCCTCAGCATACACAGCCTTGGTCTGTATGGGGTGTGATTTTTCCTTTTGGAGTCCTCAATCTGGCTCAGGTACTGATGCCTTCATCTTTAACATCTGCCGTGTCTTGGGACTGAGCTCCTGTCTCCATCATCCACCATCTAGGGAGGAATTCTCACGTCCACATGGAGACCTTCCTTTCAGAAAACCCATCAAGGTGAGCCCAATATCCAGGAGGTCCTGCAGGAAAGGGTCAGGGAGAATGGACTCTGTGAACATGTAGCTGAGGTCACCTGATAGCAAATTCAACCTAGTCTAGAGCAGAGAGGTTGCTGTGGTTGTTTGTTTCCTTGATTGATTCATTGATTCATGTATTTATTTATGATGCTAAAAATAGATGTGGACATTGAACCCAGCAGTGGAGCATGAATGTTGACAATTAAGTAATGGTGATGGAAGCCCAATTAGAAGAGGAAATTATATTTAAGGTGCTTCCAGTAGAAGTGGAATACTGCCAAGGGTCTTTCATTAAGTGAGAACAATAGGTTATTAGCTGTGGAGGAATATGCACTGAAATGAAGGCAATTCTTTCTTCATTTTTACAAAGGGGCATTATCTAAGTGTTTCCATATTGATGACAAAGATCCAGACCAATGAGTTCCTTCCAAATGCTACCTGATAACAGCAGTTCATGAGGCACACATTTTGCAATATCTTCTCTCATGCTCAGTATTTAAATGAAGTAGGAAATACATTTAGTAGGTGTAAAATGGTATACTAATGAGCTTTACACTGCAGTTATTTCCCTACTAGTGAGGCTGAATATATTTGTGTTTCTCATACATGGACCATGCTACTGCAGATAGTTAGTGCATGTTCTTTGCTTTTGCATGGTGGGTTTGGGTGTTTTTGTTCCTGGTTTTGATGGCATTTTTTAAAACATAAGAATTGGAGTATTTCAACACACTTGGCATATGTCATTTACTTCTTTTATGCAAGTTTTAATGGATGTGAGGGGAATGTGTGAAAATTTATGAACCTTGTGTAGCCAACTGCATCCATCAGTCATATTCTGTTCTCCTCAATGATTTGTAAATGTAGAAAGTTCTTCTGCATGATTAGGCTAAATAAATTGCTATACACACACACACATATTTCCCATTTGTTTTCATACGTCTCTAATTCCTAATTGTGCCTTTTGCCTTTTTGTATGAGATCTATTCCTGGAAGTCGTATCACCTTTGGCAATCACTGGTTATCATCTGACTAAACTGATGTACGGTTTTCTCTTGGGGGAGATTTGTCCCCCAGGGGACACTGAGCAATGCCACGTTTGGTTTTGAACCTGGAGAAGGCTTGGTAGAGAACAGGGAATCTGAGAATCATAATACAATGTATAGGACAGACCCCATCACAATAAATGACCTGACCAAGAATTTCAGTAGTGATGGGATTTAGGAACCTTGAGTTAATGGATCTCTGTATTTTTAATATTTATAGCTTTATCCAGATGGTTTTCTTGAAGATTTTGTAACACTACACATTTCTGCCAGCAAAACTAGAGTGTACTCCTTTGCTGCCGTTTAAAACTTCTAACCCCCCACAATGACACGGCTCTTTAAGATATTTCCCAGGCTGAAGGGTGTGAAAGAGATTTCTTGTTGTTGTCTTAAACTATTGCTCGGCATGAGTAAAGATGCATATATATGATCACCAGTGAGATTTTCTCATTATTATTTACCCAGGTTTGTACAGTCATCACCATTTCAAATTATTTTTACAGACTATTGTTTTGTTCACTAACTTTTAAGACGAGATTTCTGATCATAAAAAGTTTTAAATTTTATTTAGCTATACATATGTATACACACACACACACCCAGGTCATTAAACATGGTAATTCTTTATAAGATGGGAGATAAGATATGAACTTCAGTGTCTTCCAGGTAGACAGATATTTACGCCAGCTTTTGTTCATAATCCAGCCTTTCCCAACTAAATTGAAACACAGCTTTGTCATATATTAAATATCCATACATACTGAGTCTTATTTCCTGATTCATTCAATAAATAATGAAAATCTTCTATGTGCGAGATCATTCCAAGAACATTATATAGTATATAATTTTAGTCTAGGTCTTTGTCAATTATATAATTAACCCATTTTGATATTATTAAATTATTGCTATTTTATATCTTATGTCAGTTAATTATTGTTCCATCCAATTTTGTTTAATACATTAGTTTTTAAAAAGTAAATTTAATGTACCTTTATTCTGTAACGTTCTTTTTATTTCATAACATCTCATTGCTTTAATTTTTTCTATATAATGCACATATATTCACATGCCTCTGTGATGGAACTAAGCAATGACCTCACATGTGCACAGAGGGAACTAAAACACAGTGGAAATCTATTGGGAGGTAGGGGGGCTAAGGGGAGGGGAAAATCCTACCTAATGGGTACAATGAACATTATTTGGGTGACAGGCATACCTATAGCTGGGACTCAAGCATTACAAAATCCATCCTAAAACTTTTAGGATGTAACCTAAAACTTTTGTACCTCCTTCATATTTTGAAATTTAAAAAATGAAAAAAAAGTAGTCAAAGCACATGAAATTCCTGCTCATTTGTATCTTTCAATATAATCATGAACACAGTACAAGGCAATAAATGTGTGTGTGATTTCATGCCCTCAAGGATAAATCACACACAGGAAATTTATTCTGGGCAGAGGGATAGAATTATCATGGTGTGTGGGATTTTATAGAGCATGGTCTAGGGATGCCTTTGCATGGTAGATGAAGACCAGAACCAGGACTAGAGTGTGACCATTGGATTTGTTAAACAAAAGAGATCAACACGTAAAGACCAAGAATAACAACAACAGCTAAACGACACACAAGCAAGATGAGAAAGGGCTGCCTCATCTGCTCTCAGACCATATAAAATACAAAAACCAATTGACCAGCCCAAGCAACATAGCAAGTCCCCATCTCTACAAAAACAATTTTAAATATTAGTTGGGAGTGGTGTCGTGCACCTGTACTCCCAGCAGCTCAGGAGGCTGAAGCAGGAAGATCCCTTGAGCCCAGGAGTTTGAGGTTGCAGTGAGCTGTGATGATGCCACTGTGCTCTACCCTGGGTGACAGGGTGAGACCCTGTCTAACAAAAACCCAATTGGTCCAATAAACTTAGACTAGGCAACAAACAAACAAACAAACACAACAACCACCAAAAAAGTCCTGTGCTCTTTCACCTAACACATGCCCAAACATAGTGCCTCTTTGTATATTTCCTTTTTTGAATCACTGCTTTATACCATTTGCTCATTTTTTCCATTGGTGTTCTCTATCTGTAAGTGTCTTCACACAGAAAGGATATCATTATGTTTGTCACTTAGTAGATTTATCTTTGTCTTTTATTATTTTTGCTGAGCATGAGGGGATACCGAGGAGTTGGAAAGTCTCCAAAGCTGAGGAGACTAAGGACGTTTTTTCTTCCTTACTGTCTCTCAGGGATCACCTTAGCTTGTTAGATCTTCCCCCCTGCTCAGGTCAAACTAATTCCTCTTTCTCTGTATATTGGACAGTGTTTAAAAACATTTCCTTAATCACAAGGCAGAAAATGGCCATAACAAAATGGAGTGTTAAGGTTGCATGTGTATGGAAGATTTCCAGACTGGAATTTCTGGGTATGATTTCTGTACTTTGTCCAGGAAATATAATTTGCTATTGAGAACTTACCTGGTATCCATTCATTTCTGGATATTGATATGGAGCCAAGTGTGACAGAGGTGAGAAGAACACAGGCAGAACACAGCCTCGAGGGCATGGTGTGCTGCATGTGTGTCTGTGTTCTGTGTGCTTGTATCCATGTGTGCGTGTGTGTGTGTGTGTGCGCATACCTTTAGGGTGAGAGCAGGTTTCACAGAATGGGGACCTTGGCTCAATATATTCCAACGGGTAAGTCATAATATTATATAAGTCCAGAACTCAAGGCTACAGCAAGGAATATACAGGGGCTGCATTTCAACCTACGGGACACCTTTGCAACTAAATTAATGAAGTGCAGATGCAACAACATGCGGACAGACGGACTCCTGTGTCTGCACATTTCAGCAGCTACAAGACCACGTCCCTCCTCAACATCCTCTGACACCTTCTCCCTTCACTCTGCTCTTGCTCATCCCCTGCCACACTGGCTTCCTCGTTGGCCTTGAACATCTGAAAAAAGAATATTCCTCAGGGCCTTTCATGGGTTGTTTCTTCTGCTTTGCACACACTGCTTCTTTCTGCAGGGAACATGGTGCCTCCCGCCCTGTCTTCATTGTGGTCTCTGCTCAACTTTGACCTTGTCTGCTGGTCTTCCCTGAACTCCCAGTAAAAATAACACCCCATTCACACTTTCCTTTTTACCTTCTATCTTGTTCTTCATAGCATTCATCACTATCTGAAATAGTATCTGCTTTTTTTTAATTTGCTTTTATTTTTCTCCATCATAAGATTGTAGGGACTGTTGTTTTCTAGCACCATCTACTCTAGACAATGCCTGGAACATGTCAAAATTCACTTTATGTTCTTGAAATGCATGAAGGATTTTCTAATTAAGACTTTAGAGTACATGCTTCGCGGAAAGGCTGAGAGTGGCACAGGAGTTCCTAATCAGAGATGGTCAAGGGATTCCCTAACAGGGACAAGATTCAATCACAAAATAAGAAATTGACTTCCGTGAATGGAGGTTGCCAGAGGCTGGGTTAGTTGGGGTGCGGGGTTTGGAGAGGTTAGTCAAAGGACATAGAATAACATTACAGTTATATAGGACGAATCAGTTCAAAAGACGTATTGCACAGCATGGTGACTATAGTTGATGACATATTTTATTCTAGAAAACTGCTAAGAAAGTGGATAATGTTCTCACCACAAAAACGCTGACTGAGTGGGGTAAGGCATATTTTAATTGGCTAGATTTAGCTATTCCATAATGTATACATACTTCAAAATATCATGTTGTACACAATAAAAATCCAATTTTATTTGTCAACTAAAAATAAACGTTTTAAAATATAAATTAAGATCTTTACTGTAGAATATAAATGTGAGGATTTCTGATAAGTTTGTAATACATGCCTGTGGCATGTTCTCTATTTTTTTTTTAATCAGTCACCTCAACCACATGGATCCAAGGAATGATACACGAATTTCATAATTTCTTCTTCTGGGACTTTCAGAGGTCCCAGATGTGCATCCCATCATCTTTGGGCTGTTCCTGTCCATGCACCTGAGCACTGTGCTCGGGAACCTGCTCATCATCCTGGCCATAATCTCAGACCCCCACCTCCACACCCCCATGTACTTCTTCCTCTCCAACCTGTCCTCTGTAGACATCTGTTTTGTGTCTACCACTGTCTCAAATATGCTGGTGAATATCCAGACACAGAGCCTCGGTGATGTACACGGTGGTCACGCCCATGCTGAACCCCTTCATCTACAGTCTGAGGAATAAAGACATAAAGTGGGCTCTTAGAAGATTCTCTGGGAGGGGAATTATGAAACCATAGATTGTCCTTGGGCTGAGTAAGTGCCCGTGATAACAGGGCTCAAATCTTCACAGCCAGACATGAAGAAATTCTGATAAAATGTGGATTTAGAACTCGTTTCTTCTATTTGTCTCCTGGAATTTCCATGACTTTGATTTCAAATACTTTGTGCAATTTAAGTAACTCACTCCATTAAGACTTCTGCTCCATTTGATATCGACAGTTTTCTTCTTTGTCCATTTTTGTGTTTTGATAACTTGATCCCAAAGTTGGATCTGAAATACACAAATATTCCCCTTCATTTTTGGAGCAACATGGATTTCTTAAGAATAATTTTTTCTCAAATTCATATACTGAGTAATTTTTCTCTTCTTCTACTGAAAAATTTCATGTGTTATAGTTCTCCTATGGGGGAAAAAGAGACTACACTTGGCAACTAAGGTCAATAATATAATTTTGTAGTAAAGAAAAGCCTTACACCACAGTTTTTCAATTTTGTGTCCATCATTCCTGTGTATATCAAATACCTAAACTATACTTCCTGATCATGTATAATTTAACACACCTGTTAGGCAAAAATTGATTATCATCTATATATCTCCAAGGGGAGTCTACATAACAAGACAAATTTGAATAAATGGTTCTTTAGTATGGCCTTTGAGTCACAGAAAAATTTAAATAAAATGATTGCATTTTAAATTATACATTTTATGTTGATGCAAAGTGTTTTTTTCATTCTTTATAAATAATCATTGAAGTACGGAAGACTGATGTTCATGTTCTTTCTTTGCAGTGAAAGGTGGGTTGGCTGTTTCTATGTTTTATTATTGAATCATCTTCTGGTTGTGCTGGAAAACTTCCACTTCTGCATACATATATGAATCCTTGAATTGCTATCAATGAACTATCACCCCCTTTTCTAAACTTTGCCATAATCACTAAATGGGTGGTAAATGAACCAATTCAATATCACCTATCATAAATCTCCCTTATGCTAAAAATCTCTCTAAACTTCATGTCAAAGGATTCCTCACACGAGAGTTTGAATTTCTGTCCAGTCATTTGATTCAGGTTCACAAGGTTTCCTGTACAAACATGCATGTCCTTCCAACCTGCCCTGATTACCTAGAAAGAAACCTGCATGAGGTAGTAATTTTTTAATATGATATTCTAAAATAAAGCTGAATAACAGAATAATCATGAATGTAGTCTTCAAATATCAGGATAAAGGTGAAAAATACAAAGCAGCAAATTATTTTAATTGTTCTTAGTTCTGTTCAGTTTGGTTACTGTATCAGTTAGCTGATGCTGTGTAACAGACTATCCAAGAACACAGGATTTAACATAATGCCTTTTGGTTTAATTTATTTTTTATTTTTTATTTTTTTTGAGACAGAGTCTCACTCTGTCATCCAGGCTAGAGTGCAGTGGTGTCATCATAGCTCACTGCAACCTCAAACTCCTGGGCTCAAGTGATCCTCCTGCCTCAGCCTCCCTTGTAGCTGTGACTACAGACACGCACCACCATGCCCAGCTAATTTTTCTATTTTTAGTAGAGACAGGGTCTCGCTCTTGCTCAGGCTAGTCTTGAACTCCTAAGCTCAAGCAATACTTCTACCTCGGCCTCCCAGAGTGCTGGGATTACAAGCATGAGCCACCTCTCCAGGCCCATAATGCCTTTATTGATGAACATGATTGAAGGGTGGGAGCCTTTCTATGCACTCCTGGTGTCCTCATGAATCTCTAGTCAGCTGCGGGTCAGCTGGGGAGGCTCTGCTGAACTTGGCTGGGTTTCATATGTATTAGGAACTCAGCTAGTGGTTGACTGGTCTAGGGTGTTCTTGTCCGGAAAAACAAGCTTCTCTTCCTCGTATCCTATAGCAGTCATGCCTGGATATGTTTATGTGGCTGAGGCTGGGTTCCAAGAAATAGCTGCTCAAATGCAGCAAGGCACCTTCGGGCACTGTGTCAATACCAGCATTTTCTATTTGCCAAAGGAAGTTGAAACTTCTCAATCAGGCTCAAGCTTTGAAGGGTTGCTCCTTCCAACTCCTCCTTCCATAGCTGGATGATCTTAGATGAGAAACTGAGAGTTAATGTGTATGTTTAATAAGCAGCTGTGGAAATCCTATTTCAGGAGGTCTGCCCCCACCTATGTAAACATTTTTCCTTCCAGATATCACATTGATTCAGAGACTTTATGTCTAACTCATTGATTAACAGAGCTAGAGAAATATTGCTTCACTGATGTTGTTGATGACATCTTCATGGACATATTGATTTTCTTTTGAATGAACTGCTCTTTACCATATTCATAAGGCTTTCCATCCTGGTACTAGTATCTGTTGAGGGAGTCTTTACAGGAGTAGGTGGCATTTGAAATGTAAATAGGCAATGGAAACATAGGAATTTGAAAGAGGAGAGAAAATTAAGGAGTAAGTTTCAGTGTAGAGTTCTGAATGTCAGGCTTGAGAAAAGACTGGAGTCACTAGAGACTCCAAGGTACCCAGAAGGGACAGCACGAAGTGATGTACAAGAAGCAATGCTAGCATACTTTTTAGTTGAATATAGGTCTTATGACCACCAAATCTTTGCTTATGCAGAAAATAAAACAGTGCTATTTTCTTCCTCTGGTCACGCTATGACATTTTCTGCATTTTTTCTGAGTGTCAGTGGTTGTCGTATGGAAGTATTCTAATTTGTCAATATATTTCTTTGTGTGCAGTCTCGTAAAAGAACAGGGACACCTATAATTCTTCCACTGTTACAAAGTACACATGGAATATACCCAACATTAATCTCCATGTAGATATTTTATAGGTATCCCATGTTACAAAAATTCTAAAATTTATTATGAACAATGCAGCAGGTTATGCATCGCATTCAACTGTGTGTAAGAGAAAGCCAAACCAAAATAATGACTGTTAATTTTCTAAGGTTGAGATGGATTCACTTCCACTACAGTTTTCAGCTCATCATTTTCCACCCTGGTCTTAGGTCACCCACATGGTTCATTTTTAGGATTAAAATCACCAAAATAGAACTTCTCAAACCATTGATGTACTGTGCATTCATTAGCCAGATAATTCCCAAACACTTCATTGATATTTGAAGTTGTCTGCGCTGCACTGGTTCCACGATGGAACTCATATTAAAAAATAATACGAATTTTTGACTTATCCATGGTTTCACAAAAATTGCTCTAAAAAAAAATTTGAAAGATAATCACAAGCCAAAATGTGCATTTGAAAGACTGAGGATGTATCTTCACAATAAAAATAAAAATAGAAGTGTCAAAGTGAAATGTCAGAGATATCAACTGTCAAACTTAGTACTTAAGGAAATTGGGCATTTCATACTTAATAACTAATATTATTGACAACCTGGTCTCCTTTGAGACACATCTGACTTTCGTTGGATTCCGGGTCAGCTGGTTTTTCTATGACCCCAGCTCTCTGATGGGCTTAAGAAAAGTTATGTCTAGGCATGGAGACTCATGCCTGTAATCTCAGCACTTTGGGAGGCCAAGGTGGGAGGATCAGTTGAGGCCAGGTGTTCAAAACCAGCCCAGGTAACAAAGCAAGACCCCATCTCTAAAAAGCTTACTTTTTAAAAATTAGCCAGGCATGGTGGCACATGCCTGTAGTCCCAGCTGCTCAGGAGGCTGAGGCAGGAGGATCCCTTGAGCCCAGGAGTTCGAGGCTGAAGTGAGCTATGATTGTGCCCCTGCGCTTCAGCCTGGGCAACAGAGAGTGACACCCTATCTCTAAAAAAAAAAAAGAAAGAAAGAAAGAAAAAAGAGAGAGAGAAGTTATGATTTCACAAACCATATGTTTATTTCTTGTTAGGGTGTAGTGATGTGCTTTCCAGTATTTAACACCCCATGCAGAAACTGGTATCTATAACCTTCTTTTATGTCATTTGAGAGGAAAGCGAGAGACAGAAAATGAGTATTTCCCTAATGTCTAGTAGAAGAAACAGTATGATGAACTCCTCACTGTGCAATTTGATTCCTCACTGTTTGATTCCTGAATTTCGATAGAAAAACTATTTGAGTTAGAAAGCTGGTGGAGAACAGAAGACAGTGGGCCTGCTTACATTTAAAAGTACATTTCAAGTCTCAAACTTTCATTTTTTTTAAATTTCATAGTGGTAAATTCCCATATAGAAGTCATCTGGGGATTCAGACTGGGGGATACAAGACTGTATTCATCAGTGTTTGTCCCACTTGTAGTTAATTATTACATATTTGTTGACATCATACGAGGGACGTATTTCTCAGCTTTGCTGTGATCACAAGGAAGCCCAGTATCACCGTGGCTTAAAATAATGAAAGTTTATTCCCCATCCCGTGACATGTAGGCTGCAGGGTGTGTGCGGCTCTGACCCAGCTGAGCTTTGCTCCGTGTGTCTTCATTTTGGGAACCTGGCTGAGGAAACAGTCCCTATGTGAGAGGTGCCCCTTCTCCCAACACAGAGGAAGAACAAGAGGAAGGGAAGATTATCATGATGCCCCCTACAGCTTCTTCTTCAGCACTGAGCATCTCATATCTGCCCACATTCTACCAACCAAAGCATGTCCCTTGTCCAAATCCAAAGCAAAAGGCAGGGATTTTACCCTCCTAGCACATGAGGCTATCAACTATCAATATGCAAAGCAACGGGGGGATGTACAGTCCTTCTACATAGAAAAGGAATGATAACTAATCATCAAATAGAAAACAAATTCTACCTGGGGCAGAAACAGATGGGCAAGCATTTCAAACCTCCACTGACATCAACTGTTTATGAATTACAGGCTATGCATTTGCCACAAGGAAGATGAGAAGAGTTGGAGGGACAATTTGATGCACCAAGAAACACCAGCTTCACAGATATTCCCAAGAGTAGAACACAGTAAAACAGCTTGAAAGAGTCTAAAAATTCTTAATGGCCTATTTGTAGCCTGTGTGCAGGGTCAGAGACAACCAAGTATAGAAGAGGACTCTGAAGCACCTGCTCCCTGCCTGGGGCGCTGGGTGGGGGTCTCCCTCACAATCACAGCTTGCTGTCTCCTAGGGGCAGGATGATGCTAGACTCACTTCCTATCCCAAACTTTGTGGTATCACAATAACTTAGTAAATGGGACATGGGACATAGTCACATAGCTGCTATCCAATCTAGCATCCCCTATGTGCTAGGCAATTTGCTATGACATTAAATATTACTTACATCTCCCATAAACTCCATATAGTAGTGGTTCCCCAGTTACAGATAAGGAATATTATTATTATATGTTTCACTTCACATCATGAGGGAAGTATAAAAAAGGGAAGGGTAAACTTGTTCAGGCAGAAGCTCAGCTACTGAGTCCAACATTTGAGCACCTAGCATCAGACGTGATGTGGGTGGTAGGATTCTTGGTGTAGAAGTTCTCAAAATACTTCACACCTGACCCTGACACTGGACCACAGCCTCGGTGCCCAAAGAGTGGTCTGTAGACCAGGATTGGCAGCCTCAGTATCACCTGGAAGCTAATGACAAATGCCGAATCTCTAGGTCCATGTTGACCTGCCAAATTATAATCTGCATTTGAACAAAATCCTCATAGAATTCATATACACACTGAAGTCAGAGGAATTCTAAAGTAGTGTTTCTCAACCTTCCCGGTGTTAACATTCATGTTCGGTAATTCTTTATGGTGGGTGCTGCCCTGTGCATTGTATGATTTGAGGAGCATTCCTGGCTTCGACCTGCTAGGTGACAGTACTACCTCCAGTTCAGTGGTGACAACAGAAAATTTCCACAGATATTTCCAAGTGTCTCCTGGACATGTAATCACCCCTTGTTGGGAACCACTGACCTAGAGTGTGGGACTAACAACATCCCAATGGGGTTTCCAATCAAATCTCATCCATTAGCTCATACCCATGGGCAGATCGCTTAACCTTTCTGAACCCAATTTCAGCAAATGCAGAACAAGTTCCTAACACTACTGACCTTATACAATAGACATGTCTAAAAACTAAATAAGACAATCCTTCTAAGATTCTTAACTTCAGTCCATGGTGCATAAAAAATCTGACTAAATCTCTTTTAAATACCAAATGTTTCATAAGTAAAGGAGAAAATGGCAGTTGTTAACTTGTGTTTCAAGCATGAAACTCATTAGTGCTTTATCCAAAGCATCATGAAACCAAATATTGTGGTAGCTACCCATGGTTTTATAGCAAGTGAACAAATTTCCCTCCCTTGATGAAGAGGGAATAGCAGTTTTCTGAAGCTATCACAGCTGTGTTCCCCACTACAAGGCAATGCTTTGGAGTTGCAAGGGACCTAAGAAAGTCAGATACCTCAGACATGGGAGGAAATTTTAACTAAAAATTGGGCAAAAGTGCTAAAAAGTTTAGACCTCTGGAAGGCAGGAGATTTCACAGAGAAGGAGCAATAAAGACTGGATACACCTTACTTCTACCTGGTCTCTTGGGAACATAGAATGAGCAGAAAAATGTTTCTTTCTGCCCAGACCAGTGTCCCACAGGAAAACCAGGTGCTCAGGGGTTGGAGTTACAAGAGGGATATGTGCTTAATGAGCAGAAATAGCTGTAAATAGATCCTATGCTCTTGTCCCTTAGAGTGTTCAACCTTGGGCTGGACGGGATGTGGTTTTCCTTTTGGAGTCCTACGTCTGGCTCAAAGACCGATGCTTCACCCCTTCCTGCTGTCTTGTCTGGGGACAGAGCTTCAGTGTCCATCTTCAACCATCCAGGGTAGAATTCAGACTTCCACACAGAGACCTTCTTCTCAGGGACCCGATACAGGTGAGTCGAGAGCCCACTAGTCCCTGCCAGGAAAGATTCAGAGAGAATGGAAGCCGAGAAATTTACCCAGGGTCACCTGAGTGCCAAACCAGTCTAGCCCGGAGCTGAGGGACACTTGGGTGTGTTTTCCTGGTTGACTAATAAATTTGTAATTAATTTATTTAAGATATTAAAAAGAGAAGTGTCTTTTAGACTGCAGTGCAAGGAACATTTTGCCAATTAAGTGATGAGTGTGGAAGTCCAAATGGATGAGGCTGAAGGAGAAGGAGATACAAAGTATTTTCCATATAATTAGAACGTATCCAAGGAGTTTTGCATCAGGAGGTAAGAAAATTGAGGATGTGCAGGAAAGAGAGGGCATTTCTTCTTTAATTTTTAAGATGGGGTGTATAGGAGCATGTTTCTGTATTTATCACAAAGGGCAGACCAATAGATTGCTTACAAATACATCCTTGCAACAGCAGTTCATGAGATGCATTTCACAGTATTTCCTCTCAGGCTGGGTAGCCACATGAAAAAATAAGTTTTATTTGGTAGGTCAAAGAGGGAAACTAGAGAACATTACATTGCAATTACTTCATTACTGCTAAGGTTGAATGTATTTTTGAGTCTGTTAGCATTTTTCATTATTGCACATTGTCTTTGCAAGTTTTCTGCTGTCTGACTGTTCTTGCTTGTGGTTTTGGTTTTCTTTTTGCATGAAATAGAGCTATCACGTATTGAACTCCATTCATTCATTCAACAAACATTTATTGAGGTTGTGCTATGTGTCAAGGCATTATGGCAAAATAGAGTAAGCAAGATGTACATTATTCCTCCTGAAGACCACAGTCTTATGGGGGAGAGAGACATTTCACAATAATTGCACAAATAGCCATATAATTGTCATTGTGGCAGGTGGTATAAAGGAAAAGCACAAAGAACTTATACAACAAGGAGATCAAACCTTGGCTAGGATTTTGCCAACACAGTGTTTTCCAATCCTTTCAAGAACACTGTGAGGCAGATAATGTCTCCATTTTATAGATAAAAAGACTGCAGCTTAGGGAGGTATGTTGACTTCATATCTTCTTGCCTTAACAATGCTTTTCTTACATCCCCTGCACAGTGCTGGACTTAGAATTAGGGGCTCTACAAATGCTTTTGTTGTTGATCGAGTGAGTGGTTGTGGTGTTCCTACTTGTCAGGAAACAGGTAGGACAAACAGCTGCTTTCTCTTGCAATCTCAAAAAGAGACCTGGAGTTACAAAGGAAGAAATTGTTTCCCAATTAGACCATTAAGAAAAGTCCCTAAACAAAGCATTCTTTTTTAAAGCCACATCACAAGACCATTTCCTAGAACGCTTTTCCTTAAAGAAAACAGTTCAATTTTCTCAACACAGGTCAGAGTTGGGTGGACTGAGAAACATGATATAGAGCTCTGGGTAGACTCAGGGGAATGTACCTGTGTGTGCATGATCTGAAAGTGGGGTTCAGGTCTCTACCGAAGCACAAACTGTTCATTTAAAATCAGTGTCATTTACTGTAGGGGCATGTGGGGTGGGCGTGGGGAAGGTGTAGTGATTTTCAGCCTTTGTGGCCCAGATCTAGCTGATGAAAGGTGCTGCAGCCTCGAGAGAAAATGGCAGGGCAAAGTTCCAGTCTGTCCCTTCAGACCGGGACAAGTGGGAAAGTGCATGGTTAAGATAGGGTGATAACATGAAAGAGACGTGAACCTCCACACTCCCAGTCTGAGTGTTTTTATCTTTTTTTTTTTTTCTTTTTTTGGAGACAGTGTCACTCTGTGACCATGGCTAGAGAGCAGTGGCGTCATCATAGCTCACTGCAACCTCCAACTCCTGGGCTCAAGTGATCCTCCTGCCTCAGCCTCCGAGTAGCTAGATTACAGGCTGGCGGCTAATTTTCTATTTTTTATATAAACGGGGGTCTTGCTCCTGCTCAGGCTGGTCTCAAACTCCTGGTCTCAAGTGTTCCTCCCACCTCGGCATCCCAGAGGTGGGAGGTGTGAGTCACTGTGCCTGGCTGTTTTTATCTTTTGGTTTTATTCTTTCAAAGAAAGAACTGGAGTTTTTTTCACTAAATTTACTATTTGCTATTTAGGTATTTTATACATGTATACATATCTTTGGGGGAAATATGTAAAAGTTTATAGATTTTTATAAAACTATAAAGGTTTGTGAATTTTGTTGTCAAATCCATTAGTCATATTGCATACCCTCCTGCCATTTCATTTTAAGCTTAGAAAGTTCTTCTCCATCGTTAGTTATAGTAAAATTTACTACAACTTTTGTCATCTTATTAAACATCTGTTTTTCCTTATTACTACCTGTTTGCCTTTTGTGACTGGATCTACTTTTATAATAACAATCATCTTCTGCCACCTTGTGGAACATATTGTTTTGCATTCCACTAAATATCACCTATATCTTTTTCATAAGCATATTTAAATCCATTTATTTATATGAGATAAAATTATAACTTTAGATACTGCTTTTCCACTACTTCTAAAAAAGTATATTTCTTATTATTTCACATCCAGGTCTTTTCAGTTTAATCTTAAATTAGAAGTCATGTTGATGTGATTAAAACTTATTATTTTATATTTTATTTTAAGAATGTTTTTAGATTTTTGTTCAATTTAATTTCATAGTTGTTTTGAATCCATTTTATTTATCTTGTTATATATTCCTTGTCATTCTTTTTATTTTATAAACTCATATTTCTGTAAAAATTTGTTTCATGTAAATGCACACCTTTATGAAAACTCAAAGTGAACACAGCAGGTGGCCTCCCTGCTCATTTGCATCTTCCATCACAAGGGAAATGACAGAGTGCAACCAAATAAGTGTGTGTCTGAAACAAGGATAGGGTGTTGTGACATGAGCAGGATTTTATACAGTGTGGTGTAGGGAGGCCTTTGCCTGTTCCAGGAGAAACAGAACCAGGACTAGAGCGTGTTCACTGGATTTGTCAAAAAAGAGATCAAAACCCAAAGCCCAAGAGTAATGAAGAACAGATGCCATAAAGAAAATTGGGAAGAGGGTGTGCATCATCCGCTGTTGGGCCACATAAATCATGTATGGTCCATAAATATGGAAAATGTGCAGGAATACAATCAGATCAGGGGCCCCATATGGACTCCATGCTGAGGCAAGTAGGTCAATAAAAATCTGCTCAGCGTGTGGGCCCTGCAGTCTGGAGGTAACTTCAGCTCCAGGCTGTCTCTCCACAGCCTGGTCTTCTCTTGGGCGCCTCATTGAGGTTGCATTTCCCTCCTTGGCAGGGACTGGCCTCCTTTTTAAATCATTCTTGCCTTTAGAAGTGCAGTGGATTCTAAACTTTTTTGACTGTTTCCAAGAGTAAAAAAATACCTTTTACATTGTGATCCAGCATGTGTGCACACACAAATACACACATGCACACCACAGAGACACAGAATATCATTAAATGAGTTTGTATGTGGACTTACTATGCATGACACACTCTGACATTTTCTTCTGTGTTTTATTTATTCTATTCTATTTAATTCTTACAAACCATTGTCTGACCCCCGATGGGTTCTGAGCTCAGAATATGGAAAACATTCCTTTAGCGTGTCCTCCACACCTATTTTATCATCTCCTGATATCTATTGTTTCATCATCAGAAATTTCTGGGACACCACCTTCCCCCATTCTGATCACCAATATGTATTTAATTCAGCTACTGTTGCCAACTGCGCTAAGTCAGGGGTGATGGGGAAGAGAGTAGGACATTATTACATCACTCAAGGTGCCCACAGTCTAGTTGGGAGAAATTACGTGGAATTAAATCAAATTGACACAATGATAATCCCTATATCTGAAGTAAGTGCATAAAGGAAGTGTCATTTAACTTGAGAATTTTTTTTAATGTGTTCACAAAAGAGGTGACTCCAAGATTCCTGAAAGAATACATGGAGTTTTCCGGATGGAGATGGGGTGAAAAATTCCAGACAGACCAGTGGGTGAGACGCAAACAGAGGGACGTCAGTGTGTGAAGCCACTGGCTCCTGGTGAAGCCAAAAATCAAGTCCAAATATGGGGAGATCGATGTGGGCAGGGGGCAGGTGGCGGGAAGGTCTTCACAGAGAGTGGAACCTTGTACTTGAAGTTGCAGGATTTCAGCTTCATTCTCCAGTGAGGAGTCACAGAGGGGGGAGGGTGTTAATTTGGAGCATTCAATGATCAGCTTAAAACATGGATTTCTCTGGATCAGTGACAATAATGGAATAGAGGGGCGCCAGCCTGGGAAGGCTGGGAGAGACGACAAGGAACTGAAATGAGGCTGCAGAATTGGGAACTGAGAGGTGAGAAAGGAATGGAAACTTCTGAGAGAGGGAGAAGGAAAAAGATGAACCTTGTCTCATCACCAAGGATGACCATTTACTTACTAACAGGAACTATTGAAAATTATTTTATTTTATCTGTTATTTCAGAATATTACGGGGGTCAAACACTTTGGTTACATATACTGCCTTTGCACCACCCGTGTCAGAGCTACAAGCGTGCCCATCCCCAGATAGCGCACACCACACCCATTAGGTGTGAATTTACCCATCCCCTCCCCCACCTGTCCAACCCCCGATGAATGTTATTTCCATGTGTGCATAGAAGTGGTGATCAATTAGTACCAATTCAATGGTGAGTATATGTGGTGCTTGTTTTTCCATTCTTGTGATACTTCACTTTGAAGAATGGGCTCCAGTTCCTCCAGGATAATACAAGAGGTGTTAGTTTGCCATTGTTTTTAGGGCTGAGTAGTACTCCATGGTATACATACACCACATTTCATTAATCCACTCAGGTGTTGATGGGCACTTGGGTTGTTTCCACACCTTTTCAATATTAATTGTGTCTGTTGACCACCTCAGGAATGTGGGTACTGCTCTTGCACTATAGAGGAAAAGATATTAACATTTAGAAATTCTGTCATTCGTAGCAACAGCGATGGAAATGCAGGTCACTATGTTAAGTGAAATCAGGCAGACCAAGAAAGAAAAA
Organism: Daubentonia madagascariensis; assembly: GCA_023783475.1. NCBI lineage: Eukaryota > Metazoa > Chordata > Mammalia > Primates > Daubentoniidae > Daubentonia > Daubentonia madagascariensis. The sequence continues at coordinate 23,108 of JAKFHU010002547.1, read as the reverse complement.
GGTTGCATGATCTCACTCATATGTGAAAGCTACTAAAACTGATGTCATGGGGGTGGTGCATAGAATGGTGGTTACCAGAGCCTGGGAAGTGTAGTGGGGAGAGAAGGATGAAGACAGGTTGGTTAATAACTACAAAAATGCCATTAGAAGGAATAAGATTGTTTCATAGCACAATAGGGTGACTATAGTTAACAATAATTTATTGTTATTTCAACATAGCTAGAACAGAAGATGAGGATGTTTCCAACACAAACTAATGATACATATTTGAGGTGACAGATATCAGATTATCTAGACATGATCATTACATGTATGCTTTTATCAAAATATCATGTGCACCCTATAAATATTTACAAATATTATGTTTCCATAAAATAAAAGGGAACAATTGGAATGGTTTTGTTGACTTTCCAAGTTCAAACAGATGGTACATTGTAGATCTGAGATTCCAAGCCCGTCATATCAAAATGAAATCCCAAGTCGACATGTCCACGGGAAGGTTACCAACCACAAATTGCTGCTCTGTCTTTATCCTCAGAGGGCTACATGAATAGAGGGCTTTGAGCAACATGTGAATGAGGGACTCTCAGTGTCTCGAAGTTTCAGCAGCACAGACACCACATCCTTCGCCAACATCCCCCGACACCATGTCTCATCACTGTCACCCTTGCTCACTTGCATCATGACACTGGCTTGTTTTTGAGCCTTCATTTTCTGAAACAAGCACCTCCCTTAGTGCTTGTGCACTAAGGATTCCCTCTGCCAGGCACACCCTTCCCCAGATATCCTTGGGGGTCCCACCGTCTCTTCCTGGAGGCCTCTTTCAAAAGTCACCTTTTCTGCCGGTCTTGCCTGGACATGCCTATAAGAATAGCACCCCCATCCACTCTCTTTTATATTTGCTTTCATTTTCTTCTAAGAACTTATAACCACTTAACATGTTACATGATTATTTCTTTATCAGCTCATATTCTTTCCCGTCCAACTGAACTGTGAGGCATTCAGTTTTTCAGCAAGCTACGCTCATTACCAAGACAGTGCCTGGAACATGGTCAACACTCTATTTATAGAATTCAAATGCATGAAAGAATTTCTCATGAAACTGTACAATATATGACCTCTTGGCGAAAGGTTGACAATGGGAGAGGAATTTTCAATCAGAAATAGTTCTTGGGGGCACACAACAGGAAAAAAGTTCCATACACAAAATATAGAAATTAATTTCTCGGCTGCAATATAAATTGTAACATTTCAAGGATGTACTTGATACCCTTTTGAGTGAAAATGAGTCATTTTATTTTTCTTTTTCCTGGTAGTCACCTCCAGCACATGCAACCAGGCAATGATACAAGAATTTCAGAGTTTCTTCTTCTCGGACTTTCAGAGGAAACAGAATTGCAGCCCTTGATATTTATACTTTTCTTCTCCATGTATCTCATCACCATGCTCGGGAACCTGCTCATCATCCTGGCCACAATCTCAGACCCCCACCTCCACACCCCCATGTACTTCTTCCTCTCCAACCTGTCCTTTGTAGACATCTGTTTTGTCTCTACCACTGTCCCAAAGATGCTGGTGAATATACAGACACAGAGCAAAGTCATATCCTATGCAGACTGCATCACTCAGATGTACTTTTTCATACTATTTACAGGGTTGGACATCTTCCTTCTGACTGTAATGGCCTATGACCGGTTTGTGGCCATCTGTCACCCCCTACACTACACAGTCATCATGAGTCCCAGGCTCTGCAGACTCCTAGTTCTGCTGTCCTGGATCATGAGTGTCCTGCATTCCTTGCTACTAAGTGTAACGGTGCTGTGGTTGTCCTTCTGTACAGACTTGGAAATCCCCCACTTTTTCTGTGAAATTAATCAGTTGGTCTACCTTGCCTGTTCCAACACTTTCTTCAATGACTTGGTGATGTATGTGGCATCTCTGTTGCTGGGCAGTGGGACCCTTACTGGTATCCTTTACTCTTACTCTAAGATAGTTTCCTCCATACGTGCAATCTCATCAGCTCAGGGGAAGTATAAAGCATTTTCCACCTGTGTATCTCACCTCTCAGTTGTCTCCTTATTTTATTGCACAAGCCTAGGGGTGTACCTCAGCTCTGGAGCTACCCACAACTCACACTCCAGTGAGGCAATAGCGTCAGTAATGTACACGGTGGTCACGCCCATGCTGAACCCCTTCATCTACAGTCTGAGGAATAAAGACATAAAGTGGGCTCTGAGAAGATTCCCTGGGAGGGGAATTATAAAACCATAGATGGTCCTGGGGCTGGGGAAGCACCTGTGACAATAGGGCTCAAATCTTCACAACCAGAAATAAAGAAAATCTGATCCAATTGTGGATTTAGAACTTCTTTCTTCTCTTTGTTTCCTGGAATTTCCATGACTTTGATTTCAAGTTCATTATACAATTGAAGAAACTCACTTCATTAAAATTTCTTCTCTGTTTGATATCTGGACAATTTTCCTCTTTGTCTATTTTTGTATTTTTATAAGTTGATCCCCAAATGGATCAGAAATACTTAAAAATCCTCATTCATTTTTTGGCACAACATGGATTTCTTAAGAATAATTTTTTTTTCTCAACTGTATAAACTGAGTAATTTTTCTTTTATTCTACTGAAAAATTGTCATGTGTTATAGTTCTCCTGTGGGGGAAATAGAGACTACACTTAGCAATTAAGGTCATTTATATAATTTTATACTGAAGAAAAGCCTGACGCCACACTTTCTCACTTTGGTGTCCATCATTCCTGTGTACATCAATACCTAAACTGTACTTCCTGATCATGTATAATTTAACAGACCAGTTTGGCAAAAATTGATTATTATCTACATGTCTCCAAGGGGAGTCTACATAACAAGACAAATTTGAATAAATGGTTTTTTTTGTATGGCCTTAGGGTCAGAGACAAATTTAAATAAAATGAAGTGAATTTTAAATTATACGTTTTGCGTTGATGCAAAATTTTTCTTTTTCATTCTTTATATCTACTCACTGAAGTACGGAACACTGGTGTTCATGTTCATTCTCTGCAGTGAGAGGTGGGTTGGCTGTTTTTATGTTTTATTATTGAATTATCTTTCCGGTTCTGCTGGAAAACTTCCTGCTCTGCACACATATGGGAGTCCTTGAATTGTTATCAATGACCTATCACCATCTTTTCTAAACTTTGCCACTATCACTAAATGGGTGTTGAATGAACCACTTCAATATCACCTACCATAAATCTTCATTATGCTAAGAAATCTCTTTAAACTTCACGTCAAAAGATTCCTCACACTAGAGTTTGAATTTCTCTCTAGTTATCTTATTTAGGGGGACAAGATTTCCCAAATGGTGGATTATAAAAGAGACAATCAATAGAAGGGAAGAAAGTATTTGCAAACTGTATATTGGCAAGGGGTTAATATGCAGAATATATAAGGAGCTCATCTCAATAGCAAAAAAAAAAAAAAAAAAAATCAAATCATCTGATTTTAACACATTGACTGCCACACTGGAAAAAATTTTTTTCCTTGGGGCCATGGTGGTTAATGACAAAAATGGAATAAACACTTTGAAAACAAAATGATCCTTTCTAATTTAATGAAAAATTTGAGTTTTTTTTTTCAGATTTAACACCATGGCCCTTCCTTACTTCAAAAAATGCTCAGGAAACAGAGTTTATACCTTAAAGGTTTTAATCCTTAAAGTTCAAGTATGCAGCAAATTTATGTTGCTCCAATTGTACTGAAAAACAAACAGGACTCTAAATTATTCTTCACATCTAATCTTCCACTCTCTTGTCCCGATGTCCACTTCTAGTTGCCATATGTCTATATGACATTTTTCTAGAATATACTATAGAGTTTTCAGCTCTACCCTCCCTACACAAAAAGAAAATAAATCTTTATCACGGGCCCCTGGGATTGGATGGGAAACACCTCCAACAAACCTTAGTGGTTGGCCTTTGAGTCAATCAAATAATTCGTGGCAGAAAGCTAAGCAAGTGGAAAACAGACTATGAAACCAGCTAATCGAGATCTCTCTGACAATACCTTTCCAAAAATGTCCTGTGTTTGACAAATCTTTAACAGTCTTCTCTGTCTCTGTCCCTCTGCTGAAAATAAAACAACTTTATCATGCTCCCACTTGACAAGCGGGTTCCCTGCCCCTCCCAGAAGAGTATTACCTTCTCTTCTCTAATAAAGACCCATGCCATGTACTCACAGCAATTGATAAGCAATTATAATCCTGTATGATGATGCCGAATATGTTGGGTACAGAAGTAACGGCTGCTTCACAAAACATTTAAAAGTTAGATGAAACTCCAACTACAAACTGCAACTACACTGAATTTTCAGAAATTAAGGTCTCTATTTCCTTTTCGCATAGGGTAATTCCTTACCTTTTGCAACTTCGATGGGCATTTGCAACTTATAAGTACTCTTAACTAGGAACTGTTGCTAACTATATGAAAACAATTAGGTAAGGCAGTCACAGGAAAAAAGAAATCCGAAAAAAATAAAAAAGTCATAGCGGAATTTAACACACGCCCCTAACATGGGTCAGGTTAAGAGGTAACAACACGTTCTGCACTTTTATTTTTCATAAGCAGTACAAGTTTAGGATCCTAAAAACCTCTTATATCATCACAACAGAATTCCTTCCAAGGGTTTAAGCTGCTGGATGATCATATTCAGCCCTTCTAAATTAGCTCTCACCTGACTCCAACACGCAGCCATCCGGGGTCAATTGGGAACGGACACGGCCAGCAGGAGGCAAGCGTGGGGGACAGGACCTTCAACAGCAAAATTATGACACATTCTAGGGAATCTCTCCCATTTCTGTCATCTCCCGCTTCCTTCGCCTGGCCCAGATGGCAGCGGGATTTCAGTTTATCCTCTGGCCAAAATGTGGCGCCAGGTTTCAAACACTTTTTCTCTGGCTGCCACCGAAGTGGAGCAGCGAGGGGAGGGGACAGCCTGGCACTGGTGCTTGGAGGGTGGACAGAAGGCAGGAGCGCTTGCAGGGACACAGCAGTCCCGCCTTTCCCAAAGCCACTCTGTTTCCCGCACCCTCAAGCAGAAAGGCGCCATCCCGCCGCGGAGTCTTCACTTCCCTCAGTTCCCACGTTGACAGCGCGCTCGGTGCGGGCCACGCGGTGCCGGTGCCAAACCCGCCCTGAACCGCCCGAGACAGAGGCGGCGCCCACAAGCCGGAGATGCGACCCGGCGTCTTGCACCTGGCCAGGTGACAAACGAGGACGCCTTTGCCCCTGGCAGCGCGAACCTTGGCGGGCTCGGACCAGGGCGACCCTTCTGCTTCTGTACGAAACCCCGCAAACGCTCCCGCGCCCCCTGTGCCGCCTCCCGCCGCCAGGCCCGGGGCGCAGCGCGGAGAAAGTCCGCGGAGGAACCGCCCGGCGGGGCGCGGCGTCCGGGGCAGGGTGGGAGCGTCTCGGCCGCCACCGGCCGCCCCCGGGACGTCGCCTCCAGGAAGAGCTGGCGCTGGCGGCTGCGGAGGCGATGGCTGGGACAGCGACCGCGCGCGACGGCTTTTCTTGGGACGTTGGCTGGGAATCCACAGCCATTTGGGAAACGTCCTGCACCGACTTCCTCCCGCTGTCGCCGGCCAACTACCGTTTATCTTCGACGACGCCCACAGTGGGGAGGGGGTGGCCCCGGAGCGGGGCGCATCTGCCCGTGTCCCCGAGAGCGGGGCCAGTGCGCAGGGCAGAGGACCCGGCAGCTGCACCTGCCCGCTCCCGCCGCGCACGTCAGGCGTCTCCCTGCCTGTCGTCCCCCAGCTGTCTCAAAATCTGTTGTTTTGTAGTTTTTTGTGCGTGAGTTACAATTAAATTGTCAATATTAATGGTAACAATAAGAACATCAGCAAGAGTTTCACGAACCCACTGCAGGGTGGTGCCCAGGGGCAGCCACCACGGAATGAGGGTGCCAAGGAGGGCAGCGTGCGTTGCCTGCGCACCACGCGGCTCCCGAGGCAAAGAGACGTGTGAGTTACACGTGCTGCACCAGGCCCCGGGCTCAGTACTGGTGTGAGTTAAATACAACTCACGCAGCAGTGAATGCGTTAAAATAGGTAACTGTACAATATATGCATGTAACGGAATTCAGCATATAGCTCCCATATCTGTTAAAATAAATGAAAAGGGGGGAAATCTCGAAACAAAAAAATGGGTTAAAGACCTGAAGAGACATTTCTTAAAACAAGATACACAAATTTTCAACAAGTACGTGAAAAAAATCCTCAAGATCAGTAATCACCAGAGAAATGCAAATCAAGGTCATCACGAGGTAACACCTCATTTCAGTCAGTTATCCTGGTCGGAGCTAGAACCCATTCTTCGAAGCGAAGTGTCACAGGATTGGAAAAACAAGCATCACTGGTACTCACCATCAAACTGGTACTAACTGATGAACACTTACATCACACAGGGCAATAACATTCATCTGAGGGCGGGTGGGCGGGGGGGGGGGGAGGGGATGGGAAAAACTCTCACTGAATGGATGTGGGGAGCACAGTTTGGGAGACGACCACGATTGTGGCTCTGACACGGGCAGAACAGGGGCAATGTGTATGGCCAAAATGTTGTACCCCCATGATATTCTGAAATTAAAAAAAAAAATAAAAATAAAAAAAAAGAAAGATTATTATCCAAAAGATAAAAAAATAACAAATGTTAATGAGGAAGTGGAGAGAGGGACACTCCTTCATTGTTAGTGGGAAAGTAAATTAGTGGAGCCATTATGGAAGACAGTGTGGAGGTTTCTCAAAAAATTAAAAATAGAACCATGACACAATGCAGCAATTCCACTGCTGGGTGTTTATCCAAAGGAAATGAGAACAGTCTGTCGAAGAAATATCTGCACTGTCATTTTTATTGCAGCTCTATTCACAATAGCCAAGATATGAAATCAATCTAACTTTCCATCAATGGATGAGAGGATTTTAAAACTATGATATGCATAAACAACAGAATATTATTCACCCATAAAACTGAGGGAAATCCTGTCATTTGCAACATGGATAAATCTGGAGGACATTATGTTAAGTGAAATAAAGTAGACACACAGAGACAAACACTGCATGATCTCACGCACATAAACTCTAAAACAGTTGATGTCATGGAATTAGAGAGTAGAATAGTGGTCATCAGAGGCTCAGGTATGAGAGGGAGGAGTGATGGGAGATGTTTGTAAAAGGAGGCAAAATTTCAGTTAGGAGGCATAAGTTCAAGAGATCTATTGTACAGCATGGCGACCATGTCATGATGATATATTGTATTCTTGAAAAATGCTAACGAAGTGGATGCTAAGTGTCCTCACCACAAAAATGATAACAATGTGAGGTAATGCACACATTAATTAGCTAGATATAAGCATTCCACATGTATATATAAATCAAAAAGTCATGTACATGATGAATACACATAATTTTATCTGGCAATTTAAAAAATAAATAAATCCTTAATTAAATAACATTATCCTTATTAGGGGCAAACTTCAGGGCAATTTGTATTAATGTAAAAAAGCTAAATATATCCCTGACAATTACTAAATGTTCCACAAATAAAGGATTCAATGATAGCTCTTAGCCTGAGTTACAAGCATGAAATTTTTAATTGTTTTGCAAAAGCTTGAACGAAGGCAAGTGATGTCAGTTACCCATGGCTTTCCATCAAGAAGCCCTTTACGCTGAAAGGGGAATAGTCAAGGTTTTCTGGAGATATCAAAGGGCGTTTTTCCCACTGCCTGTCAATGCTTTGGAGACACAAGGGACCTAGTCAGGACAGGTTCCTCAGTTTCAACTGTGGAGAATATTTTCACTCAGGGTTGGGTTCCAGTGTTAAGCCATCAGGACTGTGGAAAGCACGTAAGTCCATGGAGAAGGAGCAATAAAGACGGGATTCACCTCCTGTTTAAACTGGTGTCTTGGGAACAGAGAATGCAGAGAAAATATTCCTTTTGGTGCAGAACAACATCCAAGGGAAATGATGTGCACAAGGGTTGGAATAACAAGAGGGAAATGTGTCTAATGAGCAGAAATGCAAGCTGGAAATATCTCCCCTGCTGCTGTCCCTCAGCATACACAGCCTTGGGCTGGATGGGACATGGTTATTCCTTTTGGAGTCCTCAATCTGGCTCAGGTACTGATGCCTCCACCTTTCACTTCTGCCTTGTCTTGGGACTGAGCTTCTGTCCCCACCATCAACCATCCAGGGAGGAATTCTCACGTCCACATGGAGACCTTCCTTTCAGAAAACCCTTAAGGTGAGCCCAAGATCCAGGAGGTCCTGTAGGAAAGGGTCAGGGAGAATGGACTCTGTGAACATGTATCTGAGGTCACCTGAGAGCAAATCCAACCTAGTCTAGAGCAGAGAGGTTGCTGTGGTTGTTTGTTTCCTTGATTCATTCATTGAATCATGTATTTATTTATGACACTAAAAAGAGAAGTGGACATTAAACCCAGCAGTGGAGCATGAAAGTTGACAATTACATAATGGTAAAGGAAGCAGAATTAGGAGAGGGAACAGGGGATTTCAGGTGGTTCCAGTAATAGGAAAACATGTGACCAAGGGTTTCTGCAATTAAGTAAAGAGAAACAGACTATTAACTGTAAAGAATTACGGACTGAAATGAAGGCAATTTTTTCTTCATTTTTACCAAGAGGCTTTATCGGAGTGTTTCCATATTGATGACAAAGATCCAGACAAATGAATTCCTTCCAAATGCTACCTGAAAACAGCAGTTCATGGGCACACATTTTGCAGTATCTTCTCTCATGCTGGGTATTCAAATGAAATAGGAAATGTATTTAGCAGGTGAAAAGTGATATTCTAATGACCTTTACTTGCACTTATCTCTTAGTAGTGAGGCTGAATATATTTGGGTTTCTCAGACATGGACCACTCTATTGCAAATAGTCTGTGTGTGTTCTTTGCTTTTGCCTGGTGGGTTTGGTTGTTTTCATTCCTGGTTTTGATTGCATTTTTTAAAACATAAGAATTGGAATTTTTCAACACATTTGTCATATGTTATATTGTTATTTTCTGCACATGTTAATGTATGTGAGAGGAATTTGTGAAAGTTTATGAATCTTGTGTAGCCAAGTGCATCGCTCAGTTTACTCTGTTCTCCACATTGCTTGATAAATGTAGAGAGGTTTTTCTTCATAATGTTGCCAAATAAATTGCTATATATATATATATATCCCATTTGTTTTCATATTTCTGTTACTCCTAATTGGGCCTTTTGGCGCTTTGTATTAGATCTATTTCTAGAAGTTGCATCAACTTTGGCCATCACTTGGAAATCACCATTTGTCATCTGACTAAAGTGATGTGTGATTTTCTCTTCAGGGAGATTTTGTCACCCAGGGGACATTGAGCAATGCCCTGTTTGGCTTTCAACCTGGAGAAAGGTCGGTAGAGAACCAAGAACCTAAGAAACATAATACAATGCATAGGACAGACGCCGTCACAATCAATGACCTGACAAGAATTTCGGTGGTGCTGGCACTGAGAAATCTTGAGTTAATGAATACCTGTATTTTTAATATTTATAGCTTTACTCAGATTGTTTCCCCAAGATTTTGTAAATAGAAATAAACTTCTTTATGGTAGAAAATAAATGAGAACAATTCAGAGAGGTTTCTAATGCATGCCTGTGTCAAGTTCTCTTTTTCTTTTTTTTCTTATCAGACACATCAACCACATGGATCCACAGAATGATACACGGATGACAGAATTTCTTCTTTGAGATTTTCAGAGGAACCAGAAATGCAGCCCTTCATATTTGTACTTTCTTCTCCATGTATCTGATCACCATGCTCGGGAACCTGCTCATCATCCTGGCCACAATCTCAGACTCCCACCTCCACACCCCCATGTACTTCTTCCTCTCCAACCTGTCCTTTGTAGACATCTGTTTTGTGTCCACCACTGTCCCAGGCATGTTGGTTAATATCCACACACAGAGCAAAGTCATATCCTATGCAGGCTGCATCACCCAGATGTACTTTTTCATACTCTTTTCAGGGTTGGACGTCTTCCTCCTGACCGTGATGGCCTATGACCGGTTTGTGGCCATCTGTCACCCCCTGCACTACACAGTCATCATGAACCCCAGGCTCTGTGGACTGCTGGTTCTGGCATCCTGGATCATGAGTGTCCTGAATTCCTTGTTACAAAGCTTAATGGTGTTGCCACTGTCCTTTTGTAGACACTTGGAAATCCCCCACTTTTTCTGTGAAATTAATCAGGTGGTCCACCTTGCCTGTTCCAACACCTTCTTCAATGACTTGGTGATGTATGTGGCATCTCTGTTGCTGGGCGGTGGGACCCTCACTGGTATCCTTTACTCTTACTCTAAGATAGTTTCCTCCATACGTGCAATCTCATCAGCTCAGGGGAAGTATAAAGCATTTTCCACCTGTGCATCTCACCTCTCAGTTGTCTCCTTATTTTATTGCACAATCCTAGGGGTGTACCTCAGTTCTGGTGCAACCCACAACTCACACTCCAGTGCAACAGCCTCGGTGATGTACACGGTGGTCACACCCATGCTGAACCCCTTTCATCTACAGTCTGAGGAATAAAGACATAAAGAGGGCTCTGACACAATTCCTCAGAGGGACGCAAGAAATGGCCATTTTTCAAGTAGTGACTGTGATTTCAGAGCTTGAGACTCAGAACCAGAAATAGTGACTCAATAATCAGATCGTTGGGGTAGACTTTGCTCCTTCTATTTATTTCCTGAAGTTTCAATTTCTTTGATCTCAACTTCTTTATTGAATCCATGTCGTTCCTTCATAAAGCTTTCTGCTCTGATATCCAACCCCTTTGTCCTTTGGCATTTTCCTACTTTCCTGATGTTACTCACAAACTACAGTCGAAAATAAGTTGGAGATTCCTATTTGCCTCATATACTGGTGAGTTGTATTCGTCCTACAAGATCAACCACCCTTGGCAACTGGAAGGGCATTAATATAATTTTATTGTAGATGAATACGAGACCACCATTTTCCACTTTTGACTCTGTCATTCATTTCTTATCACTACCTTAGCTGCTCTTCCTGGTCATGTAAACTTTAACACAGAATGTGTTTCATAGCTGACCGTGGCATTTTATTTTCCTCAGTAGGATCCTGTGCTCTATTCATCTCAGTCTCCACAGTAACTACTATGTTCCCTGTAAAGAGTAGGAAGTCAAGTATTGCTTATCAAAGACATGGTCCAAGTCTGCTCTACACAGAAAGACAAATTTGTATGAATCAACTGACTTTATAACACCTTAAAGTCAGAGATGAACTGATGTGTGGCACAGTGAAATTTCAGCCATACATTGTATTACTATGGAAGATTTGTTTTGATGACGTATGTCTACTCACTGAAGTGTGGAAACTTGGTGTCCAATTATAAAAAAGGTTTTTTTCATGTAGTGGAGGATTTGGTGTCATGGTCTATATTATTTCATTGTATCATCTTGCTGTTTCTGCTTAAAATTTCTGAGTGCTACATACAAGTACAACTCCTAACGATGTCCTAACAAATGCTTCCCCCTTTAAAGAATTTTGTCATAAGCATTGACCAGTAGGTAAATATACAATACGTGTATTTACTTATCTCCAATTGCCTTAGCCCTTTTACCCTAAACTCTGTTCAGTCTTCATGATCAAAACGGACTGATGCAAGAGCTTGAATTTCTGCTTTGAACATCAGTTTTAGAGATATTCTTGAGTAGAAAATAGTAGAATGGTATAAAAGACTCTAAAATTTCATTATGTGACTAATTGGAGCCAGCATTAGGGCAACAGATATAAGAACCCTTAATACAACAAAGCATACACTGGTCTCAAGCACTTTGCTCCCTGTGCAGAGCCCTAGAAGGAGGTTTCCCTTCAAAATCACAACTTCCTGTCACCCAGGTGGAGAGCAATGTTAGATTCACTTCCTATCCCAATATACTTTCTTCATCTTTTTTTTCCTCTATATGGCTTTTATTTTATTTTACTTTTTATTTCAGAACATTATGGGGGTACACATGTTTGGTTACATAATCTGTTTTTGTACAGTTTGAGTCAAAGTGATAAGTGTGCCCATCACTCAGTTATTGTGCACTGTACCCATTAGGTGTGAATTTACCCATCCCCTCCACCCCTTCCCACCTACTTGGTTTCCCTTCAGTTTTCTTCTTAGTGAAGTATAACAAGAATGGAAAAACAAACACCACATGTACTCAGTACCAAATTGGAATTAATCAGTCAACACTTATGTGCACATACGGAATCAAGATGCTTTCTAAAGTCACAATGAGTTCAGTTGATGGGGAACTGGGACACAGTCACAAGAGCTGCTCTCCTTCGAACACCTGTGTGTGCAGGTAATTCCCAATGAGCTTTAAAATATTACTTACTTTTCACACAGCCCATAAAGATGGTGGGATTTCTAAAAGTTTTAATTCCTTTCACGAGGTAAATACTCAAGAGGCACATGTAAAATTGTTTATGCCAAAGCTGAGCTACCACATGCAAAGGGTTTGTCCTCCTAGAGTCAGAAAAGGTGTGTGGTAGGATTCTCGGTGGAAAAGGCTGCAAAATATTTATTCCTGTCATTCACACTGGACCGCAGTCTTGATCATCAAAAAGTAGTCCCCAGAAGAGACCAAGCAGCATTAACATCAACTGGAAAATCGTTACAAATGCAGTGAGTCTGGACGTATCCTGGATGCCTGAAATAAGAATCTGTATTTGAACAAGACCCTCAAGTGAATCACATACACACTGGAGTTGAAGAAGTCCTGGACTAAAATACTCCCTCAACATCTCCAGTGGTAACATTTTTCTTGCATGATTTTGTTTGTGCTGTGCACTTTCCTGTGCATTGTAGGATGTTGAACAGCATGCCTACGATTCATTAGTTGCAGTAGCACCTGAACAGTTATGAAAATCAAAAATTTCACCAGACATTGCCAAGTGTCTCCTGCAGGCACAACAACCCCCGGTGGAGAACCCCCAACCCATAGAACTGAAAACATGTTGACTGAGTTGCAACCAAACCTTATACTTGACTTAGCTTGTAACTTTGGGTGGATCACATCACTGATCTGAGGCCTCATCCTTCAAATATAGAATGAGTGTCCTTGTAGTATGACCTCATAGAATGGAAATGTATTTTTAAAAAACACATTAAATGTAGTATCAAATGACACAAAGCATATAAGAATCCAATTTCAGTCCATTGTTCATGACAACGACTAAATATATCTCATGTAATGGCCAAATGTTTCAAAATGAAGGACTAAATGACAACTCTTCATTTGTTTTACAAGCATAAAATCCCTAATTTCTTTATCAAAAGCAACATGAAGGCAAGGACTGTAGTAACTACCCATGGTTTTATACCAAGTGAACCCACTTCTCTTCCTTGTTGGAGAGGAAATATCTATTTTCTGTAGATGTCAACAGCTGTGTCGCTATGCCAAGAAATACTTTGAAGAATGAAGAGGGAATTTTAAATAAAATTTGGGCCAATGAGGTTAGACCTCCCGAAGGCACAGAGTTGAAGGAGTAATACTGGATTCACCTGACTTCTAACCTCATGTTTTGAGAACAGAATCAGCAGGAAAAATTTTCTTTCTTTTTAGAACAGTGACACAGAGAAACACCAGGTGCTCAGGTGTTGGATGAACAAGAGGGAAATGTGCCTAATTAGCAGATATAGGGAGCTGTAAATACTGTAGTTTGTCTGCTGTTGTCCCTAAGAATGTACAGCCTTGGGATGGACGGGAAGAGGTTGAATCTTTTGCAGCAGTCTTGACTCTGGTTAGGGGACTAATTCTTCACTCCCCTTTTTTGTCTTGTCTGGGGATGGAGCTTTGGTCTCCATCAACAACCATCCAGGACAGAATTCAGACTTCCCCATGGACACCTTCCTCTCAGAGACCCCATACAGGTGAGTCTGAGAGCCCAGTGATTCCCGCAGGAGAAGTTCAGAGAGGATGAATGCAGACAATGTTCACCAGGAGATCACCTGACATCAAACTAGCCCAGCCCAAGTGGAGAGATTGACGAGTTTGTTTTTTCATTGACTAATTAATTTATAGTTAATTTATTTGATATGTTAAAAAGATAAATGTCTACTAGAGTTAGCAATGCAGAGATCATTGTTGACAATTAAGTAATAGGTATGGAAGTCCAGTTGGATGAAACTGAAGAAGGAATAGAAGACATAAAGTGGTTCCAGGAAAATTAGAATACGTCCATGGAGTTTTGCAGTGAAAGAAACTTGAGCTCAAATGGTTCAAATGCGATTTATATAACCAAAATGTTTGTACCCCTGTAATATTCTGAAATAAAATTTTAAAAAATAAAATAAAATAAAAACAAAAAAAAAGTAGGAAGGTAGAATATTAGGTGTGCGGGGTTGTGTGATGAACTGAGGGCTTTGAAAAAAATTTTTTTTTTTAGTTGTTATTTTTATTTTAATTGCTGTTGTTATTACTTCATCTGCTATTTCCATTTTCTGGAAAGCACTCTATTTTTAATATGATATTTTCTGTTTTTGAAGTAACAAATGTTACTTTTTTTTTTTCTTTTAATTTATTTTTTTAATTTCAGAATATCATGGGGGTACAACACTTTGGCCATACACATTGCCCCTGTTCTGCCCGTGTCAGAGCCACAATCGTGGTCATCCCCCAAACTGTGCTCCCCACATCCATTCTGTGAGAGTTTGTCCATCCCCTCCACCCCCCTCCCGCCCGCCCACCTTCAGATGAATGTTATTGCCCTGTGTGATGTAAGTGTTCATCACTTAGTACCAGTTTGATGGTGAGTACCAGTGGTGCTTGTTTTTCCAATCCTGTGACACTTCACTTCGAAGAATGGGTTCTAGCTCCAACCAGGATAATACCAGATGAGTTAATTCACTGTTGTTCCTTATTGCTGAGTAATACTCCATGGTATACATATACCACATTTTATTGAACCACTCGTGTATTGATGGGCACCTTGGTTGTTTCCACAACTTTGCAATTGTGAATTGTGCTGCTATGAACATTCGAGAGCAGATGTCTTTATTATAAAATGTCTTTTTTTCTTTTGGATAAATACCCAGTAGTAGGATTGCTGGGCCAAATGTTAATTCTACTTTTAATTCTTTGAGGTATCTCCATATTCTTTTCCATAGAGGTTGTACTAATTTGCAGTACCACCAGCAGTGTATGAGTGTTCCTATCCGTCCACATCCCCGCCAACATTTGTTATTTGGGGATTTTTTGATATGAGCCAATCTCACTGGAGTTAAGTGATATCTCATTGCGGTTTTGATTTGCATTTCCCTGATGATTAGAGAAGTTGAGCAATTTTTTATATGTTTGCTGGCCATTATTCTGTCTTCTTTGGAAAAGTTTCTGTTCATGTTCTTTGCTCATTTTTTAATAGGGTTGTTTGATTTTTTCTTGTTGATTTTCCTAAGGTCTGTATAGATTCTGGTTATCAGCCCTTTGTGAGAGGTGTAGCATGCAAATATTTTTTCCCATTCTGTAGGTTGTCTGTTCACTCTAGTGATAGTTTCCCTGGCTGTGCAGAAGCTTTTCAATTTGATCAGGTCCCATGTATTTATTTTGGTTGCTGCTGTGATTGCTTTGGGGGTCTTCTTCATAAATTCTTTGCCTAGGCCAATGTCCATAAGAGTTTTTCCAATGTTTTCTTCGAGAATTCTTATGGTTTCACGTCTTAGGTTTAGATCTGTTATCCATTGTGAGTTGATTTTTGTGAGAGGTGAGAGGTGTGGGTCCAGTTTCAGTCTTCTACATATGGCCATCCAGTTTTCCCAGCACCATTTGTTGAATAGGGAATCTTTTCCCCAGTTACGTTTTTCTGGAATTTGTCAAAGATCAGGTGACTGTATGAGGTTGGTTTTATATTTGGGTTCTCAATCCTGTTCCATTGGTCTACGTCTCTGTTCTTGTGCCAATACCATGCAGTTTTGGTTACTATAGCCTTGTAGTATAGTTTGAAGTCTGGTAGACAGATGCCTCCCAATTTGTTCTTTTGGCTTAAGATTGCTTTGGCTAGACGGGGACTTCTCTGGTTCCACACGAAGCATAGAATTATTTTTTCTAGATCGGCAAAAAATGATGTTGGTATTTTGATAGGGATTGCATTGATTCTGTAAATTAATTTAGGTAGCAAAGCCATTTTTACTATGTTGACTCTGCCTATCCAAGAGCATGGTAGGGCTTTCCATCTATTTACATCCTCTGCAACTTCTTTTCTCAGTGTTTCATAATTCTCTCTATATAGGTCTTTGACCTCCTTAGTTAGATATGTTCCTAAATATTTAATTTTCTTTGCTGCTATTGCAAAAGGTATTGCATCTTTAATTTGTTTCTCAGCTTGATTGTTATTACCATATATGAAGGCTATGGATTTGTATGTATTAATTTTGTATCCTGAGACTTTGCTGAATTCATTCATTAATTCCAGTAATCTCTTGGTTGAATCTTTGGGGTTTTCTATGTATAATATCATATCATCCGCAAATAGTGAAAGTTTGACCCCTCTGCCCCCATCTGGATCCCCCTAATTCCTCTGTCTTGTCTAATTGCTGTGGCCAGGACTTCCAGCACTATGTTGAAAAGAAGTGGAGATAGTGGGCACCCTTGTCTGGTGCCAGATTAAAGGGGGAATGCCTTCAATTTTTCCCCATTCAGTATGATATTGGCTGTGGGTTTATCATATATGGCTTTAATAGTTTCTAGGAATGAGCCATCTATGCCTATATTGTTAAGAGTTCTTATCATAAAAGGATGCTGGATTTTGTCAAAAGCCTTTTCTGCATCTATTGAAAGGATCATACAATCTTTGTTCTTGCTTTTATTTATATGGTGAATTACATTTATAGATTTGCATATGTTGAACCATCCCTGCATCTCGGGAATAAAGCCCACCTGATCATGATGGATTATTTTTTTGATGTACATTTGAATTCGGTTTGCAAGGATTTTATTGAGAATTTTTGCATCTATATTCATAAGGGATATTGGTCTGTAGTTTTCTTTTTTTGTTGTGTCTTTTCCTGGCTTTGGTATCAAGGTGATATTGGCTTTGTAGAATGAGTTTGGGAGGATTCCATCCTTCTGGATATTTTCAAATAATTTCTGCAGTATAGGCACCAGTTCTTCTTTGTAGGCTTGGTAGAATTCAGGTGTGAACCCATCTGGTCTGGGACTTTTTTTTTTGGGTAGATTTTTTATTACTGCTTCATTTTTGGTGCTTGATATTGGTCTGTTTAGAAATTCTGTTTCTTCCTGGTTGAGCCTAGGGAGGTAGTGTGTTTCTAAGAATTTGTCCATTTCCTCCACGTTGAAAAAAATTTTTTGAGGTGGGCGTTTGTTTGGCATGTTTCTGATCCATTAGAAACATCCCGAGCAGTGGATTCCTTGAAAATTCTACATCGCTACAGTCGTTCACACGAAACACATGTCACAGCATCTTCTTTCATGCTGGTTATTCCAAGAAAAAGATAAAAGTGTTTTCATGGGTCAAAATGGGAATACTAAAGAAGTTTTAATTGCAATTATTTCATGAATAAACAGTGTCAGTTTTTCTGTTAGTCTTTTGCTTTCTTTAATGCAAATTGTGCATGTTTTTTGCTTTTATGTTCTCGGGTCTGAGTGTTTTTATTCCCTTGATGGAATTCTTTCAATCAAAGAGTGGGAGTTTTCTTGCCAGCTTTGCTGAACAGCATTTAATTTTTTATGTGTGTGTATACGTATGTCAGTGGAATATGTGGACATTTATAAATTTCGTGCGGTAAATCTTTCATTCAGTCTTGTTGTTTGCCCATCCCCACCCCCACTATTTTTAATTTAGAAAATTCCTCTGCATCATTGCTAGAAATAAATCACCTTTTATACTCTTTCCATATTATTTCAAATCTGTTGTTCCTTCTTCCTACCTTTTTGCCTTTGTGATTAGAACTAGTTTGATTTTTTAATTTAACATTCAATGTTATTATTGATTGACAAATAACAAATTAATTTTTAAAAAGTTAAGTGAGATCTTGTAACATAATGGATGTTACAAAATGGAATGTTATGGAATATAATATTGCATAATGAATGAAACACAACGGAATGCTATGGATTTAAATGTATCAGAATGAAATGATATGGAATAGAATGTCACTTCATTGAATTTCAAGGAATAAAATGCCGTAGTATAAATGTTATGGAATGGTATGTCAGGGAAGGAAATGCCCCATCATGGAAATGAATGGAGTTTTAGAGAACGAATAATCATGGAATGGAATGTCACGTCATGGTATGTCACAAATAGGAATGTCACAGAATGGAATGTTACAAAATTAAATGTTACAGAATGTATTGGAATTGAATGGATTGGTATGGGGGGTTATGGAATAAAAAGTTATGGGATGAGGACAGAGCAAAAGTTGGCAATCTGATAGAGTCCTCCCACTGCACAGCTCCCAGGAAGGAGGTGAAAAATGCCAGCGGCTACCTACAAGCACAGACCACTCACTCCGAAAACAGCATTGAGAATTACAGAGAAACAATGCCGAACGCCAGCCCAAGAAAACAGGTACAGAATTTTCACAAAGATTGGAGGGCGCATGGAGCACAATAGAGCCCAGAGCGTGGGAAGGATGCGCTCACCAGGTCGGCGCAACATGACCTGCCCCCTCCCCATACGCTCAGTCAGGGACAAGCCCAGAGTTGGGGCAAAGCGGTGGTGCAAGGCATCAGACCCTGTGGAGAGGAGGCAATTGCGAGAGCCAAAGACAACTCGCAGCTGCAATATACAGAGACCGCTCAGGGCTGGGGAAGAACTGGGCAGGGACGAGCGGAGATACAACTTCCAGGGACAGTGCACGGGAACCCGCAGGCCAGCAGTGGGCCACTAGAAGTCAGCGGGACTGGGCCCAGGAGTTTAACCGAGAGCGGGACACGCCCTTAGAGGTTGCTAACAACTGCCGGTGGAGAAAAGCTGCACTCCTGGTGTGATCAGAGCCCGGCTGTGTGCCAGGCTGGTGGCGGCCGCCATCTTTAAAGCCGCCAACCCGGAGCTGTGAGCTGCATCTCTATCTCCGCCCCACCCCAGCCCGGGGCTCTTCCGCTAGGGCGAGACAGGCTGTGCCTTTGGTGGCCAGGGACAGCTGCATCCGTGGGTTCCAGGTGGGACGAGGTCCCGGAACTGTAGCGGCGAGACCTTTGTGTATTGGAAACAGCTTGCAGCTCGTCCATCTGGTCCTGCTACCCCAGCTCTGGCCTCCGACGAGTCCGCTATGTGCTGGTCCTAGTGCCCGCCCTTCAGGTCCCATCCCTCCTGTACCCAAGAGATCACTCATTTTGAAGGTTGCTGGCTATAGTGACTCATTTGGTATAACTGCTGGTTCCCATGACAACCATATGACTCAAGAGCCACAGGCTGAACCAGAGCAGCTCCCCATAACCCTGCCCACTTCAATAGGGAATTTCACGCCATCCAAGAGCACTTCCAGTAGCCACTACTCCCCCCTCCCGATGGGAACATCCCCCCCGGTGGAGACTGCTGGGGATAGAGATGGCCACCTGCCTCGGCTTCGGGTCTAGTGGTGGAAAAGAGGTGCACAATTGGAGATCCCCCCATCAACCAGTATCACGTGGAGACGCACATCACAAGGGCAGACACACGTGGCTAGATAAGCAACCTCTGAGCTGTGTAGAATTTTCCCAATTCAGCTCTCACACTACAGCCAAAAGAAATTGTGTTTCTACCTGCACCTCAGGATAAGCAGGGTCAAAGTAACCCCTAGGAGCTACAGGGCCCCTCCCAAAGCACGGGGCTTTCACATACCCCAACTGGGAGATCAGAGTCTGTCATGGACATAACAGAATACCTAGCTAATAGGGAGCTGTGGACTCATATCCTCAAGTACAATTCACTAGCTTAGAGCCCAAGCTGGGAGGTCATTCTCACCACACTCCACTGGGAAGAGGAGAAGACAACAGGCCAGAGATAACTAAAGATCCACCAAACTTGCTAAAATACACCTAAAGCATTACAGGCCACTACTTCTCTCCCAGGCTCTGCCAAGGAAGGAAAATTGTGGGCCTGGAGACAGGGCCATAAACTAGCTCTAACACCCCCAGCTCTCGACCAAGAGGCCAGATGAGAAAAAACCAGCGAAAGAACTCAGGGAACATGAAAAATCAGAGTGAAAAGTCACCCCCAAAAGAAAGCATCAGTTCCACAATGGATACCAACCCAAACGAAATAGGTAGAATGACAGAAGAGGAATTTTGTTTATGGATTATAAGAAAGCTCAATGATATTCAAGAGAAAATTGAATCCCAGCACAAAGAAACCACAAGAAATGCAATAAATGAATGAAAAATTCTCCAAAGAAATAGAAATATTATGGAAAAATCAAATAGAAATCCTAGAAATGAAAGAAGCATTCAAGGATCTACAAAACACAGTGGAAAGCCTTAAGAATAGGCTGGACCATGCAGAGGAAAGAATTTCAGAGCTAGAAGACAACTTCTATGTGCTAAATAAATCAGTCGAAGAGAAAGAACACAAAAACAAGAGGCAGGAGAAAAGCATACAAGAAATGTGGGATTATATAAAGAGGTCAAACATAAGGATCATAGGCATCCCTGAGGGAGAGGAAGAACATTCGAGTGGGCTGGAAAATCTATTTGAAGGAATAATAGAGGAAAACTTCCATGGCCTAGCCAGAAATCTCGATATCCAAGTACAAGAAGCACACAGGACTCCTGGGAGACTCAACGTGAAAAGGCATTCACCACGCCACATAATTATTAGACTGACCAAAGTAAACACAAAAGAGGCACTCCTCAGAGCTGTAAGACGAAAAGAGCAGATAACCTATAAAGGGAAACCAATCAGATTAACTGCAGATTTCTCAGCTGAAACCTTACAAGCCAGAACGGAATGGGGGGCCATTATCAGTCTCCTATTACAAAAAAAAAGGCCAACCCAGAATTCTGTATCCTGCCAAACTAAGCTTCTTATATGAGGGAGAAATAAAGACGTTTCCAGATAAGCAATCACTGATAGAATTTGCGAAATCCAGACTGGCCTTGCAAGAAATGCTTAGACCTGCATTATACACTAAACAGAGCAACACACACCCACCTATGTAAAACTACGCAAAAGCTAAGACCCCAGAAACCACATTCCACAATGACGCAAGAGGTAAAACAAAAGACACCACCCAATAGAATAATCAGAATTTTACCCAAAATATCAATTCTCTCAATAAATGTAAATGGCTTGAACTGCCCTTTGAAGAGACATAGGCTGGCTGAATGGATTAAAAAATACAAGCCAAGTATCTGTTGTCTTCAGGAAACACACTTTACACACAAAGATGCATTCAGACTCAAGGCAAAAGGATGGAATATAATTTTCCAGGCTAATGGAAACCAAAAGAAATCCGGAATACCCATCCTTATTTCAGATGATATAAACTTTAAAGCAACAAAAGTAAGAAGGACAAGAATGGACACTATAAAGTGGTGAAGGGAAAAATCTTACAAGAGGATTTAACAATCCTAAATATTTATGTACCCAACACAGGAGCACCCAGGTACATAAAGCAAATACTGCTAGATCTAGACAACATAATAAACAGCAAACCCATAATAGCAGGGGACTTCAACACCCCACTGACAGAACTGGACAGATCCTCCAAACAAAAAATAAATAGAGAAACAAAAGACCTAAACAGGACTCTAGAACATTTGAGCCTAACAGATATCTAAAGAGCACTCCATCCAAATAACACTTAATATACATTCTTCTCATCAGCTCATGGAACATTCTCGAAAATTGAACATATCCTAGGCCACAAAACAGATCTAAACAAATTCAAAAAAATAGAAATCATACCATCTATCTTTTCAGACCACAGTGGAATAAAACTAGAAATCAATTCCAACAGAAACTCTCATCTTCATCCAAAACTTGGAAACTAAACAATCTGTTGCTGAACGACTATTGGGTCAAGGAGGAGATTCAAATGGCAATCAAAGATTCTTTGAACTAAACGATAATGGGGACACAAGTTATCAAAATCTGTGGGATACAGCAAAAGCAGTATTGAGAGGAAAACATATTGCCTTAAATGCCCACATCCAAAAGACAGAAAGGTCACAAATCAGTAAACTAATGAATCATCTTAAGGGAATGGAAAAGGAAGAGCAAAGCACTCCTAAAGCCAGCAGAAGAAAAGAAATAACCAAGATCAGAGCAGAATTAAATGAAATCAAGAACAAAAGAACAATGCAGAAGATTAATAAAATGAAAAATTGGTTCTTTGAAAAGATAAACAAAATAGACAGGCCACTTGCCAGGTTGACAAGAAGCAGAAAGGAAAGGACTCTAATAAGCTCAATTAGAAATGAGAAAGGAGAAGTCACAACTGATACCATGGAAATACAAAATGTCATCTTCGAATACTACAAAAATCTCTATGCCAACAAACACGAAAATGTGGAGGAAATAGACAAATTCTTAGGAACATACTACCTCCCTAGGCTCAACCAGAAAGAAACAGAATTTCTAAAGAGACCAATATCAAGCACCGATATCGAAGAAGTAATAAAAAATCTTCCCACAAAAAAGAGTCCTGGACCAGATGAGTTCACACCTGAATTCTACCAAGCCTACAAAGAAGAACTGATGCCTATACTGCAGAAATTATTTGAAAATATCCAGAAGGATGGAGTCCTCCCAAACTCATTCTACAAAGCTAATATCACCTTGATGCCAAAGCCAGGAGAGAACACAACAAAAAAAGAAAACTCTAGACCAATATCCCTTATGAATATACATGCAAAAATTCTCAAAATCCTTGCAAACCGAATTCAAATGTACATCAAAAAAATAGTTCATCACGATCAGGTGGGCTTTATTCCCAAGATGCAGGGATGGTTCAACATATGCAAATCTATAAATGTAATTCACCGTATAAATAAAAGCACAAACAAAGATTATATGATCCTTTCAATAGATGCAGAAAAGGCTTTTGACAAAATCCAGCACCCTTTTAT
>JAKFHU010002546.1:0-21348 GCA_023783475.1 Daubentonia madagascariensis | reverse complement strand
GGTTTCACTCTCCTAGATTATGGTTACCAATCAGAACGTCGGAATGTTCCAGGTGAAGCATCTCTTTGAGGCAACATTTACTTGGAGAAGGTACAAGACAAAGTCTTTGTCATATTTCCATCCACAGAGTGAAGCCAACCAGGAACGACTGAACATCCAGCTGCTATCATTCAATGAACAATAGTGTATTCACTTGGGACACTTTTCTGTCTCCCAGCTAAGCCATTTTGACAAATTTCCTTTCCTCTTCCCTTAGAGTCTTATACATGTGACAAGTCAATCTAAATCTACACTGATATTGTGCACACTTCCTTGGAGGTGCTTGTCTGTGTGATTCGCTTTTGTAATCACATCATGTCTGAACAGATTGTACTTTCTACCCCCTCACTCATGGTGAAGTTAACCGTGCACATCTGAACGTGTGGCTGCTTTGTGAAGTTAACCAGTAATAGAAGGATGTTCATTTGAAAGTGCTGTTATTGTCTCCTGTCCTGCTTTCTAACATAATCTCATTCCTCGCCAGTTGGAAGGCCAGAAATGTCACCGGACTATTGAGTTCTCTCAGAAGAGCGAAGCGCACTCCTGAATTAAGTATCTCTTTCTGACTTGTTTACTTATGGAAGCCTGTGAACACCAACAGAAAATCATCCTTCCACAGACGAATGAAGCCAACATAGAAACCACTGATCACCTCTGGTTTTTTTCTCCTAGATTAGAAGAGTTTTCATTCTGTTTGGAATTTGGGACTTGTTTATTTTTGCCGATTGACCCTCTCGGAAGAGCATTTCCCTTTTCTTTTCCTCTTGAACTTCGAAGTCTTGCCGGATATCCGGCTCTAAATCTAAAGGGCCCGCTACACTCCTTTAAAGAGGGTTTTCGGCTAGAAACATTAACTTGTAGAGGGCTCTTTTGGACAAAAGTGTGTACAAGTTTCCATACAGTAATGAAGCCAAACTGTGCACTCCTGATCATCAAAGCGCTGTCGTTCATACAGTGTAAGCGTGTTCACTTAGACATTTGGTATGTCCCCTCAACCGGTTTTGTTAAATTTTTTCCTTTTTTCCAACCAGAAGCTGCCACACATCCAAAAGACTGGGTCCCCCTTTTGAAAATCTAGCCACACCCGACTGAGTTGCCTGAAATAATGACTGTTTGTTTCCCCTAAAGGGTTTGGGGGGTAAAGACTGTCAATTATCTTGCATAAACAAGCCCGGATAACATGTGTAGAGGTGAACATGGCCCTATTTCCAACGAAGAATAGAAGTTGTTTCAGGGTGAAATAGCTTATGTTGGCAATTATGCCTGCTTCGTACAAACTTGTCTTTCTTCTAACCTAGAAGCTTGGAAAATTACCCGAGAAAGAAAGTCCTTCCCTATAAAAGGGAATTACACGGCTATGGGAACCGGGCCCTTGAATTCTTAAACATACGGAAATTTTTTAAAAAAAGAACAGAAAGAACCTTTCCCTAGGGAGAGTTACGGTAACCCATATTCAACTGATCACACCAGCTGCTTCCTTTTTTCCGGGTGAGGAATGTTTGCCATGGAAACGATTTATTTTCTCCGACTACCCCACTTCATACGAACTTACATATATTCTCCACGAAACGTTTTAAGAATGACCAAGGAAGCTGAGTCTACTCAGGAAACTATGCATCCCCAGATTCTGCCTATTTGACATGTTTGCCACCCGTAGTTGGGAAAAAAAAAGTGGCCATCCTACTTCCAACATATCTATCTGTGCTGAACCCAGTGTCATCTACCGGCCCTTTGCCCTAAGCAATGGTTTAAGTGGAAACTTGGGTATCATTCCCCCCTGCTGCGGCAGTGTCACCTCTCCCTTTTGGTCGAATACCAATCGGGAATGTTTTTTTTCTATAACCGCCTTTGCCACTCACCCTTTACAGCTCTCTGCCAGAATGCTTTTATTTATAAAAGCCAGATCCAATGAAACAAACCTATACTTCCACCCCAGAGATTTGACCCCAAAGCCCAAACCTGACTCGGTTTTTTTTCCCCCCGGGAATTTAAAATGTTTAACGGGAACAACTTATATCCCATTTCCCCCTTTGTACGAAATAAGTCTTCTAAACTTAGACTTCGGAGTAACCCCCCCCCCCTTGGTCTAAAAGCAAAATTGTACACTTCCAAAGAGGCTTTTCCCAATAAACCTTTTCCATCGGAAAGCAAGAGAAAAACTTTTCCCTTTTGTTTTCATACCAGATTTTTGCTCTCCTCAACACGGGAGAACTCCATCTGTTTTCTTCTAAAATGGATTTTATCTTTGGAAAATATTTCCCTCCCAGGACCCGCTTGCTACGAATATTCCCTTCTTTTCCATTTTTTGGGGTTTTTCAACTCTCACTAGATCCTGGCTAACCAATCAGAACGTCGGAATGTTCCCAGGTGAAGCATCTCTTTGAGGCACAATTTAACTTGAAAGGCCTACGAAGACAAAGTCTTTTGTCATATTCCATCCCCCCGGTGGCCCCCCAGAAACGACTGAACACCAGCGCATCTTAAAGAACAATAGTGTATTCACTTGGGACCCATTTTCGGTCTCCCACTAAGCATTTTAAAATTTCCTTTCCTTTTCCCCTAGACTCAGACATGTGAAAAATCAATCTAAATCTACAACTGTTTATTGTGCACACTCTTGAGTGTTTTGTCTGTGTGATTCGCTTTTAATCACATCATGCTGAACATATTGTCCCTTTCTGCCCCATCACTCTGGTGAATTAAACCCTTGTGCACATCTGAACTTGTGGCTGCTTTCAATCATGAATAGAAGGATGTTCATTTGAAAGTGCTGTATATTGTCTCCTTCCTGCTTTCTACCAAAATCTCATTCCTCGCCAGTTCAAAAGGCCAGAAATTCACCGGACTATTGAGTTCTCTCAGAAAGCGAGTGCACTCCCGAATTAATTACTCTTTTCTGACTTTTTTACTTATGGAACCTGTGAACACCAACAGAAAATCATCCTTTCCACATACAAAATAAAGAAAACATAGAACCCTGATCACCTCGTGTTTTTTTCTCTGAGATTAGAAAATTTTCATTCAAAGCCTCTATATTCTCCATTAACCCACTTTGGTCAATTATAGACCTTCTGCAATGAGAGTTTAAAATTATGACCGGTTATCTGGATCTACATCTAGTATAGTTCCACAACGTGCTCTGGTCTTTGGCACTTTTGCTTTTGAGTCTCGGAAAACACACTGACAAGCTACTCCATACCAGATTGAAACAACCTCAAACACAACTGATGGGGGCCCCTGTCTCTCTCAGTTAAATAAAGGGTTCCTTTCCCCGTAGCTTTATATGTCCAAAGTTCCCTTCTTGCTACCAAAATGCCGTCCTTCTCACGTTTGGGTATCTTGGAATCACAACAGAAAAGGGGGTTTCCCACACAAAGAAAAGCCGTACACATCCGGAGGGAGCATATCAGTGAAAATTTCCCTTTACTTATAGAACCCAAGGAAAAAATACCTGTACAGAATATTTCCCATACGGATTTATGCAATTGCACCCACAAACCCTAGGGGTTTTTCTTCCCTGTGGAATTTTAATTGCTTCACGGGGAAACAAAACCCTTTAGACTACCCTTTATCCCACTTTTTGTTCTCGTAATTTCACTAGTTCGCCACTTCGAAGATTGGAAACGTTTCAGGGCATCTGGGGCTAAAAAGTTACACTGTAAAGTTCCCATTGGGAGGTATTTCTCTGTGTTTTTATATTAAAGCAAGTGAGAAAAAAGTTTTAATTTTGTTCCCCATACACAGCTTTAGGCCCTCCCATACCAAAGGAAGTCCTACTGCTTTCCTCAAGAATGGAATGTGGGAATTTGTCACTGTTTACTTTGCCGTTGACCCTCTCGGAACGAGCATTTCTCTTTTCCACTTAGAAGCTTCGAAGTCTTGCCGGATATCCGGCTCTAATCTGAAGCGCTACACACCTTGAAGAGATGTTTCTGTGCGAAAACTTAACTTGTAAGGGCTCTATGACAAAGTGTGTACAAGTTTCCATACAAGTAATTACGCCAACCTTTGCACTACTGATCATCTAGCTGCTGTCGTTATAACATTGGAAGCGTGTTCACGTTGGGACATTGGTATGTCCTCCAACCAACCTGTTTTTTGAAATTGGCCTTCTTTACTATACTCAAAGCTGACACATGGTCCCAGAAAGCCTGGTCCCTTTGAAAGCTAGCACACATACCCATGATTTGCCTGAAATAGGGACTGTTTTGTTTCACCAAAGCATGTGTGAAGAGACTGTCAATTAATCTTGCATACACAGAGTCAGATAACATGTGTATAGGTGAACATGTCACTGCTTTCCAACGAAGAATGAGAATGTTTTCATGTGAAATAGCTTTATGTTGGCAATTTGCCTGCTTCATACAAACTTGTCATTCTTCTGAACCTAGAAGCTTGGAAATATTACCAAGAAGAAAGTCTTCCTACAAGAAGTACACGTCCTATAGAAACCAGCTCCTTGCAATCTCTTAAACATAATGAGACTGTAAAAGAACAGAAAAAACCTTCCATATGGAGAGTTACGCTAACCCCATATGCAGCTGATCACCCAGCTGCTTCCTTTCAGGGTGAGGAGTGCTTGCCATGGAAACAGATTTATATTCTCCACTAACCCCACTTCGTACGAACTTACATATTTCTCACTACAGTTTTTAAGAAATGACCAGATACGCTGTTGCTACTCAGGAAAGCAGTATTCTTCCTCCAAGATTCTGCCCTATTTGACATGTTTGCCATTCGTAGCTTGGAGAACAAGTGACCATCCTACTTCCCAACACTATCTATCTGTCCTGAACACAAGTGGTCATCTACCGGCCCTTTGTCCTAGAGCAGATGTGTTTAAAGTGGAAAGAGCGTTATGTAGACGTTTACCCCTTGCTGCGGCAGTGTCATTCCTCTCCCCTTATTCGGTTCGAAGTACCACGGGGAATGTGTTTCTACAACCGACGTTTCTGGACTCATCCTGACCGAGGCATCTCTGCCAGAATTCTCTTTATTTATAGAAGGCCCAGATCAGAAAAAACAGAACCTAATACTTCCATCCAGAGATTTGAGCCCAAAGTTCAACCTGAACATCTAGGTGTTTCTTTTCCAGAATTAAATTGTTTAACTGGGAACAACTTTATATTCTCCATTTTTTCCCGCTTGTATGAAATAGGAGTACTTCTAAACTTAGAGCTTCGTAATGTGACCCGTGAACCTTGGTCTACAACGAAAAATGTGTACACTTCCAAAAGGTATGCTATTCCACTGACCTATGCCCCCGATGGAAGCAAGAGAGAAGACACTGTTCCTTTGTTTTTCCATACACAGATTTTTGCTCTCCTCAACACAGGAACTTCCATCTGCTTTCTGTCTGAAAATGGATTGTTTGACTTTGGAAATATTTCTTTGCCAATTGACCCGCTTGCTATGAATATGTCCTTCTTTTTCCACTTTGAAGGTTCAACTGTCACTAGATTATCTGGTTACCAATCAGAACGTCGGAATGTTCCCAGTGAAGCATCTCTTTGAGGCACATTTACTTGGAACATTACAAAATTTCCATTTGGAGGCTACAAAGGGACAAAGTCTTTGGTCACATTTCCATCCACAGAGTGAAGCCACCAGGAAACGACTGAACATCCAGCTGCTATCATTCATGAACAATAGTGTATTCCACCTGGGACACTTGTTCTGTCTTCCAGCTAAGCCATTTTACAAATTTCCTTTTCCTCTTCCTCCCTTAGAATCTCAGACATGTGACCATCAATCTAAATCTACAACTGATATTGTGCACACTTCCTTGAGGTGCTTGTCTGTGTGTTCGCTTTTTTGTAATCACATCATGTCTGAACAATTGTACTTTCTTCGCCCCCTCACTCATTGGTGAGTAACCTGTGCACATCTGAACGTGTGGCTGCTTTCTATCATGAAATCAGAAGGATGTTCATTTGAAAGTGCTATATGTCTCCTGTCCTGCTTTCCTACCATAATCTCATTCCTTGCCAGTTCGAAGGGCAGAAATTCACCGGACTATTGAGTTTCTCTCAAGAGCGAAGTGCACTCCCGATTAGTACCTCTTTCTGACTTCTTTACGTATGGAAGCCTGTGAACACCAACAAAAATTATCCTTCCACAGACAGAATGAAGAAAACATAGAAACCACATGTCACCGAACTCGTGGTTTTTTCTCTGAGATAGAAGAGTTTTCATTCAAAAGGCAGCTCTAAATTCTCCATTAACCCACTTTGTACCAATATAGACCTTCCTGCAATGAGAGTTTGAATATACCAGTTAATCTGGATCTACATCTAAGTAGTATAGTTC
This sequence comes from Daubentonia madagascariensis, assembly GCA_023783475.1. Taxonomy (NCBI): domain Eukaryota; kingdom Metazoa; phylum Chordata; class Mammalia; order Primates; family Daubentoniidae; genus Daubentonia; species Daubentonia madagascariensis. The sequence continues at coordinate 15,000 of JAKFHU010002546.1, read as the reverse complement.
CACAACGATGGCTTCTGTCTTTGGCACTTTTGCTTTGAGTCTCTGAGAACACACTGACATAGTGCTTCCATACAGAGATTGAAAAAATCCTCACACAACTGATCATGGACCTGGTCTCTCTCAGTTAATACAACTGGTTCCTTTCACGTAGCTTTATATTTCAAGTTTCCCTTCTTGCTACCAAAATGCCGTCCTCTCCGCTTGGTATCTTTGGATAGCACACAGAAATGGGGTTCCCACAAAAGAAAAGCCGTACACATCCTAGTACATCTCAGTGAGATTCCTTTACTTATAGAACCAAGGAAGAAATACCTGTACAGAATACTTCCATACAGGGATTTATGCAATCTGCACCACACAGAACCTCTAGAGGTTTTCTTCCTGTGAAGTAGATTGCTTCTACTGGGAAAGAACTTTAGACATCCTTTATAGCCCATTGATTTTCCTTTCTGCGTAATTCACTAGTTCGCCACTTCGAAGATTGGAAACGTTTGTTCTAGGGCATCTAGGTCCTCCAAAGTTACACTGTAAAGTTCCATGGTAGGCATTTTCTGTTTTTTTATGATTAAGCAAGTGAGAAAATGTAATTTTGGCTTCCATACACAGCTTTCGGCCCTCCTATACCAAGGAAGTCCTAGCTGCTTTCTCTCCAGAATGGAAGTGTTGGGAATTTGTACGTGTTTTACTTTGCCGATTGACCCTCTCGGAACGGCATTTGCTTCTTTTCCACTAGAAGCTTCGAAGTCTTGCCGGATATCCGGCTCTAAATCTGAAGGCGCTACACCTTGAAGAGATGTTTTCTGTGAGAAAACATTAACTTGTAGAGGCTCTATGGACAAAGTGTGTACAAGTTTCCAACAAGTAATTAAGCCAACCTGTGCACTACTGATCATCTAGCTGCTGTCGTTTATAACAGTGGAAGCGTGTTCACTTGGACATTGGTATGTCCTCCAACCAACCGGTTTTTTGAAATTGCCTTTCTTTTACTATACTCAGAAGCTGACAGATGGTCCCAAAAGCCTGGGTCCCCTTTGAATGCTAGCACCACACCCTAATGATTTGCCTGAAATAGGGACTGTTTGTTTCACCAGAGCATGTGTGAAGAGACTTCAATTAATCTTGCATACACAGAGTCAGATAACATGTGTAGAGGTGAACATGTCACTGCTTTCCAACGAAGAATAGAATTTGTTTCATGTGAATACGCTTATGTTGGCAATTTGCCTGCTTCGTACAACTGTCATTCTTCTGACCTAGAAGCTTGGAATATTACCAGAGAAGAAAGTCTTCCATACGAAAGGCAGTACACGTCCTATAGAAACCAGCTCCTTGACAATCTTAAACATAATGAGACATGTAAAAAAGAACAGAAAGAACCTTCCATATGGAGAGTTACGCTAACCCATATGCAGCTGATCACCCAGCGCTTCCTTTCCAGGGGTGAGGAGTGCTTGCCATGGAAACAGATTTATATTCTCCACTAACCCACTTCGTACGAACTTACATATTTTCTGCACTAAAAGTTTTAAGAAATGACCAGAGAAGCTGGGGCTACTCAGGAAAGCAGTATGCTTCCTCCAAGATTCTGCCCTATTTGACATGTTTGCCATTCGTAGCTTTGGGAGAACAAGTGACCATCCTACTTCCCAACACATATCTATCTTCCTGAACACAAGTGGTCATCTACCGGCCCTTTGTCCTAGAGCAGATGTTTTAAAGTGGAAAGAGCGTTATGTAGGCAGTTTAACCCCGCTTGCTGCGGCAGTGTCATTCCTCTCCCCTTATTCGGTTCGAAGTACCAAACGGGTGTGTTCTTTCTACAACCGACGTTCTGGACTCATCCTGACGATGCATCTCTGCCAGAATTCTTTATTATAGAAGGCCAGGATCAAGAAAAAACAGAACCTAATACTTCCATCCAGAGATTTGAGCCCAAAAGTTGCAACCTGAACATCTAGGTGTTTCTTCCAGAATTAAATTGTTTTAACCTGGAACACTTTATATTCTCCATTTTCCCGCTTTGTATAAATAGGAGTTTAACTTCTCAACTTAGAGCTTCGTATGTGACCCGTGAACCTTGGTCTACAACGAAATGTGTACACTTCCAAAGGATGCATTCCACATGACCTATGCCCCCGATGGAAGCAAGAGAGAGACACTGTTCCTTTGTTTTCCATACACAGATTTTTGCTCTCCTCAACACAGTGACTTCCATCTGCTTTCTGTCGAAAATGGGATTGTTATGACTTTTGGAAATATTTCCTTGCCCAATTGACCCCTTGCTATAATATGTCCTTCTTTCCACTTTGAAGGTTACAACTGTCACTAATGATCTGGTTACCAATCAGAACGTCGGAATGTTCCCAGGTGAAGCATCTCTTTGAGGCAACATTTACTTGGAACCATTACAAAAATTCCATTTGGAGCTACGAAGACAAAGTCTTTGTCACATTTCCATCCACAGATGAGCCAACCAGGAAACGACTGAACTCCAGCTGCTATCCATTCAATGAACAATAGTGTATTCACCTGGGACACTTTTCCTGTCTTCCCAGCTAAGCATTTTACAATTTCCTTTTCCTCTTCCCTTAGAATCTCATGACATGTGACAATCACATCTAAATCTACAACTGAATGTGCACACTTCCTTGGAGGTGCTTGTCTGTGTGATTCGCTTTTGTAATCACATCATGTCTGAACAGATTGTACTTTCTGCCCCTCACTCATGGTGAAGTTACCTGTGCACATCTGAACGTGTGCTGCTTTCTATCATGAAATAAAGGATGTTCATTTGAAGTGCTGTATATTGTCTCCTGGTCCTGCTTTCTACCATATCTCATTCCTCCCATTCGAAGGCCAAATGTCCCCGGGACTATTGAGTTCTCTCAGAAGAGCGAAGTCACTCCCAAATTTAAAAACCTCTTTCTGACTTCTTTACTTATGGAACCCTTTGTGAACACCAACAGAAAATTATCCTTCCACAGACAGAATAAAGAAACATAGAACCCACTGATCACCCGTGGTTTTTTGTTCTGAGATTAGAAGATTTTCATTAAAAGCGCTCTATATTCCCCCCATTAACCCACTTTGTACCAAATTATAGACCTTCTGCAATGAAATTTTAAAATATTACCATTTAATCGGGATCTACATCTAAGTAGTTAAGTTCCACAACGATGCTTCTGTCTTTGCCCCCTTTTTGCTTTTGATTCTCTGAGAACACACTGCCCATGGGTTTTCCCCTACAGGATTGAAAAATCCTCAACACAACTGATCATGGCCTGGTCTCTCCTCAGTTAATCAACTGGGTTCCTTTCACTTAGCTTTATATTGTCAAAGTTCCCTTCTTGCTACCAAAAGGCGTCCTCTCCGCTGGTATCTTGGAATCATCAACAGAAAATGGGGTCCCACAAAAAAAAAAGCCGTACACATCCTGAGGGATCACTCAGTGGAATTCCTTTACTTATAAAACCCAAGGAAGAAATACCTGTACGAATACTTCCTACGGGATTTATCAAATCTGCACCAAAACCAGACCCTAGAGGTTTCCTTCCGTGAAGTAGATTGCTTCAGGGGAAAGAACTTTAGACTCTACCTTTTTATCCCACTTTCTGCGTAATTTCACTAGTTTCGCCACTTCGAAGATTGGAAACTTTTCTAGGCATCTAGGTCTCAAAAGTTACACTGTAAAGTTCCATGTGAGGCTTTGCTGTGTTTTTTTTGAAAAAAGCAAGTGAGAAAAAGTGTAATTTTGGCTTCCTACACGCTTTGGGCCCTTTCCAGATCCCAAAAGGGAAAGTCCTAGCTCTGCTTTCTCTCAGAGAAGGGAAGTGTTGGGAATTTTAACTGTTTTACTTTGCCGTTGACCCTCTGGGAACGACCTTTGCTTCTTTTCCACTTAAACTTCAAAGTCTTGCCGAAAACCTGCTCAAAATCTGAAGGCGCTACAACCCCTTGAAGAATGTTTTCTTTGAAACCTTTAATTGAGAGGGCTCTATGGACAAATTGTGTAAAATTTTCCACACAAGAAATTTAGCCAACCTGTGCACACTGATCATCTAGCTGCTGTCGTTATAACATTTGGAACGTGTTACTTGGACTTGTATGTCTCCACCAACCGGTTTTTTGAAAATTGCCTTTCTTTACTATACTCAAACTGACACATGGTCCCAGAAACCCTTTGGTCCCCTTTGAATGCTAGCACAAAAACCCCCTATGATTTTTGCCTGAAATAGGGACTGTTTGTTTTCCCAAAAGCATGTGGTGAAGAACTGTCAATTAATCTTGCATCCACAGAGTCAGATAACATGTGTTAAGGTAAACCCTGTCACTGTTTTTCCACGAAGATTAAAGTTGTTTCCATGTGAAATAGCTATTTTTGGGCAATTTGCCTGCTTCGTACAAACTTGTCTTTCTTCAAACCCTAGAAGTTTTGGGAAAATTTTACCAGAGAAAAAAAGTTTTCCCTACAAAGGAAGTACACGTCCTATAGAAACCGCCCTTGAAAATTCTTAAACATAATAGACATTTAAAAAAACCCGAAAAAAACCCTTCCTATGGAGAGTTACGCAACCCTATGCACTGATCACCCGCTGCTTCCTTTCGGGGTGAGGAGTGCTTCCATGGAAACAGATTTTATTCTCCACTACCCACTTCGTCCGAACTTACATATTTCTGCACTAAATTTTTTAAAGAAATGACCAGAAAGCGGGGCAAACTCAGGAAACAGTATTTTTTTCCCCCAAAAATTTTCTGCCCTATTTGACATGTTTGCCATTCGTAGCTTGGAGAACAAATACCATCCTACTTTCCCAAACACATACATCTGTCCTGAACACAAGTGTCACTCCGCCCTTTGTCCTAGAGCAGAGTGTTTAAAGTGAAAGACGTTAGTAGGCAGTTTACCCCTTGCTCGTCAGTGCCTTTTCCTCTCCCCTTTTTCGGTTCGAAGTACCAACGGGAATGTGTTTCTACAACCGACGTTCTGAACCATCCTGACGAGGCATCTCTTCCAGAATTCTTTTATTTATAGAAGGCCATTCAGAAAAAAACAAACCTAATACTTCCACCAGAATTTGAGCCAAAAAGTTAAACCCCTTGACATCTAGGTGTTTTTTTTCCAGAAATTAAATTGTTTTTAACTGGGAAAAACTTTTTTTTAAATTCCCCTTTCCATTTTCCCCCGCTTTGTAGAATAAGTACTTCTAACTTAGAGCCTTCGTAATGTGACCCTGAACCCTTGGTCAAAAGCGAAAATGGGGTACATTTCCAAGAGTTTCTATTTCACGTGACCTATCCCCCCCCGATGGAAAAAGGGAGAGAAGACACTGTTCCTTTGGTTTTCCATACACAGATTTTTGCTCTTCCTCAACACAGGAGAACTTCCACGCTTTCTGTCTGAAATGGGATTGTTTATGACTTTGGAAATATTTCCTTGCCATTGACCCCTTGCTACGAAATGTCCTTCTTTTCCACTTGGAATGGTTTCAACTGTCCTAGATTTTTCGGGTTTCCAATCAGAACGTAAAAAGGATGTTCCCGGGTTTAGCATCTCTTTGGGCAACATTTACTTGGAACTTACAAAAATTTTCCTTTTGGGGAGCTACGAAGCAAAGTCTTTGTCATATTTCCATCCACAGAGTGAAGCCACCCAGGAAACGACTGAACATCCAGCTGCTACATTCAATGACAATAGTGATTCACTTGGAACCCTTTTTCGGGTCCCCCGCTAAGGTTTTTTTTAAAATTTTCCTTTTCCTCTTCCCTTAGAATCCCCCAGACATGTACAAGTCAATCTAAATCACAACTGATTTTGGGTCACACTTCCTTTGGGGGTTTGCTTTCTGTGGATTCGTTTTTTATAATCACATCATGCCCAAAAACAATTGTATTTTTTCTGCCCCCCACTCTTTGGTTAAGTTAACCTGTGCACATCTGAACGTGTGGCTCTTTCAATCATAAATAAAGGATTTTCCCATTATTGAAGTGCGGGTATATTGTCTCCTGTCCTGTTTTCCCTACCATAATCTCTTCCTCGCCATTCCCGAAGGCCAGAAATGTCCCGACTTTTGATTTTCTCTCAAAGAGCGAAGTGAAACTCCCAAATTTAAGTACTCTTTCTGTATTTCTTTTTTAGGGAAGCCTGGAACCCCAAACAGAAAATCCCCTTTCCACAACAAAATGAAGAAAACATAGAAACCCCTGACCCACCTGTGGTTTTTTTCTCTGAGATTTAAAAGAGTTTTCATTCAAAGCAGCTCTATATTCTCCTTAACCCACTTTGTACCAATTAAAAACTTCTGCAATGAGAATTTGAAATAGGACCAGTTAATCGGATCTACATCAAATATATAGTTCCAAAACATGCTTCTGTCTTTGGCACTTTTGCTTTGAGTCACTGAAACACACTGACAATAGTGCTTCCATCCCGAGTTAAAAAAATCCTCAACAACAACGGATCAGGGACCGGTCTCTCTCAGTTAATCAACGGGTTCCCTTTTCCCCGTACTTTATATTTTCAAAGTTCCCTTCTTGCCTACCAAAGGGCCGCCTCTCCTCCGCTTGGTACTTGGAATCACAACAAAAAATGGGGTCCCACAAAAGAAAAGCCGTACACACCCTTTAGGAGCATCTCAGGGGAATTCCTTTCCCTTATAAAACCCCAAGGAACAAATACCCTGTACAAATACTTCCATACAGGGTTTTTTATGCAAATTTTCACCACACAGAACCTCAAAGGGGTTTTTCTTCCCTGTGAAGTAGTTTTGCCTTCACTGGGAAAAAACTTTAGACCCCCTTTTATCCCCTTTTCTGCGAAATTTCACTATTTTTTTCGCCACTTCGAAGTTTTGGAAAACTTTTTCCAGGGCATCTAGGTCTACAAATAGTACACTGAAAATTCCATTTGGGGGTATTTCTCTGTGTTTTTATGATTAAAGCAAGTGAGAAGAAAGGGTAATTTTGGCTTCCATACCGGGCTTAGCCCTGAAGTTTCCCAAAGGAAGTCCTGCTCTTTTCCCTATAAATGGAAGTTTTGGGGAAATTTGTACGTGTTTCTTGCCGATTGCCCTTTTCGGAACGAGCATTTGCTTCTTTTCCCATTAGAAGCTTCGAAGTCTTGCCGGATAATCCGGCTCTAAATCGAAGGCGTCTCCCACACCTTGAAGAGTGTTTTCTGTGAAAAAAACATTAACTTGTGAGGGCTCTATGACAAAGTGTGTACAGTTTCCATACAAGTAATTAAGCCAACCTGTTCACTACTGATCATCTACTCTGTCGTTATAACAGGGGAAAGCGTGGTTCACTTGGCCCATGGTATTCCCCCAAACCCAAACCCGGGTTTTTTTTAAAAATTTGCCTTTCTTTACTATACTCAAAGCTGCCATGGTCCCAGAAAGCCTGGGCCCCCTTTTGAAAGCTAGCACAAACCCTATGAGTTCCTGAAATAGGACTGTTGTTTCACCAGAGAAATGTTGAAGAATTTTGCCCATTAATCTTGCATACAAGAGTCAGGATAACATGTGTAAGGTGAACTGTCCCTGCTTTTCCAAGAAAATAGAATTGTTTCATGTGAAATAGCTTATTTGGGGCAATTTCCTGCTTCGAACAACTTGTCATTCTTCGAACCTAAAGCTTGGAAAAAAACCCAAGAAAAAAAGGGCTTCCATACAAAAATAACACGTCCATAAAACCCCACTCCTTGACAATTCTTAAACTAATGAGACATGTAAAAGAACAAGAAAAAACCTTCCATAGGAGAGTTCCGCTAACCCATATCCGCTGTCACCCCACTGCTTCCTTTCAGGGTAGGATGTTTGGGCCATGGAAACAGATTTATATTCTCCACAACCCACTTCGTACAACTTACATATTTTCTGCACTAAATTTTTTTAAAAAATGCCAAGAATCTTGGGCTCCTCGGAAAGCAGATGCTTCCTCCAAGATTCTGCCCCTATTTGACATTTTGCCATTCGTACTTGGGAGAACAAAGTGACCATCCTATTTCCCCAACACATATCTACTGTCCTGAACACAAGGGGGTCATCTACCGGCCCTTTGTCCTAAGCAGATGGGGTTTAAAGGGGAAAAAAAGCTTTATGTAGGCAGTTTACCAATTGCTGTGGCACTGTCCATTCCTCTCCCCTATTCGGTTCAAGTCCACGGGGAATGTGTTTTACAACCGCGTTCGGGGCTCATCCTGAAAGGAAATCTCTGCCAATTCTTTATTTTAAAGGCCGGATCAAAAAAAAACAAACCAAAAGTTTTCCATCCCGAGATTTTGGCCCAAAAGTTAAAACCTGAAAAAATTCTAGGTGTTTCTTTCCAGAATTAAATTGTTTTTAACTGGGAAAACTTTTATTCCCCCTTTTCCCCCTTTTGTAGAAATAGGAGTACTTCTAAATTTAGAGCTTCGTAATGGACCCGTGAACCTTGGTCTCCCAAGCGAAAATGTGTACACTTCCAAACGTGCTATTCCACTGCCTTGCCCCCGATGGAAGCAAGAGAGAAGACACTGTTCCTTTGTTTTCCATACACAGATTTTTGCTCTTCCCAACACGGAACTTCCTCTGTTTCTGTCTGAAAATGGGTGTTATGACTTTGGAAATATTTCCTTGCCAATTGCCCGCTTGCTACAAATATGTCCTTCTTTTTCCATTTTGAAGTTTTCAACTGTCCAAAAAATTTCTGGTTACCAATCAGAACGTCGGAATGTTCCCAGTGAAGCATCTCTTTGAGGCAACTTTACTTGGAACTTACAAAATTTCCTTGGGCCAAACAAAGTCTTTGTCAATTTTTCCATCCACAGAGTGAAGCCCACCCAGGAAACCTGAAATCCAGCTGCTACCCTTCAATAAACAATAGTGTATTCACTTGGGACACTTTTCTGCCCTCCCACAAAGCCATTTTCCAAATTTCCTTTTCCTCTTCCTAAATCTCAGACATGTGACAAGTCAATCTAAATCTACAACTGTATTGTGCCATTTCCCTTTTGGAGTGTTTGGGTCTGTGTGATTCCTTTTTAATCACACATTCTGAACAGATTGTACTTTCTGCCCCCTCACTCATGGGAAGTTAACCTTGCCCCTCTGAACGTGTGGCTGCTTTCAATCTGAAAAAAAGGGTTTGTTCATTTGAAAGTGCTGTATATTGTCTCCTTCCTGCTTTCTACCCAAAAATCCATTCCTCGCCAGTTCGAAGGCCAGAAATGTCACCGGACTTTGATTTCTCAGAAGAGCGAAGTGCACTCCCGAATTAAAGTACCTTTTCGACTTCTTTACTTATGAAGCCTGTGAACACCAACAAAAAATCCTCCTTCCACAGCCGAATGAAAAAAAACTAGAAACCACTGATCACCCCGTGTTTTTTTCCTGAGTTTTGAAGGTTTTTCTTTTCAAGCAGCTCTATATTCTCCATTAACCCCTTTTGTACCAAATTTTTAGACCTTCTGCATGAGAAGTTTAAAAATTTTACCTTTAATCTGGATCTACATCTAAGTTTATTTTCCACAACGATGCTTCTGTCTTTGGCACTTTTGCTTTTGAGTCATCTGAGAACACACTGACAAAGTGCTTCCATACAAGTTTGAAAAATCCCCCAACCAACTGTCATGGACCTGGTCTCTCTCCAGTTAATACAACTGGTTCCTTTCAGTAGCTTTATATTGTCCAAAGTTCCCTTCTTCTACCAAAATGCCGTCCTCTCCCGCTTGGTATCTTGGAATCAGCAACAGAAAATGGGGTCCCACAAAAGAAAGCCGTACACATCCTGAGGGAGCATCTCAGTGAGAATTCCTTTACTTATAGAACCCAAGGAACAAATACCTGTACAGAATACTTCCATACAGGGATTTTAGCAACCCTGCACCACACAAAACCTCTAGAGGTTTTCTTCCTGTGAAGTAGATTGCTTCACTGGGAAAGAACTTTAGACTATCCTTTATCCCACTTCTGCGAATTTCACTAGTTCGCCACTTCGAAGATTGGAAAGTTTCTAGGGGCATCTAGTTCTACAAAAGTTACACTGTCAATTTCCATTTGGAGGTATTTCTCTGTTTTTTTATGATTAAAGCAAGTGAGAAGAAAGTGTAATTTTGTCTTCCATACTCAGCTTTTGGCCCTCCAGATACCAAATGAATTCCTAGCTGCTTTCCTCTCAGAGAATTGGAAGTGTTGGGAATTTGTACTGTTTACTTGCCGATGAACCCTCTCGGAACGAGCATTTGCTTCTTTTCCACTTAGAAGCTTCGAAGTCTTGCCGGATAATCCGGCTCTAATTGAAGGCTCTACACACCTTGAAAGAGATGTTTCATGTGGAAACATTAACTTCTAGAGGGCTCTAGGGCAAAGTGTGTACAAGTTTCCATACAAGTAATTAAGCCAACCTGTGGTGCACTACGATCATCTAGCGGCTGTTGTTATAACAGTGGAAGCGTGTTCCTTGGGACATTGGTATGTCCTACAACCATACGGTTTTTTGAAAATTGCCTTTCTTACTATACTCAGAAGCTGACACATGGTCCCAGAAAGCCTGGGTCCCCTTTGAAAGCTAGCACACACCCTATGAGTTGCCTGAAATAGGGACTGTTTGTTTCACCAGAGCATGTGTGAAGAGACTGTCATAATCTTGCATACTACAGAGTCAGGATAACATGTGTAGAGGTTGAACATGTCCTGCTTTCCAACAGAAGATAGAAGTTGTTTTCTGTTGAAATAGCTTATGTTGGCAATTTGCCTGCTTCGTACAACTTGTCTTCTTCTGAACCTAGAAGCTTGGAAATATTACCAGAGAAAGAAAGTCTTCATACAAAGGAAGTACACGTCCTATAGAAACCAGCTCCTTGACATTCTTACACATAATGAGACATGTAAAAAGAACAGAAAGAAACCTTCCATGGAGAGTTACGCTAACCCATATGCAGCTGATCACCCACTGCTTCCTTTCAGGGTGAGGAGTGCTTGCCATGGAAACAGATTTATATTCCCACTAACCCACTTCGTACGAACTTACATATTTTCTGCACTAAATGTTTTAAGAAATGACCAGAGAAGCTGGGGGTACTCAGGAAAGCAGTATGCTTCCTCCAAGATTCTGCCCTATTGACATGTTTGCCATTCGTAGCTTGGGAGAACAAAGTGACCACCCTACTTCCCAACACATATCTATCTGTCCTGAACACAAGTGGTCATCTACCGGCCCTTTGTCCTAGAGCAGATGTGTTTAAAGTGGAAAAAGCGTTAGTAGGCATTTACCCGCTTGCTGGGCACTGTCATTCCTCTCCCCTATTCGGTCGAAGTACCAACGGGGAATGTTTTTTCTACAACCGACGTTCTGGACTCATCCTGACGAGGCATCTCTGCCAGAATTCTTTTTATTTATAGAAGGCCAGGACAAGAAAAACAGAACCTAATGCTTCCATCCAGAGATTTGAGCCCAAAAGTTGCAACCTGAACATCTGGGTGTTTCTTTCCAGGAAATTAAATTGTTTTAACTGGGAAAACTTTATATTCTCCATTTTCCGCTTTGTATGAACAATAGGAGTACTTCTAAACTTAGAGCTTCGTAATGTGCCCTCCGTGAACCTTGGTCTACAAGCGAAATGTGTACACTTCCCAAAGGATGCTATTCCACGTGACCTATGCCCCCGATGGAAGCAGAGAGAAGACACTGTTCCTTTTGTTTTCCATACACATTTTTGGGCTCTCCTCAACAAAGCGTGAACTTCCATCTGCTTTCTGTCTGAAAATGGGATTGTTATGACTTTGGAAATATTTCCTTGCAATTGACCCCGCTGGCTACGAATATGTCCTTCTTTTTCCACTTTGAAGGTTTCAACTGTCACTAATTATCTGGTTACCAATCAGAACGTCGGAATGTTCCCAGGGAAGCATCTCTTTGAGGCAACATTTACTTGGACATTACAAAATTTCCATTTGGAGGCTACGAAGACAAAGTCTTTGTCATATTTCCTCCACAGAGTAAAGCCACCCAGAAACGACTTTGAACATCCAGCTGCTATCATTCAATGACAAAGTTATTCACTTGGGACACTTTTTCTTCTCCCAGCTAGCCATTTTACAAATTCCTTTTCCTCTTCCCTTAGAATCTCAGACATGTGACAAGTCAATCTAAATCTACAACTGATATTGTGCACACTTCCTTGGAGGTGCTTGTCTGTGTGATTCGCTTTTATAATCACATCATGTCTGAACAGATTGTACTTTCTGCCCCCTCACTCATGGTGAAGTTAACCTGTGCACATCTGAACGTGTGGCTGCTTTCAAATCATGAAATAGAAGGATGTTCATTTGAAAGTGCTGTATATTGTCTCCTGTCCTGCTTTTACCATAATCTCATTCCTCGCCAGTTCGAAGGCCAGAAATGTCACCGGACTATTGATTCTCTCAGAAGAGCGAAGTGCCTCCCGAATTAAGTACCTCTTTCTGACTTCTTACTTATGGAAGCCTGTGAACACCCAACAGAAAATCATCCTTCCACAGACAGAATGAAGAAAACATAGAAACCATGATCACCTCGTGGTTTTTTCTCGTGGAGATTAGAAGAGTTTTCATTCAAAGCAGCTCTATATTCTCCATTAACCCACTTTGTACCAAATTATAGACCTTCTGCAATGAGAAGTTTGAAATATGACCGGTTAATCTGGATCTACATCTAAGTAGTATAGTTCCACAACGATGCTTCTGTCTTTGGCACTTTTGCTTTTGAGTCATCTGAGAACACACTGACAATAGTGCTTCCATACACAGAATTGAAAAATCCTCAACACAAACTGATCATGGACCTGGTCTCTCTCAGTTAATACAACTGGGTTCCTTTCACGTAGCTTTATATGTCAAAGTTCCCTTCTTGCTACCAAAATGCCATCCTCTCGCTTGGTATCTTGGAATCACCAACAGAAAAGGGGTCCCACAAAAAGAAATAGCCGTACACTCCTGAGGGAGCATCTCAGTGAGAATTCCCTTTACTTATAGAACCCAAGGAAACAAATACCTGTACAGAATACTTCCATACAGGGATTTATGCAAATCTGCACCACACAGAACCTCTAGAGGTTTTCTTCCTGTGAAGTAGATTGCTTCACTGGGAAAGAACTTTAGACTATCCTTTATCCCACTTTCTGCGAAATTTCACTAGTTCGCCACTTTGAAAATTGCCTTTCTTTACTATACTCAGAAGCGACACATGGTCCCAAAAGCCGGGGTCCCCTTTAAAAGCTACACAAAAACCCTTGAGTTGCCTGAAATAGGGACTGTTTGTTTCACCAAGCATGTGTGAGAGGACTGTCAATTAATCTTCCCATACCCAGAGTCAGGATAACATGTGAAAGGTGAACAGGTCCCTGCTTTCCAACGAAGAATAGAAGTTGTTTCATGTAAAATAGCTTATGTTGCAATTTGCCTGCTTCGTACAAACTTGTCATTCTTCTGAACCTAGAAGCTTGGAAATATACCAGAGAAAAAGTCTTCCATAAAAGGAAGTACACGTCCATAGAAACCACTCCTTGACAATTTTAAACATATGAGACATGTAAAAAGAAACAGAAAGAAACCTTTCCATATGGAGATTACGCTAACCCTATGCACTGATCACCCAGCTGCTTCCTTTCAGGGGTGAGGAGTGCTTGCCATGGAACAGATTTATATTCTCCACTAACCCACTTCGTACGAACTTACATATTTTCTCACTAAATGTTTTTAAGAAATGACCAGAGAAGCTGGGGCACTCAAAGCAGTATGCTTCCCCCAAGTTTCCCTGCCCTATTTGACATGTTTGCCTTTCGTAGCTTGGAAACAAAGTGCCATCCTACTTCCAACACATATCTATCTGTCCTGAACACAAGTGGCATCTACCGGCCCTTTGTCCTAGACAGATGTGTTTAAAGTGGAAAAGCTTTATTAGCAGTTTTACCCTTGCTGGGCAGGTCATTCCTCTCCCCTTATTCGGTTCGAAGTACCAAACGGGGAATGTGTTTTCTACAACCCGACGTCGGACTCCCGCGGGGGTCTCTGCCAAATTCTTTTTTTTATAAAGGAATAAAAAAAAAAAAAACCAAAATCTTCCACCCGGTTTGACCCAAAAAATTTAACCGAACTCAGGGTTTTTTTTTCCGGAAAAAATTTTTTTTAAAACGGGGAAAAAACTTTTTTTCCCCCCTTTTCCCCCCCTTTTAAAAATGGGTATTTCTAAATTAGAGTTCGTAATTGAAAACCCTGGTCTACAACAAAAATTTTACTTTTCCAAAAGGGGGTTATTTCACGTGCCTAGCCCCGAGGGGAAAAGAGGAAGAACGCCCCTTTTTTCCTACAAATTTTTTCTTCCTCAACAAGGGAATTCCATCTGTTTTTGTTAAAGGGGATTTTTGACTTGGGAAAATTTTTTCCCAAATTTGCCCTTGCTAAAAATTGTTTTTTTTTCCCCCCTTTTTTAAGGGTTTAAACTTCCTAATTTTGGTTACCAACAAAACTCAAATTTTTCCCCGGGAAATCTCCCCCCAAAAAAAATTTATTGGAGGGTACGAAGAAAAAGCTTTTTCATTTTTCCCCCGGTAAAACCCCCCAGGAAAACGAAAACCAGTGCTATCTAAGAAAAATGTTATTCACTTGGGCACTTTTGTTCCCCAGCAACCTTTACAAATTTCCTTTTTTTTCCTTAGAACCCTCAAAATTGAAAAAATCTAAATCACAACATTTGTGCACATTCCTTGGGGGCTTTCTGTGTGATTGTTTTTTAACCCAAAAATCTTTAAACAGATTGTATTTCCCCCCTATCATGGTGAAGTTAACCTGGCACTTTAAAGGTGGGCTTTAAATAAAATAGAGGGTTTTATTTAAAAGTGCTGTATTTGTTCCGTCCTCTTTTCCAAACTCTTCCCGCCAGAAGGCCGAAATGTCACCGAATTTTTGGTTTTTCCCTAAAAGGAAGGCCCCCCGAAAGTCCCCTTTTTCGATTCTTTTTTAGGGAAAACCGGAACACCAACAGAAA